>JALBCR010004389.1:0-177500 GCA_030710515.1 Abscondita cerata | reverse complement strand
AGACACACAGACACAGACACAGACACAGACACAGACACAGACACAGACACAGACACAGACACAGACACAGACACAGACACAGACACAGATACAGACACAGACACAGACACAGGACACAGACACAGACACAGACACAGACACAGACACAGACACAGACACAGACACACACACGCACTAAGGTTGTATACAAAAAATAAACATTGAAAAGAGCATTTTACAAAGAACGTCAATTAGACGATTGTAGAGATGACAAGATCAAAGTAAAAAATGCGCATTCGAAGAAGCTATGTAATTAAGTGAAATTTCTTTTATAATGCTTGTTCAAGTTAAATATAAACATAGATCTAATTTTTGAAAAACAATATTGTTTTACAACCTACAATTATTTAAAATGTTGAATTGCATTAAATAATAAAGAACACATACTACATTTTGTAAAAATCATTTTTTGGTCTAAAATTCTAAAAATATTATTTGCCTCTATATTGAATCGTAATTGAATTGGTTTACTAAACTGATTATATCTGTAAGTAGTAAAGTGCTCCAACCCATTTCCATGAATAATGCTCAAGACAAACATTAAACGGTATAGAAAATCACAAAACCCAATACAATAGAGATAATGTGTTTTGAAGTTAGGATAAAGTAATATAAAAACGATTTCATTTTATCAGAAATTGCATTGTCGTACGGTTCTGTGGTACGGTGTATGAACTTTCAGCGTCTGATTAAATAAAATTATTCATATATTAGTTACAAGTTATGAAAAACCAAATTATATTGATTTTACTTTTTCATAATTTATGTACGGCTTTCAAGTCTATCGAACCCCAAAAAATATGTTAACTAATTTTGTTTAAAATTCAATGTACCTTCACGAAATAAAAAATAATAGATAAGGTTTTGAGCAAAAAGAAGTTTTACTGGCATACATAGGATTTTGACGTATGAATTCATTAATTTTTGTCTACCAGTGGTTTAACCTACCTGTTTGAAAACTTTAAAATAATAGTAGTTGTAAAAGAAATCTTTTAAGGACGCAACTTGAAATTGGACCACGATGAATTAAACGACTACTACCCTAACTGATGAAAGATCTGTAGAATGGAAAGAGCTTAGAAGGGACAACAAGCATCTTTTCCTGCTATCCTCGTAAGGTTCACTCGCTGCATTTTTTAATTTTGTAAAAATTTTCATAGTCGTAAACATAACATGCATCAAAATGTATAAAAATATAAGGGATGCTATTTAAAATTTTAAGGAGTGGTTGTCTCTTTAAGAATAGTTAAAGTAAGAGTAATTTTAACAGCCAATATTAACGTACATTGGCTGCTATAAAGAATAGTTTTTGTTTTATTCAAATATATTTAATTAGTTATCATGTTAATAGGGTGATCAAATCAGTTTTGGACACCCTTATACAAGGGTGGAGCACTACCAACAGGATTTATTCTATAGCATTAAAACGACAAATAATGTTAAAAGATTTTAAGGCATACATATCAAGATTATTTGAAATTACATTTTTAAAAATATTTTTGATTGTACAGGGTGCTCCTAGAAACACGTACTATATCAAAGTTGAGTTATTTTAAATAGATCACCCTGTATTTTTTCCATTTTTGAATTGTACGATAAAAAATAATGTATGTTCTTTAACATGTTCCCTATACCTAGTTACTTCCGTTTCTGAGATAAATCGATTTTACCTGATTTGGAGACCCTCAAAAAAATGCAATAACTTCAAGATAAATAAGAACAAGCAACTTTCGTTTACAACACCTTACTAAGAGCCTTCAACATCTCTTTTGCAATATTTACTATTATGATATAATCTACAGGGTGTTTTTAATACTTTACCGCATAACACTAACGACTTAAAACTGGTGGTTTTCTGTTGGTTAGTTGGTATTAAGGGTTACCAACCCCTAACTCCTGATAGTTTTCGAGATATTTAAAAATTTGATAGTTTAAAAATTTACACGATGTACTGGTGTGAAGTTACCTGTGAAATATCAGCAATATAGACACTTAATCTTGCAACTTTCAGTTTTAAATCTTTACCTTAAAAATATTTATTTTTTTCAGAAAAAAATTAACAGAAATGTGCTGATCGAATTACGTACACCGGTCACAATTTACTGATGTTTAACAGCAACCGTTATTTGGTACATTAAAAATCGATCATACTGTAAACATCCCGACAAAACTTTAACCTGTTAACTAAGAATGTAATACAAATCGCTCTAATAGTAGTTATTGATAATTTCAAAACCATTATTTTTAGAATTTTTTTTAACATAGTTATCAATGTCTACAGTGTCATCGATTTTGCTGAAATTTTTGCGTGATTTGACTGACTCTTAGAGCCCATTGTACAGTCATAAAGCAGATTTCTGTTATTTTGTTCTGAAAAAAAGGTTTAAGGTTAATATTTAAAGTTGGATTGGCCTATACATTAAAAATGTTTGACAAGATAATGTTCACATGTGAAACAAACATACATTATTTTTTATCCTACAATTCAAAAATAGAAAAAAATACAAGGTGTTCCATTTAAAATAACCCAACTTTGATATAGTACATGTTTCTGGAGCACCCTGTATAATCGATAAGTATTTTAAAATAATCTCGATATATGAATGCCTTAAGATTTCTTACATTATTTGTCGTTTTAGTGCTACAGAATAATTGCATTGGGAGTGCCCCACCCTGTATGATTGAGCATAGTTTAACAATAATTGTTGACCCTAATATTGAACATCGTTCGCATATAATTAAACCGTGAGTAAATAGACATTTATCGTCAAGTTCGATACTTCGCTTGTATACAAAATGTCCACAAGCAGAAGCAATTAAAGGAGAAACACAAGTTGTACACAAAGCAGGCGACTACGCTACGGAGACGATCTGCAAATCAATTAAATGGCAACCACATTTAAGATCCCAAAACTTTGAGGTGCAGGGCAAATTATAGTTTATTCAACTAGAATCGCAATTTATATATATATTAGCGGTTTTACTTTTTACAGCTATAACCGTTTGCCGCAACTAGTGCCCAAGCTCGTCTATCATTGACCATATCATTATTAAGACCTCTTTTGTGCATGATCTCATTTATTTCAAGATTCCAACTTCGTCGATGCCTACCTTTCTTCTTTCGGGTATGCGGAGGCACTTCAAACTTTTTGGGCAGCCTTTCTTCTCCCATGCGTCTTAACGATATACCACCATCGTTGTTTTCTATTTCATCACTTGCATTTTCCTCTTATGTCTTCGTTTAGGACTCTATCTAATAATGTCTTTTCGCAGCATCTTCTCAGTACATCATTTCTACACTATTTATTTTACTTTTTTGTTTTTTTTTATCCATAGTAAACACTTTCGCTCCGCAAGTTACTGAACTTTCTACAAAAGTTTTATACATGCGATGTTTTGTTTGTATCGCGATATCATCATTCCATAGTACTCCATGTAGTTGTTTCCCCCTCACAACTTTATTACTTTATCTGTATCTTCCATCTCGTGTAATTGTTACCCTTAGATATTTATAAATTCATCTGTACATTTAATCCGTCCATATTCTGTAAATCTTGCCCGTTTCCTCCAACCACCATATATTGTGTTTTTATTTGTGTTTATATCTAGACTCCCATAGGCATATTCTTCTATTAGTTTCCTGAACATGTATTCAGCGTCATCTCTGTCTTCTGCTAGGATAACTTGATCATCCCGCAAACAGCAAGCTGTATATGGTATCTTCTTCGAGCTACACCTCCCATTGAATTGCACATTTCTTTTCCACTTTTTGTAAGGTTTTTAATAAAAATTTTAAATAGTGTTGGTGAAATCTACAACAACCTGTCGTAATCCTTTATGTATACTTAACTCTTGTGACATCTGATTTCCAATTTTTATTTTACTTCTATTTCCTTTGTACCAATTCTTTATTACATTGGCATAATTTGTTGAAATATTTTTTATTTTCAATTGCTTCCCATAATTTAATGATTGGTACAGTGTCATAAACTTTTAAGTCTATGAAAATAAGATGCAATTCTCTTCCGTAAGTAATATATTTTCTGATAACTGCTTTAGGCAGAATATATTGTCTATACAGGATCTTCCTAGTCTAAAACAGCAGGATACAATCCTGACAGTCTTCCTATCGCCGGATGATCTCTTCTATTCTGTTTTATATAAAATGCGTCCATACAATCGATCTATAGAGCACGTCACGCTTATTCCCCGGTAATTTCGCAATCAATTTTATTACCTTTCTTATATATTGGACTTATGGCCCAATCTCCATTCTTCAGGTATATTGCATTCGTTTAAGCATCTATTAAATAGCGTAAGTTGTTCTATAGCTTGTAGAGTGCGTATTTTATAAGTTCTATAGGTAGACCTCAGGACCCGCGGCTTTGTTTTTCGTTTTTTCATTGTTGCTTTGTTTTCGCTTCTTCTATCGTAATTTCTTCTACATTTTGTGCTGCGTTTGGTTCATTTATATGCTATTTTTAAAGTTTTCTCTTTTTTCAGTTAGCATATTCTCGAAATATTTTCCCATTTTCCATAATATTGGGCCTATTCTTCTTTTCTCTGTTTCATTCGTTTTAGAGTTTTTTAAGAGTTTTCCATGCCTGTCTGAATCTTAAACCTTCTATACATCTGTTTTATTTCATCACACTTTTATTTGCCAGTAAACATTCTTAGCTTTCTTTATCTGTATTTTTCTGAATTAAGAACGTAAGCGACACCTCAAAATTGCCACAATTGCAAACCTTAAAAATAAATATATCAAGAGAATTACAGGGACGTCTAACATAGGAGAGAAATCAAAAATTAATTAATTGCAAGATTATCGATATCACAGGAACAAAACATGAAAAGGTTATTGGAGCATGAAGAAATAGGCAATAGAACGCCATCACAGTTTATGTGTCATTTAAAAATCTAGCCCGAAGTGAGAAACCCTGGTGAGTATGCAAGTCATTCTTGTAGCAATAGCCATGGATACGAGCACAAACGGTCAAGCAATACTAGCCAACACCATGGTACAATACAATGAAATCCAATTTCATTCCCGGTCATGATGTCTGCTACCACCATCTTCACAGCAGAAGCAGCAAAATTGAAGCTTTAACACTATGTGTAGCTGAACTGAAAGAAGACTAACTGGAGGAGCAGGTTTCGTTATCGTTATCGCTCAAAACAAGATCAAGATGGTACTACCAATCATCAGGTCTTTGTTGGTTCTACTTTAAGTTAAACTTAAGAAGCTACCCAAGTATAAACCTACAACTTCCAACAGCAAAAGAAACCAAAAATAGCGGTCACGAGTCTTCCTATCCTTTACAGTGAGTAGTCTATTCGTCACCGAGATTCACTACAAATACAATACCTCATAGACACCAGAGTAAAACATCAGTATACAAAAGTTAAATAAAACATTCTTAAGCAACAGTAATGTTTTCTTCTTTGCTTTGCCCTAACAAATCAAGATACAAACATACAATTAAACCTGAAGTTACGACGTTTTCATTCCAGTGGCGACTCTTAATAGCAGACATCGAAGCCTATAAATGTTTAAAAATTTTTAAAATGATTTTTAGCCTGTTTGTGGACATAAGGGAATAAAGAGACTTATGAACATATTTATCGCTAGCAAGTAAAAGTAGTGACTGGTGACAATATCAACTAATGTGATGACAACTTATACTATATTATACTAATTTTCTCGTCATGAATTTATTTGTCGGTACCGGCTTCTATTTCCAAAGTAGATCAAGCCGAGACCACCACTGGTCAGCCAGTCGTCAGTAGACCCGTAGATTGACACCAGATAGATTCGCCATCTAAATGCAAGAACAGTCTACGAATTGTTATACGATTCCACACCTCCTGAAAAACTGTATTCTCAAAAGAATGACTTAGTTAGAGCATTTAACTAGATACCTGTTAACAACCTTATTTGAATTGTTTGAATTTTCCGAATGCCATTCGGATTGCAATACTGCTCAGATATTTTAACAGTTCATTAACAGAAGTCATTGATGTCCTAGATTTTGCTACAGTTACATGGATGATATCTTGGAAACATCTGTAACAAAAAGACCACGGCACTCATTTACGTAGACTTCTCAACGTCTGGAGAACTGCCTGCCATCACCGTTAGCGTGTGAATTCGTGTAACAGTAACATTTCTGCAGGTTACCATTGACAAAACGGTTCCAAACTAACAACAAATCGTACCGAAGCAGTAGAAACTTTATAAAACCCACCGCAATCAAAGAACTACGACAGTTCCTGGTAAATAGTAAATATCTATAGACGTTTTTTAGTATCTAAGAAATTAATTAAGTGATGATACAAAGGCTGATTATACCTTCGACAACATAAAAACATTACCAGATTCAACAATGTTAGTATACCCGGCACCAACAGAACTGATTACATTAATGGTAGATGCCTCGAATGTTGCATTGGGCAGTTCTGCAGCAGAAAATAAAAATAGATAGCACATTACCTTTGCGCATTACATAAAAAATTCAATAGTGTTATAACAAAATATAGAGCCTATGACCGAAACTTTCTTGTTGCGAACTCACCGATCACAAACTACTGACGTACGCGTAAAGCCGAAATGCACACCCAGGAAATTTTGGTAGTTGTCAAGAATAAATGACACAACCCGACCTTGGCTACGCGATCAATTACCTCGACCCGGCAGCTTCCAAACAGATGTAGAATTACAAAGAACAAGCGTTGGACAAAACTACACATTGTTTTGATTTTTGACAAAAACTACCAAAAGTGTGCTTAAAATAAACCATAAGACATTTTGTTCAAAAAATAAAACAAACGTCAACATCGTTGCAACTTAATAATTTTGATATTAAAAGTGAAAAAAAAACAAATAAATGTAAAAAAAATTAAACGTTTAAGCAAGAAGGAAAAGTGCATCGCAAAGCAATTAATAAAATGGAATTACACAGTTCAATAACGGTGAACGATTGTTAAATCTCAAGGAATTACTAAATTGGATGAAAAAGTAATTTAAATAAAAGTGTACCGATAATTAAATTATCAACTTAAAGTTTTATTTGAAGCAAAAATGTGTAAATGAATATTTTCTCAAATATTCTAAGAATTCAAAAATTCTATGTAGGTTAACAGTACTTTTGCTTTCACATTGGTGTTATGCCCAAATCTACTCCAAATTTGTGCTATTATAAATAAGACCAGAAATACATCGCTTTCCCCGGAATGTAGTGTTTCCTTCAGTCCACCAATAGATGTCGTTATGCGTTGGCTTTCCGGTTTTGTCATTGATTGAATGTTGCGATTATAGTGTCGTGATGGATATCGATTCAGAATGATTATATTTCATCGAAGATGGCTGCGCGCTGTAATACCGAAAATAATGTTACCACACGACGGAACAACGCAATAATTTAAAAATAGATTTTTTTTAAGTTTTTAATATTTCATTTGTATAAATATTACTAGGGATATACTATTCAGTTTGTTTGAATTAATCTTTAATTTTAAATTGAGTGTTAGGTGTAGAAAAATAACAGAAAAAATGTTATAATAATGTAACAAGTATCGCCACCTATCAGGCAACTTCAGGAAGTTCATATGCAAATATAAAATCATCTCTGGGCGTTATACATTCCGGGGAGATGATGTATTTCTGAAATAAGACCCATAGTTTTAGAGAAATCAGACTTGCGGTTATTTATAAGATATGGAGTAATACAATCAACAGCTGTCTTCTTAAAATTTAAAAAAATGTTTTTCTGGGATCTTTCGTATCCCATATCCGTTTTATATTGCAAGCTTTATTATTTTTTATTCATGATTGGTGAATACACTTATTTATCTGTTTTAATCTTTATCTTTGCTGAACAGTATCCGTAATCGTTAATAAGATTAACATAGATAAGTTAACAACAAAACTGTTGTTCAAGTATTTCCATACCTGTTGATTATGTGTAAGACTAGCAATTTTATATGTGTTTTCAATTTATTACTATAGTTTAGACTCGAAACTAGAAATAAGTATAATGTTTAGTATTGGAAATTCAAAAAAAATTCAATACATTTATTGTATATTGAAAGCGTATGTACTATCAAAATTTACACTATTAATTAATTATTAGCAAAGCAGTGAATGTTACATATTTAAGCAAAATGTGTGTCTTACGACATCTCGTGTAAAACATTGACACGTATGAATAGTATAAACTAAGAAAAATGCCAACAGTTAATTGTAACAACATGTGTGCGTTTAAAGTGCATAGCGCTATCTAAGCGACAGCTTTAATGCTTGAAACACACGTGTGTCGATAAAGCCAAGTAAAACTTGTACAGAAGCATAACACGCGAAAGAACACCTGATGCCGCATTTCGCTCTTATTATGAGCTCATCAGAGGTGTATACTCAAGTGCGGTATACAACTGTACAAGACGGCGGTTGGTCTTTTTAAACTCTCGTGGAGCAATGAACATAAACAAAATGTGTCTTACGACATCTCGTGTAAAACATTGACACGTATGAATAGTATAAACTAAGAAAAATGCCAACAGTTAATTGTAACGACATGTGTGCGTTTAAAGTGCATAGCGCTATCTAAGCGACAGCTTTAATGCTTGAAACACACGTGTGTCGATAAACCCAAGTAAAACTTTTACAGAAGCATAACACGCTTAGATAGCGCTATGCACTTTAAACGCACATGTCGTTACAATTAACTGTTAGCATTTTTCTTATGTTACATATTTACCTAATCATCAACAAATGTGGAGAAGATGTAATGTAATAGATGTCCGATCGTTTCATTTACACACAAACTGACGAACGCTATTATTGATTCTACACGTAAAAATTGTAAATTTTAGTGTTATTTTATTTTACTATACTCGAAAAGACCTTGTTAATAAATTTAAAACCTATAAAAGTTACCTAATACATATTTATTTGCAAGAACACTTTTTAGATTTAAACACGAAATTTATGACGTATTCATTATTTTAATAACAATAAAACATTGAGGTAAACTTTGCTAATCGTAAAATAATAAAACATGTAGATTTTTTTGTGGTACCTACCAATTTCCCATAGTAAACTAATGGTAAACTAAAACTAAGTAAAAATAAGTCAAAAATATTATAACAAAACGGGAATCTAAATAAAATTTTCAATTAATTATCTATATATTAGACACAATAAGCGTCATAATTAAAAAATAAAGAATTCCGAAATGTTTTCTAAAAAAGTTCACATTACATTTATAACCGTGTGAACTGAACACAATACAATAAATTAATTTCGATGTATTTACGTGAAAGAAAAGTGATTCTAGAGAAAAATTATAAAAATTTTTAATTAGATGTTGTCTAATACGTACTAGTTTATTCAACGTAATTAATTAATAATATTTATACGATTATTTATTTTACAAAAGTGGTACTCCTTGACTTGTAGTCTTAAAGTCGTTTAGTGGAGAAATAAAAAAGTTTTATGTTAGCAATCAATTTCATTTATATGACCTTAAGTAAATTATCAAATACTGTAATCATGAACCTATCACTTAGACAAGATAATAAGTTTAACCAATTATTTGCTTATATTTTCAGTAAACAATTTTATTGTATTAATGTGGCATCGTCAATATGTTCAAAGTAATTTGATTTACAATCATTGTTCCATAGATTAAATTATATTTTTGAGAGAAATATAAAAAAGTATACAAAATATAACAAAGTTCCCGCATCGAAGATATGCAGATGACATTTTATCATTGTGAACATGCCCCGGTAGTACTGATTAGAATTTGGTTCTCAATTGTAGTGTGGTGGTAGACTCTTAATCGCAAAATGTTCACTTTTGACCGTTGAGAATAGGGAATTTGGCCATGAAACAAAAAAAAACTATACAATGGCTCTTAAAATAAGTATTACGATTTTAAAACAAATATATTTTTGATTCCTAGCAATCATTAAATTTGAAACAATTTATCACATATATATTAAAGTTTTATTTGAACTTAATGCATATTATAATAAATAATTAAAAATTTGACTATAATTTTTTGAAATGTTTACCGTACGTAGGTACAAACTAAGTCACAATAAAATGTAAAAAAATACATACATTTTAACCATGAGATAAAAAGCGCTTTAATTAAATGTTTATTTAATGACATTGCGTAACAAAAAAATGAGAGATGATTACATCAACTATTAATAAATATTTAATATCCGTAATGTTTAAAAGTTGTAATGCGAATGATTATGTGTTATTTAAATGTAGTGTAAATGTAATATTGAATTTGTAACGAAGAACACATTTTAACTTGATAAAAGTACCTAAGCACTGCATTGCATTTTCTGAAACAAAATTTTTTACACAACAATTATATTTAAAAAAGCCCATTATAAGTAGTCAATGCAATTTATTTTTTAATGTATTTATTAATTGTTTATAAAAAAAGTATCTTTGTTGCAATATTATTATTGAATAATTCGTCATAATCGTTGACAAAATTTAAACATCATTTGATTAAAAGTAAATAAAATTGGTATATAGGTATATTATCCAAATATTAAATTTAATATAATAGAATATCACTCAAAAAACACTTAAATTCATTTTTATTAAAATATTTTTAATTTGAATTAACATTTTGATATTATGTAAACGTTGAACACATTTATCCTATTAATTAATTGCATAACATAGAAAAACAAAAAATCCAAAACTACACAAAAAATGTACTAGAACACTTGTTTCAATAGCTAGCTATTCATCATCAGTAGCAAGTGAGTTTCAATTGCTAACATAAGTTATTGAAACACGTGTTCGGTAAAAGTTTTTTGTGCAGTTTTTGGTATTTTCTTTTACCTGGGTCGACCTCCTCTAGTTAGTACCGTTTCATTCAATCCGGTGGTCTAATAACGTAATAATATCTTACGATATAGTATCAAATGCCGTAGTTATACTATTTTTTGCGCTACCGATTTGCTTGGAAAAAAAAATAAACACGAATCTGAACTTACCTAGTTATCATTGGATTCTGTGTCCTTGGCTTGTGTCTTTATAGTAATTCCATAATAAACATGTAAGTTAATTATATTATAAAATCAATGTTTTTTTTTATTTTTGAGTTCATCCTCCTAAGGTTATTCTTAAGGCCCAGACGTGAATCAGAGAATGAAGTACTGGCCGTAAGAAGAATAAGGATGTACAGTGACAATTGTGCGTGACAGTGAAAGGTAGAGAACGATATGAGCGAGCGTGTAAAAATTTTATAAAGTGGATCAATGGAACAGTGTACTAGCTTACTTCGTACAAAGAAATAACATTCTGAAGTCTCCTGGAAGGATTTGATCAACTTCAACAATAATATTAATAATTCTTCATTCACCAGATTAATCGCTTTCTTGAAACAGAAAAACTTTAAATATCGGTGAAAAAAGTCTAGGGTGTTCAGCAAAGAAGATATGGCAAAATTCTTAAATAAAGCTCCATACGATGGGTATATATTTAGTGATGAAGGTAAACCATTTTTTTCAACACCAATGTCTAAATCGCGTATCTATATTTTTTAAGTGGTAATGGTAGTGGGAATAGCAGAGACACTTTGCCGTGAAAAAATAATGAAGATAACTTATAACGAACGATAGAGGTTCTGTCAATGTCATAAATATACTGACGTCAAAGACAAATATGACCCGAACTTTCACTGTAATAGATAAAGCCAACAAACAATCCCATTTTCTCAAACAGTTTGGAAAATATTTCAATCTAAGACCGAGAACTACTTCATCGCCAAGAATGTTTCCAGGGATATCATCGAGGAAAATACGTAAATTAAGTCGTAGGTAAAGTCAGAACTATGGAAAAAATACTATCAAGAATTGCACAGTCTTTAAAACTCGACAACGCACAAAACTTTATTAGACACGCATTCAGAAGATCCTCAGCTACAAGTATACTTCTTTATCCCTCTCAGTTTTAATTTAATTTTGATGACTAACTTTTCTTATAGAAGAGGGATTGTAAATAATTAAACTAAATGTTTAATTTTTGGCAACGTTTCAGGCCTTAATTAATTATTAACACACACTGCCGTTACAGTTAACTGTTGGCGTTTTCTTAGTTTTATACTATTCATACGTGTCAATGTTTACACGAGATGTCGCAAGACACACATTTTACTTATGTTCATTGCTCCACGAGAGCTTAAAAGACCAACCCGTCTTGTACAGTCGTATACCGCACAAGTATACACCTCTGATGAGCTCACAATAAGAGCGAAATGCTGCATCAGGTGTTCTTTGTTGCGTGTGTACTTCGTGCACGTTATCTTGGCTTTATCGGCAACGTGTGTTACAAGCATTAAGCTATCGCTTAGATAGCGCTTTGCACTTAACACACACATGCCGTTACAGTTAACTGTTGGCATTTTCTTAGTTTATACTATTCATAAGTGTCAATGTTTACACGAGATGTCATAAGACACACATTTACTTATGCTGCCTTTAATTTATGTTTTAGTTCTCGTCAATTAATGTTAATAAAGACAAAATAAACACACACATGGGAACATTAACACCTGAAGATGCCTTCACACTAGAATTGCCAAAAAATTTGTTTGATAATTCTCTAGAAATCATCTTAATGAAGTTTTGAGATTTTCCGGCTCATTGTAGTCGAAAAACTAAAAAATCTTTTTTAAAAATAGGCAAATTTTGGCTGTTTATTTCATTTATCGGCTTTATGCGGAATATCGACCCAAATGTTTTGACATATTAAAGAGGATGTCTCTAAGCTTTCATTTGCACCCTAATTCATCTTCCTACAACAAATAGTTTTAAAGTTATAGTTGCGGAAAAAGAAAAGTCCAGAGCGCCATCTTTGTGACGTCATACCTTGGTTCCTCCCAAAGATTTTTTGAACTGCTGGTCAAATTGCGTAGAATCATCTAAACTATAAGTGTTCCAAGTGTGACCTTCTTATCATCATTATTTGTCGCGTACCGCCTGTACTACATGGTGGTGGAAATCCACAGCGGTAGCAGAAGGCTATTTGGAGGATAACTTACAAAAGAAAATCGCTTAGCCAACCAAATTCTACACAACATTTCTATTCATGAAACTGATGTTTAATTTTAATCAGGTACCTAGTAGTAAAAGTGTTGCACAACCTCTTCCAATTAGTTTCCATTCTTCCGTTTTCATATTGTTATTAATAAATAACATAATATTAAAATTGTAGATATTTTATTTTAGAATAGTTATGATCTCGAACTGTTCTATACCTGTTTCTGATTCAGAACGAGTACATCCGGGAAACCTTCACAAAAATTTCTATAATGAATACTACCATATAAGCAAAATTAGTACGGTAGGCAAACAAAATAAGATTGTGTTGAGTTCCTACTACAATACTAGCTGATGTACAAATAAGAATATTTCAATAGATTTTGGTGTATATATGTTTATTACGGTAAGATAAGCAAATCATTAGTTTTACGCTTTAATATGACACGTTGGCTTTTGTGAAATTTATCACATTAGGCAGCCATGGTCTTTTTAGTCAATAATTTGGTTGGTTACAGTGGATTGTTAAGAGCTTCTCTTATTGTTTAACAATGCCTAGAGTGAGGAAGCCTGTAAATTTTCATCAACTTAGCGAGTTTTATAGAGGCGAATAGTGGGTTGGAGGCTAGTCTATCCTTTAGAGAAATTGCCACTCAGAAGAAACATGAGTACAGGTAGTTGCCTAAGAACCACAGAACTCCAAGATCGTCGACTAAGGCTTTTGGCAGTAAGAGACCGTTTCACTTCGACAAGAGCAATTACGGACCAATTGGAATGCGCATCGTTTATCGCCATATAAAAAGTTTTGGACTGTTCTCTTATCGTCCTCATCTGGTGTTACCCATGAATTGTCATCGACGCTGACCAGAGAACGGATACAGTAGAATTCTGGAAGAGAATACGGTGGTCTCTAGTGACGAATCCAGGTTTTGTTTAGGTGTAAATGACGGTCGGTCGACGACGTGATGAGAAACATCATCCTCAATTTTCTGTGGGGCATGTGCACCGCAATCGTTAGTATTATTGAATGGGGGGTGTAGGTTCCTCTGCCCTCTTCATCAAGAGGTAGTGGAAGCATTTACCCAACCTTAAGATCCTCAATAATCCACTTTTACAACAAGACAATGCGCGACCACGTGTAGCAAGAGTTAGTTGAAATTATTTGCCCAAAAAATGAAATCAATTATTTGCCTTGGCCACCTTGTTCTCCGGATCTTTCACCCATCGAGCTGGTCTGGGATATAATAAGATCGAGGATTGCACATTATTAATATTTCTTAGTTATACTTGTCCGATTTGTTTCACATTTTGATTATTTGCTTATCTTACCTTAACAAACATGTATACTAAAATATCTTGCAATATTCACATCATTACTGGATTTTTATGTCACGTAATGTTTAGCAATTTTAAGTTTAAACTTAAGACATGTCTATTACTTAATAGTTACATATTTATATACATCTCTTTTCATTTCAAAACTTTCAATACTGTTTATAAGTCATTTATAAGAAATTGCTATGGATTCTTTTTACATTCTTAATTATCATCACAAAATCACCTATATTTGCTTATCAATGTATTAAAAGTATATTATTCAATTCAATTCAATTCAATTATTTTGTCTTAAAAAAAAATTTTTTTTATAACAAAAGATTCGGTTTGTCCCTTTACAATCTAAAAAATAAATAAAAAACAACATAATATTTCATTAAATTATAATTTAACTAATTTCTGTTTCCTTCTTCAACCTTTTCCATCCTCTCTTCTCTAAACTGTCAGTATTTTTCTTTTCCTCTCCTCCATCCCTTTCCTCCTCTCCAACACTTCCCTCATCCATTGTTTTCCCTTCCCCTTTCTCTCCTAGTAGTAACCTCCATTCCTTTTCCTCATGTCTTTGTTTCTCTGCATCCCTTTTATATGTGCAATATTTTCCCATATTCATCCCCACAACAACCTGCATATTCTCTCCCTCATCACTCATCCAATATTTATTTTCCTTTTCTTCTCCTTTCGTCTTCCTTTTCCTTTTAAATTCCATAATTTTTGTTTTCCGACATTTGCTGCTAGTTTTTATTTTTCTAGGTATTTCTTCATAAATTTAACTACTCCTCGCATCTCTTCTTCATTTTCGCTATTGCCCAATGTCATCCGCATAAGCTAAAACCCATATCTTTTTCCTTCCTATTACTATTCCTCCTACTTGATTTTTTTTCCATTTCCTCCTCAAGATCACTAATGTATATCGAGAATAAGATTGGGCTTAGCGGACATCCCTGTTTTAGTCCTTTTTCCGTCCTAAATTCTCTACCTAGCTTCCTCCCTACCCTCGTTCTACACCTTGTTTCTTCGTATATTTCCTCTATTGCATTTTTATATCTCTGTTTATTCCTACCTCCTCCATCCTTTTCCATAATTTCCACATTATCAAATGCCGCTTTAATGTCTAGAAATATTGTGTACATCTTTCCTCCTTTCTTTGCTAACTCTTTATTAATTATGTGCTTTAATATGTATATATTGTCTATCGTTCCTCTTCCTTTCCTAAATCCTGCTTGCCAATCCGGTATTATATTCTTTTCTTCTATTTCTTTTTCCAATTTTCTTCTAACTATTTCATTATACTCACTCCTCTATAGTTGTTCGCTTTCTTCCTATCTCCCCCTTGTAAATTGGGCATATTATTGCCTCTCTCCATTTTTCTGAAACCCTTCTCCTTTCCATATTCTCTCGAATACTTCTCTTACTTTTTCTCTCATTCCTTCTCCGATGTACCTCCATTGTTCTCCTTGTATTCCATCCGTCCCTTCTGTTTTTCCTTTTTTACTTTATTTATTGCTCTCTCCATTTCTTCTTTTCCTATTCCACCCTCTCTGTGTCTTATCCTTTTTTTCAACTTCTTCATTTCTTGCTTTTTTTCACTCTCTCCTACTAACTTCTTACAGTGTTCTTCCCATTTTTCCCCATCTATATTTGCTTCCATCCTTCCTCCTTTTTTTCCTCTTTTTATTAATGAATTCCCATACCTGTCCTTCATTTTAATTTCTCTAATCTTTATCTCGGTTTGTTTTTATGTTCTTCTTTATTTTTAACATATTCCTTAAAATTTACTTTTAACCTTTTGTATTCATCTATCTCTATCTTTCCTTTTTCCATTTCCTTCTTCCTTTTCTTAATTCTTTTTCCCCTTCTCGCATTCTCCGTTCCACCAATCTTTTCTTTTCCCTAATTCTTGTTTTCTTAATCTATACTTTATCTTCTCTGTTGCCAATTCCATCCTGGCTGTAATTCTCTCCATCTCTTCCTCCACCTCTCCTTTAGTATTTACTTCCTCTTCCATTTCCTCTTTATATCTTTTTTATACTCTCTTCAGTCCATACTTTCTTTTCTCTCCATACCTCTTCTTGTTCTTGTACCTCTTTCTCTCCTTCTTCCATCATGACTACTTCTAGCGGCTGATGGTCCGATTCTATCTCCTCTCCTATTCTTAGTGTTTCTATGTCCTCCTTACTTTTTTCGTTTATAATCACATAATCTATTACTGACTGGCCTCTTTCTCCCACATATGTAAATTCCCTTTTCCTTCTTCTTCCAAATTTCCGTTCATTATTGTCCAACCTCTCTCTTCACATAGTTCTATCAAAATTTTCCTTGTCCGTTTATTTTCTTATCCATTGATATCCTATTTCTTATCTCTCCATTTACCATTATTCCTCCCTCCTCTCTATCCTAGCATTCAAATCTCCTCCTATAATCAACTTGCCTTCATCCCTTTCTTCTATTGCCTTTTCTATAATTGCTTTCGTTGTGTCCATTTTCTTTCCATATATCGTAAAAATATTATATTTTTCCCCTTTTTCCGTCTTTACTTTGATTTTAATCATCCCTCTACATTTTCTTCTTCTATTTCCTTTTCTATTTCCCATTCTTTTCTTACCCCCACTATTAGTCCTCCTTTCGCCCTTCCCTTCCTCTCTTTTTTTTTTGCATACTGAATTTCCCATACATATTCTTTCGGCATCTTATCTTTCCATGTACTCCATTCTTTTTCCTCCATCCAAGTTTCTACTAAACCTACCATTTTAAAACCCTTTATATAGTTCCAAAAATCTACACCTTTGTTTTTTATCCCCGAATGTTCCAAAATAAGATCTTATTTTTCTCTTTATTTTTACCCCCACCCTTTTTCTTCCTTTTTTTCTTTGCCCCCCTTCAATGTTTAGTTTTTGGTGTCCATTTTCTTATCCTCCCTCGTTCTCCACCCATCTTCTTTCTTCTCCCTCCACCCACATTTTCCTGTATCCAATTTTCACTCTCAACCCTCTTCCTCCACTTTTTTGCTTCCATTCTTATCTTCATCTGTATTTCCCTCTCCTCTTTGTCCTATCTTCGTCTATGTATATTTTGGTACCTTTCATTCTACTTTTGTTCTTTAGTATCTCTATTTTGTCCTCCAAACTCGACATTTTTATAATCACTATACCTTTTCTTATCTCCACGGCTTCTTCTATTTTCTTTTCCAATCCTAGATTCTTCTTTATCAGCTCCTCCATTTCTTGTTTTATTTCATTCTTTCCTCCTTTTATTTCCATCCCTTTACTACCAAATTTTCTTCTTCTCTTTTTTTTCCAAAGTTCTACTCTTTTCTCCAGCCCATCACACTTCTCCTCCAAGTATTTGCACTTTATCTCAAACTTTCGCCCATTCTTTTATTTCCTCTTTTATCTCTTTCATTTCCTCATTATTCTTCTCTTGCACCAATTTCATTTCCTTTATTTCTTTTAACATTTCTTTCCATATCATTTTCATTTCGTCATCGTCTTCTTTTCTTTTGTTACTTCTCTAAACCTTCCCTTTTCTTCTCTCTTCTCCTCCTCTTTCCCTGGTGATCTTTCTATTTTTTACTTCTTCTAAATAACCTATACAATTCTTCTTCCTGTCTTCTTTTTTTGTGTCTGTATTCGACCCTTCCGATTCCGACATTTTGATAAATTATATAATGATATCTTTTAGATTTAATCCTCCGCTTTGAAACTAACATGAAAATTCACACCTTTCTTTCCCGAATTGCTTTCGAATTTCTCACCGTAATTGATTATTTGTTATTGAACGTACACTTAACTAATTACTTTATCTAATTCTTACACCATTAAATAAAGTTTATCGTTTTAGAATGCCAGAAAAGTTAAAAACAACGATAACTTAAATACAGTTCTTTATCCACTTTCTGTTTATGTGCGTTATTCAAAGAAAAAGTATATTATGTAACAGTTTAAAAAGTTTTCCAATGAATAATAAACATTCACTAACAAACATAAGAATAAACTAAAATTAAATTAAGAACATAATGAAAAAAAACTTACGTTTAATTAATATTATACCTGCAAAGGAGTAAAAATAAATCATGAAGCACTTACGGCTGTTATTACACAACTGGTTCACATTTTAGGTAACGTTCCTATTTGTACTTTTGTATTTAGTTCACATACGATTTCGTAATGAAATTTAAAGGTAACTCACGTACAGAACAGTGCATGGTTAAAACTAAATTGTGTTCATATTTAATCGCTAATTGAGTCTTACTGATAAACGTTATTTTATATTATCAGAGTGAACATTTACATTTTAACAATAATAGCAATTTAAAATAAAATTAAATTGGTTGGCTGGAATTGAAAAATGAAGCATAACTTAAAAGTCATCGCATGTTGTTGTTTTAAATTCATAAGGGATCCAGATATGTTAATTTCATTCCTGTGGAAGAAGCGTTTTGCTTTTCAATGTTAATATTAACCATTTTTTTAACTGTTATTTCTTCTTCTATTGAGCGGAAGCTATTAACTTATACAAACAAGCAAACAATATTTTATGCCAATTTACAAGTAATCTTTGATTTAAATTTTTTATTATTAAGTATTTAGAAATAATTGATTTACAAGAGAAAAATTATAAATGAGTATAGATTGCAATTTATTTTAGTGCATAATATGTAAATGTATGTAATTAATTAAATACAACTTTCATCAGCACGAACAACTAGATGAGTCTTCTTCAGAAACCAGGTTGGCTTTAAACAGTTGTTACAATGACAATAACTATAACAATTTAAGAAATCTATGTTACGATGAATGAAAAAAAATATTGAAAATAAATGTAATGTTATTTATCTATCAAGGCACTAAGTTTGATTTTTCGTTGTGCATGAGTTCTAGTTGCGAGGCGGTAGCCGCTCAATGACTCGGTCACTAGAAGATGTGCTTTGGCGTGGATAAATCAGTGTATTTTAGCACCTGTCAAATAACATTTGGTTCCGTTAGGTGTGCGGTAGCATCCGACGTCAACGACCAGGAATGCGCTTCGTCGACCACTATAACTCTTCGTGCACTTCGTTAATTTTTGACCCAGAATCCGGGGGTAAATATCAAAAATATTTTAAATGGTAATTCGGTATTCTAAGGCTGTGGTGTTTTTTAAGTTAAAGCTTAGATCATTCAAAAAGATTATTCTTCTACCATCCACGTCGGGGATTTAGTTAGCTGTGTGGTAGTAGGCGAGGGAATGGATTAATCCTAATTTACTGATAGCTCAAATGGCCGTACTACGAACGGTCTTGAAATTGTTGACCTTTCGAGATATTGCCTCCTGCGTCCAGTGACAAAACATCGGATTCGCTTTGTAGACTTGCAACTGGTCTTCATAGGAATAGTCGCAATCAGCACTGTAACGACGAATTTTTTTATTCCTGCAATGCAGCGTGGTGTTACGTGTAACGAGTACTCGACACAACCATGATCAGCTTTTTGCGAGGATCATCGAACGTCAACAACATCTTCGTCTTCTTTCAAACCTGGTTCTGAACTCGCTCTTAGCGCCTTCAAAGCAGTCTTGTACCTATATGTACGAAGTCAGTAATGTGGTTTCCAGTGACTTTAAATCGAAAAATAAGTCCTAGAAATCCAGTTGTTTCTTTGCAAGATATTGGGAATCTTTAATATATATAGCAGCGGTCAGTGCAGTTTTTCTCAAACCATCGAAGTGGACGCATTGAGTTTTCTGTACGAAAAGCGAAAACTAGTTGTTTCCGCGTTTTTCAGGGCTGCAGTTGGATCGCTTTGTGGTTTATTGACTATTATTGCACTTTCGAGCCGAGAAAATATGACTAAATCGTCTGCATATAGACATCTCTGCCTACTGATGCAACTATGGACGCTGTTATATTGTTCACCTCAATAGGAAAAATGGTCTCGCTAAGCGTGAACCTATTGTCCAAGAAAAAAGCTACAAATTTCAGTACATTATCTGTCAGTTTCAATCGTGAAGTTTGCGGTTCGAAGCTCAAGCCCGCTTGATAATTTACCAGTGATGCTGAGTTTCCAGCTGCCACATAATCCGATCGCTAATTCTTGTTTCTAAAATTTTGTTTGAAGAACAGGTTAAGCTTATAGTAAGAAAGTTTTGCAAGATCTTCCTGCCATCATCATTGGGCTGAAGTCCTCATCAGAGATAACCCTATCCTCTCATGTAGCCAAAGCTTGTACACTTTATTTATATTAATGTTTGCATTTTTGAATATTGCCATTAGGGAGAAACGGCCTGCCTTAAAGAGTCCTAAAGATTTTCTAATTAACTTTTCATATATAATTGGCCGGTTTTATAAAGGGGGCACTACCAACGAATTAATCATGGTATTAAAATAACAAATAATGTAAAAAATGTTATACCGGGTGGTCCACCACATTTGCCTCGGTTTTTCTACAATAAATGAAAAGGGTTGGGAAATAATTTTTAACACTAAATTATGTGGGTTACACTTCCTATACATAAAACTGATCGTTTATAAGAATTTTTGAAATATAAAAAATACATAATGTAATTTTAAAAAATTGTTTACACCCTGTAACATGGAACAAGCTGCTCATAATTCAATCTACTGGTTAGCTGAAAGGTTATGGTGTACTACCATATAAGTTTTATTTCAAAATTATACAGAGTTATGAAAAAAATTGCTCCAAAATTGCACACAATTTATAAATAACTTCTTAAAGTTAAATAGAACACCCCATATTTAGTGGCTTATTTCGACGCAAAATTAGATTCCCTTTAAAATTATATTAGGGTTCCTACCTCTCTTATGCTTTTTACGCAAACGGCATTTTTATATTTTATTTTTATCTGCTATACCTATCCTACTTTTGTTTAATAATAGTAGGCTTTGTCGAAGATAGCGTTAATTATTTCAAAAAATAGTTTTGAGATTGTTACATTTCATTAGTTAAAATGAGAACTTACCCCAGGAACACGAATTGATACGATCTTGGTAATCGGTCAGTGTGAAGAAAACTGTTGATTACCGTCAAGAGTATATGCCCAAAGGTATCTAGGCATCATCCTAATAAGCGTTCATTAGAAAAGTGCTTGCAGCTTTCTGAAGATCAGGCAGTGTGTCTTATACTAAACCCGAACGGCAAAATCGGTTACCGGAAATTAGGAAAATGAATATTTAGTGATGGAATTTCTGGTAGAAAACCCTCAAACAAGTCACCGAAAAATAAATGAAAAAACTGGAATAAGCAGACAGAGATAATTAAATAATTAAAACACAAATTTTACCCGTATCACATACGACTACATCAACAACTTTCTGAAAGGTTATGATCGACGGTGAATTTTGGGTTCTAGAAAAGTTTAGTGATGATAGACATTTTTTTTTGAATACGTGCTTTTTTCCCGATGACTCAAGTTTTCATAACAACGGATTAGTGACTAAAATCTAATATTTTTAAAACGACGCCATGTTTTTAGATTTATTAGGAACAATTTGCCTTCACTATTGGAAATATTGACAATATTCGTCAACAAATGTGGATGCAGCTAGATGGTTATACCGCCACTTTCATAGACATGTTAGGAATGAATTAGATGGTAATATCACAAAAGATGGATAGGACGAGGAGGTCCACAGGGTGATCAGCCAGGTCTCCGGACCTAACAAGTCTCGATTATTTTGTTGGTGATAAATTTAAAATATTGTTTACAATAACACCAACGACACCTAACGATATGAAAATACGAATAAGAAAAAGCATTTCGTTCCATAACATAAATATGTTATCAGGGTTCAGCAATCATTTCGAAAGAGTTTATTTATTTTATATCTTTATTAAATAATAATTTTTACTATTTAAGTTTGTTAAACGTTCAATAAGTGCTTTAAAAAAAGGCTTTTAGATTTTATTACAATACATTTACGATAACGAAATTATTCATAAGTAAAATATAAAAACGCCGTTTGCGTAAACATAAGAGATAGGTATAGAGAACCTTAATATAGTTTTAAAAGGGAATCTAGTTCTGCGTCAAATAAGCCACTAAATATGGAGTGTTTTATTTAACTTTAAGAAGTTATTCAATAAAATGTGTGCCTAAACTTTGGAACAATTTTTCACCATTCTATAATTTTGAAATAAAACTTTTATATGGTAGTATACCTAACTTTTCAGCTAACCAGTAGATTTAATTATGAGCAGCTCGTTCAATGTTTACAAGGTGAAAGCAATTTTTAATTACATATGTATTTTATATTTCTCAAAATTTCTCAGAAACGATCAGTTTTAGATATAGGAAGTGTAACAGAAACTTATCTTTATTTGGTCTATCGTATCTAAAATATAAAAATATATAGGATGTTCCATAAGAAAAAAATATAACTTTGATATGTACTTTATTTTATGCCACCGTGTATATTCAAAAATAATTTTGGAATATGCTCATAAGAACTCATATGACTACGCTAAAAATTATTTCCCAACCCTTTCGTTTCTCGTAAAGAAAAAACCGAGGCGAATGTGGAGGGCCACCTGTATATACAGTATATCGAGATTATTTGAGACACATTTTTAAAATATTTTGAATTAATTTCAGAGTGGTTAAAGAAACACGTACGATATTAAGTTGGGTTATTTTAAAATGAATCACCCTGTATTTTTTCTATTTCTGAATTGTACGATAAAAAATAATGTATGTCTTTAACATTTGTATACCTACTACTTACATTTTTTTTTGAGAGTAAATCGATTTTACTTAGATTTGTAGACCATCAATAAATGTAGTAACTTCAAAATAAATAAGAACTTTTGTCTTACACCACGATAGTAAAAGCTTTCAACATCATTTTTTAAAATATTTACTTTTTATCATGATGTAAAGGGTGTTTTTAATATTACCGCAAATCACTAACCACTTAAAACTTTAAATAATTTGCGATTTATGGAATCTATGTCAAGAACATTAATCCTTTGCAACCATTTTAAAGGATAAAATAAAAAATTTTAGAAAAAAATAACAGAAATGTACTCATGACTTATTCAGGATCTTGTCAACCAAAGAGAATCGGTACACAACATGCCTCATTTTGAACAACAAAATAACAATTGCCGTAGTAACCTAGTATAACAATAATCATCAAACGTCAATTAATTTTAAAAATCATAAACGTATTTTTTCGTAAATAGTCTTGATGAAAATAATTCAGTTTAGATTTTAAAGGGAAAGTTTATCGATTGTAGACTCAGAGTTCTACAATGTTGTCATTACACATTGATCAAAATCATTCGAATTACGTTTCGTGATTTTATTACAATGCTCAATTCGCAAAATTATCTATGCGAACTCTCGTAACAATTGATAGATTTTCCGGAAAAAGATTGAACTCTTACATTATAAATGAAAAAATTATTTTTTCTAAGATAATATTAAAACTACAGTTGACCTATACATTAAAAATGGTTTGCGTGTATTATTTGATAGTACATTCAAAACCGATACACTGTAAGCATCAACGACTTTAACCTGTTAACTAAGATTATTTTCATAATTTTTAACAAAGTTTGCCAATATTTACAATGTGATCGATTTTAGAAAGAAATAAAAAACGTTGTTGTTTGTGACCTGTAAAAGTGATTCACTGACTTTAAACTAACTAAATTTTAAAATATCTCCAAAAAATATCAGAGTTATGGAGTTACTGACCTGTAATAATAAGGCCTTTGATTCTCCAAACAAAAATTCATAAATCAAAATTTACAAATTACCATTAATACAAAAACTTAAGTAGTTTACATTGGAGAATCATAAGGCGTTAAGAGTATCAACTTCTGTAAATATTTAATTTAATTATATAGATATGGTGGTTTACTAAAACAATTATTTTGTTAATGATATTAACAAAAATAATTTTTCTGTCAGGGATTGACAAAAATAATGACATTTGATTTTCAGAATTAACTAGCAGGAATGTTATCTAGCTTTAGTAGAAATGCTATTTAAAAATCTTTATTTATAAGTTTAATATATTTTAGACGATCTCTCATTTAAAGGATTAGTACCAATTAGTATTTACTCTGCAAACATATGCATAAAACAAAATTTTATGTTGATTATGAAAATTTGATGTGTAAATGGTAAACAGTATTAAGTCAAGAATAGAAATTTGAAAACTCACTGTCTTAATGTCATTAATGTAACTTTTTAATAGTTCTATTGTAGATTTTCAAACACAACATAATAAGAATGACAAGAAGTAAATCGTGTTTGATAGTGTCAAATGCTTTACTAAAAAGCAGGTAAAACCAAAGAGAGACATTTTATTTTCTTCACGGGCTGTTATTACATCATTTGTTACATGGGCAAAACAGTTGTACAACTGTAACCTTTACGAAAACCTGACTGTGTTTTATGTAATACCAAATGTGAAATCAGATAGTTATGAATTTGATGCAAATAATTTTTTTAACAATTTTATGAAAATACAGACAAAATTGGCCTCAAATCTTTTAATTGGAAGCATTAGGAGTTTTTTTAAGGTGTAACCGACTGCTCTCTTTCATACTACTGGGATTTACTTTCAACTATGCAGCAATTTATTATGTGAGTTAAATAAGGCAAAATTATAATATGACAACAAAATTTTTATTATATCAGTATTTATACCATCGATAAACTACAATTTGGACTTCTTATTTATAACGTCCATTTCTTCGTATATGTTAACAGTTTTTAACAAAAGTTCGGAGCTTTATCATTTGTTTTATTACAATTGTAATATCTAGTTCAAAGTTGCATTTCGCCAGTCACTGTGCTTGGCTAAAAGAAGAAATTGTTTATTAACTCAGAATTATTTAGTGAAAGCAAATTAAAATTCTTAGAATTTAATAATGCCTAGAAAATGAAGCATTTTCCATGAAATTAATTATTTGAAATATGCACGTTTGTCTTATTAATTGCAAAATGTGCGATTTCTAAGTATTTGTAACTATTGCAATTGGTAGATAATTTGTTTTCTTAGTACTTAAATACTGTAACGGTTATAGTTTACAAAATATCAAAAGGAGCGACAGTTCTAGCGGTACAACCTAGAAAGAAAAAATAAGGAATTTGGCTCGATGTGGCCCACTAATTAGAGGATAAACAAAATATTTATAGTAGTTAGAACAGCAGCATCAGCTTAGTCGAAGATTTGTGGATCTTGAATAGCTATAGAATTTTGACTTCTGGTCCTAACAAGGCGCCACCTGCTGAATAAAAAAGAAATAAAACCGACCAACGGGAGATCAACAGATTTTACTTAAAACTAATATAGCTAGATCAAGCACAAACCAGAGAGAGAAAGATAGAGATATTCAATACAGTATCACAAACAAATCTTAAAAAAAACAAAAATTGTAGGATGATGTGACAGAAATAGAGAGACTGTCGTATATAGTTACGTGCGTTAGCAGCAGCCTCGCTTGCAATAAATCAGACTTTTAGTTAAGATGTCGCGTTGCAGATAAGCTTTAGTTAAGAGTTCTCATTCAAATTAAACCGAAAAGTAGCTGCTATTAAGGCTCTGCGTACACATATCATTTACACACGGCTGGTTTTACTAACTCTAAACAATAAAAGGAATGGTAAGTACCTCCTGCAAACCCAAAAGGCCTTTTGTGTCCGGGACAACCGCCCTAAAATTAAGCACCCCAGCCCTTATTGAGCTGCTTTAAAACAAATTTACGGTTGATGAGGATACAGCGAATAAAATTACTTAAATGTTAATTTCGAGCCGTTTATGTCATCTGTACCCGAGCTTCATGCGCCTTAATTATTTACGAGTAAGTGATTTAAATACTAATATTTAGCTGTAATACGTCGAGTGTAGTTCCGGAAATGAAAGTACTCTGTTATCGACGGTATCGACACTTCAGGGAAGGTAGGTAGACCCAAAGGATTCCTCTAAGGGGTGGCGTACTGAGAAAAACAGCACACCGGTGACTCCTTCGATGGAGATATACGACATAACCAACCTCTGACGCGTGGTTCTCCCCGTTGGCCTGCGGCTTTAATGCCCGGAGCCGTGGTGTTGTCGTGCATTAATAGAAGATTCTTAGGTAGCTACTCCAGCACCTTCGAGAGTTATCCCAGTAACGTATATAACTAGTATAAGATGCCGAACACAAAGTGCTAAAAGCATTAGTAGCAATCAGAATTAAAACAAATAGAAAAGAAACCCAAATACTCACTGTGAATGTAGCCAGATTAATGTAACGCCAATTTATATTGGAAATTGTGAAACCCACATTAAAAAGTTTTTTGGTGAGAATTTCACTTCAGAGAAACGCTTAAAAACACTCCAGGGCAACCAATGAGAAGAAAAATGTCCGCAGTCCGTCTCTGGACAGTTGCTCAAATTAAATTTTCCACCAATCGCAAATTACGTGTGTGCGCCAATTACGAACTTTCGTCGCACCGTATTACTTGCGACACACGTTCTAAAGCGGCTTCCGACCTACGTCCTCAATTCGAAATTTGAACCGTAACAATACTATTACAATAAATAATATGACGTCAGTCACAAAATTATTAGGAATTATTAAAGACGAAAATTGACATGGTCCGATAATTGCAATCATCTATACAGGGTGAGTCATAATTAGGTTTAAAGTTTTCAAGGGTGTATTTCCTGGCCCAAAATATTTAAAAAGTTCTTATAAAATTTTTGTCAAAAAAGGTCAACTGTCGGACTTAACTGTTTAAAGATGGCGTCCAAAAACTGATCAAACCTGTATTTTTTCAAAACGTCTATATCTACTTGAACAAATTTTGGCACATTTCATATTACTATTACAAGCTATCAGTTGATTACAAAACATGTTTAAAATTACAACCAGAATCGTACATTCCAGGGGCGTACTAGGAAATATTGGGCCCTATTTTATAATCCGCTCAAAGAACTGACAATTTGATTTAAAATTATTGAAATTCTATGTTTTCTAGATAAAAAGGTACTCTTCTTGAAAGTCGTTTTGTCCAACTGTTTTCGAGAAAATTGATAATAAAAAATAACTAATTACAGATAATAATGATGTTGGATATCGGTGAAACAAAAAACAAAAAGTTATCGAGAATGCGGTGGAAAAAAAACAATCGTAGTTGAGATGTTTCTAACAAACTAATATATGTTGTCAGATCAAGAAATACAGGTTTGATCAGTTTTTGCACGCCATCTTTAAACGGTTATAACTCCGACAGTTGACCATTTTTGATAAAATTTTATAAGAACTTTTTTAAATATTTTGAGCCAGAAAATACACCCTTAAAAACTTTAAACCTAATTATGACTCACCCGTATACATAAAATCGAGTTTTGTTTTTCTGTTTGTTTGTTTGTCCGCCTTCTCCTCCAAAACTATTCAACCGATTTTGATGATTGATGGCTCATTTCTTTCAGGATGTCAAGGCGGTGAACTTAGGGCTATTTACATGTTGACCTGACCTTTGACGTCTGAGCTGGTAAGGTCAAATCTTAAAACTACTCAACCGATTTTGATGGTTGATGGCTCATTTTTTTCAGAAGGTCAAGGCGGTGAACTTAAGCTATTTACAAGTTGACCTGACCTGTGACCTCTGATCTGATGAGATCAAATCTATGAAAATTGAAGCAAATATAGGTGAACTTAGGCTATTTACATGTTGATTTGACCTTTGACCTCTGAGCTGGAGAGGTCAAATCTTAAAATTGAAGGAAATATAAGCATGTGATATGTCATTTTTTCAGAACGTGAAGGCCGTTTTAATCATACACATAAAATTGAGTTTTGTATTTCTGTTTGTTTGTTTGTTCGCCTTCTCCTCCAAAAACTACTTTCAACCGATTTTGATGGTTGATGGCTCATTTTTCAGGAGGTCAAGGCGGTGAACTTAGGATATTTACAGGTTGACCTGACCTTAACCTCTGAGCTAGTGAGGTCAAATCATTTGAAAATTGAAGAAAAATTTAAACACATTCCAACGCTCTTATACCACTCTGAATTATTTTAGGCCCGTTCTCTTGTCTGAATGGGCGTGGTTCACTAGTTCAGCAATAAAAATTGTCCGAAACTTCTTTGCGTTACGAAATCTTAGTAACAGTGTATCTAAAAATATTACTAAAATGACTTATTTTGCAATAATCCATTCTCACATTTCTTATGCAATAACGGCATGGGGTAGATCACATGGATACCCTTCAATTTTTGTCGTCTACAACGTAAGCCTTACATATTATTATCTGTGGCTTAGCATACCGTGATGATTGCAGAAGTAGTTTTAGAGATGAAAAGATTTTAACCCTACCGTCAATAAATATATACTTGAAACCTTAAGCTATGTAAAAAAAACATGTCACTTTTAAAATTGTTGATCATACATATTATACTAGGCATAATAAAACACTCAAGCCACCATCAATTAGGTTAAGCAAATCGGAGAAATAAAATTTAGAAAAGCAATAAAACTAATGTTACTAAATAAAAGTTACTACTCTTACAATAAATACTTAACTAATAATCTTACTACAAATGATTTTTATAGATTACTTATTTATTTTTATTATTTGTTTAAAAATTATTTATTTACATATACAATTCTATTTCTACTTATATACATATATGTATATTAATATTCATTTTATATACGTATTTCTTAATTATCTGACGAATGTAAACAGTTTTGTGATATTACTATAATAAACATTATTATTATTATTAATAATGTTCGTTTATTCATAGTTATTCGTGTAGGAGAGACGATGATTTGTGAAAAGTTGGAATTGAAGTATTTGGTGACAGTATTTTGGGTTAATACTACATAAGGTAGACATATACAGAGTGTCTGTAAAAGGTCTCTAAACAAGTCTACCATATATTTCTTAGACCAAAATAAGCCGATTTAAGTAAACTTAACTTAGTCCAAAGTCGCTTAGTTTGGGCGCTATGCGGCCTGAAGTTAAAATTTTGAAATTGTTTTTTTATTATAAATTCAAAACGACTTATGCGATTTTAATAAGATTTGATATGGTTAGTTAATATTATTGGACAAATGTTTTTAGAAAATTACAAAAATATACGAATACTGAAAGTGAATGAAACACGCATAACTATTATGAAAACTAACATAATTTTTTTGCTATCAGTAGTAGAGACATGAAATAATTTTTATTTGATAGAGTATTCAAAAACGATTAAATTATGTGTCTTGTAAAAATTTTTATTTTATTTGTTTTCGAGAAAAACGAAAAAAAGGGTTTACGGTAGTGCGTTCCAAAAAGCATAAGGTAATCCAGTCGCCTATGATTTCTATCACAAACATATGAATATCGCATGGCTAAATAATAATAGCGTCAAATCTAAAATACCTGAATTGTCATAGGGTTCAAAAGTTTGTTAAATGGTCTAATAATAATTTACAAAGCTTAATTTTGGTGATTTATCATGGCGTTACAATACACCAATCAAGAATATACCGATATGCTATTGGTATTTGGATTTTGTGAAGGAAATATTCGAGAATGTGTTAGGTGTATTCTGAAAAGTCTTCGAGAGACCGGTCACTTTGCTCCTGCAACCGCTGATTATGGAAGGCAGCGTTTTGTAAGGGTTCCTGAAGTTGAAGAAGAAATTTTAGAACGTGTTGAAGAAGATCCAGAAATAAGTACTAGACGAATAGGTAGGGAACTAGGAGTATGTAAAGATGTGGTCCACGCAATAATTAGAGAACAGTTGCTATATCCATATCATAAAATAACAGTTCAAGATCTTTTAGAACATGATTTTGAAATGCGTTTGGGTTTTTGTCGCTTTGTTAATAGGCAAAGAGAAGCAGATTTAAACTTTAGCAACACTATTTTGTTTACGGATGAAGCTTGTTTTACAAGAAGAGGGGTAACTAATTCCCATAACGAACACGTTTATGCCGTTGAAAACCCGTATGCCATAAAGATAAACCATTTTCAACGCGAATTTAAACTTAATGTGTGGATTGGAATAATTGACGATTTTATTGTTGGTCCTGTTATTCTTCCTCAAACATTAACGGGAGCCATCTACTTGCAGTTCTTACAAAACACATTGCCAGATTTGTTAGACGAGTTACCTCTACAACTTCGGAGAGATATGTGGTACATGCACGATGGAGCCCCGCCACATTTTTCAGTTGATGTTCGAAATTACTTACATCTAGTATACCCAAACAAATGGATAGGGAGAGGTAATAACGCTCCTGTAAATTGGCCACCACGTTCTCCAGACTTAACACCAGCTGATTTTTTCTTATGGGGACATCTTAAGTCCGTGGTTTACAAAACGCCTGTGGCTAATGAAGTAGAACTATGGCAACGTATTCAACATGCTATAAATGACCTTAGAGGTGATAGAGAAATTTTGCGAAGAGTACAATTTAATTTCCTTCGTCGTATAAATCTTTGTATGCGTGTAAATGGAGAACACTTTGAACAGTTTTTGTGACATTATTTGTGTTCATTTTATAGTTACTTAATTTTTTAAATGATTTTTGTGTAAAATAATCAAATGAGGATTATTAAGATACAAATTTCGCAAAACCATTAGAGTATTCAATTCTTGAGTGCCGTTTTTGTAGAAAATGCAAAATTCATAGAAAAATCACAGGCGACTGGATTAGATTATTCTTTTTTCGAATGCACCAGCATAGGTAATTTTTTTTGTTTTTCTCGAGAACGAATAAAAATAAGGAAATTTTACAAGAGACATAATTTGATCGTTTTTGAATACTCTATGAAACAAAAATTATTTCGTGCCTCTACTACAGACAGTAAAAAAATTATGTTAATTTTCACAATGGCCACGCGTGTTTCATTCACTTCCGGTATTAGAATATTTTTGTAATTTTCTCAAAACATTCGTCCAATAACATTAACTAACTATGCCAAATCTTATTAAAATCGCATAAACCATTTTAAATTTATAATAAAAAACGATTTCAAATTTTTAACTTCAAGGCCGCATAGCGCCCAAACTAAGCTACTTTAGACTAAGGTAAGTTTACTTAAATCGGCTTATTTTTGTCTAAGGAATATGTGGTAGGCTTGTGTAAAGACCTTTACAGACACCCTGTATAAAAAAAAAAACCCCCCCCCCCCCCCCCCCCCCCCAAAAAAAAACCAAAACCAAAAACAAAAAACACAAAACCCCCCACACCCCCCCCGATTTTAACAAAATTTGGTATCGTTGAAAAGAGCATCCCTTAAGCAATAAAAATCAATATAGATAATTTAGTTGAATCCTTCTACGCTAGGGGGCTAGTTTTGACACCATGACCCAAATTTAAAAAAAAATCAAAAAATCAAATGGAATATGATTTTTTCTTTATGATAAAGTAGCTAAATAACATCTAAATAGGCCAGTGAAAACCATGTTTCAAAACCTCGTTCCTAACATTTGCAATTGTCTTTTAATATCTTATTCATTTTGTGCTAAATTTTTAATAGTTTTAGAAAACTTACTGCGCGGTCCTCAATCTTGAAACATCCATTATTCTCATTTTCCCAATATTTGAGGTTAGAAACGAGATTTTAAAAATGGTTTTCACTGGCCTATTTGGAGTTATTATTTGGCTACTTTATTACAAAGAAAAAATCATATCATTCCATTTGATTTTTTGAATTTTTTTTTAAATTTGGGTCATGGTGTCAAAACTAACCTCTGGCAGGAGAAAGATTCAACTAAATTAACTATATTGATTCTTATTGCTTAAGGGATGCTCTTTCAACGATGCCAAATTTGTTAAAATCGGCCAAACCGTTAAGAAGTTAAAGCAGGTTATTGCAAAAACAATTGAACACCCCCTGCCATCTTTGTTTTTGAAATAACTGAACTTTTGTTTTTACAAAAATGATAGATAAACTGGTTCTCTTTACAAATGTAAAAAAAAATTTTTGTTTATTATCCGAAATTTATAGAAAATGCAATTTAAAAATTTAAGATGGCAGTTACGCCCTCTGGTGGTCATTTTAAAACTTGAAAATATTTTCCTGGATTCTTTATGGCCGATTTACCTAATATTGTTTTTACACCATACGACAAACGGTTCCCAAGATATGGCCGAGGAACAGTCTACACCCGGTACATCATAACATAACAGTAAATATTGAAAAGAATGTTGAAGCTCTAAGTAAAGTGGTTAAGGAAAGTTTCTACGTATCTTAAAGTTATTGAATTTTTTAGAAGGTGAGAGGGTGTGCAAATCAGGTAAAATCAATTTATCTCCGAAACGGAAGTAGGTATAAGGACATGTTAAAGAACATACTTTATTTTTTAACGTACAATTCAAAATAGAAAAAATTCAAGGTGTTGCATTCAAAATAACCCAACATTGATATGGTACGGGTTTCTGGAGCACCGTGTACAATCTAAAATATTTTTAAAATCTGATCTCAAACAATCTGTTAGATTGTTATGTATGGTGCCCTATTTTTTGAAGAATATTCAAATGACCAATAAAAATTATCCAGGGGTATTTAGGTCTTGGAATGAAGTTAGCAGTGCCATCGTAAAATTTTGCAGTAACTGCAAACAACTTTTATTAAAACTATTTTTTATATTTTCCATCATTTTATAATTTACACTCATTACCTAAACTTTTGAGTCACACTGCAATGTTATTATAATAATGTATTGGAAGGAATGGGAAGAACTAGAGAAGATACAGAAAAGATTTTGAGATGGACGGTAAGATTGAGAGGGAAACACCAGGATATTTAATAGAGGAAGAAATGAAAATAGAAAAATAAGAATACAAGCAGGGAAGAGAGCAATAAGATTTGAGGAAAGGATGGAAGATAAAAAGATAATGAAATTTTATATGAATGTTGGAAGGAAGTAAATTTGAAGAACAAAACATGGACAAGAAGAGAGAAGAGCATATTACAGAAAAGGGGTTACAGGTATAACAGGAAGATTGGATATAAAAGAAAAACGTATGGTAGCCAGATATAGATTAGGAAATGAAGAAAGAGAAAATAAATATTGGAGAAAAGATGAAGAAAGAATGTGTAGGAATGTGTGGGAAAATTGGGAGAATGTAGAGCACATGGTAGAAGAGTGTAGATAATTAAGGAGAGAGAAAGTGAGAAGAGAAGTTTTAGAGAAAATAGAGAAGGCATAAAGTGGATGAAAGAGGTAAAAAACAGAAGAAGATGGATGGAAGAAAGGAAAAGAAACATAATAAAAAACATGTAACATAGAGGTGTGGAAAAGACAGAAAAGAAAATAAGTTATTATTTTGCAGAATTTGTTGTGTAAATTAATTTTTTTTTTTTTTAGTATTTAGTAAGATGTATACATATAAACCGAATCTATTTGTTAATTTCAAAGACAAATAAAATGATATTATTATATCAAACTGTCAACTTTAATAATTTCTTAGTTTCCGAAGACAACGCTCTAGTTGTTCGAGTGGAAACTATTCAAGAACCATTACTAATAATTTATTGAATATTGTTGAAAGTTTGCTTAATTAATTAGATATAGTAGATACGTAAACCTTACAGATGTATTAAGTAAGATGTTTAGATACGTAAATAAAATAATTATTTGCAAAGTTATATAGGTAGGTACAATTAGTTCATAGTAGTCTTTAACATTCACGTTCTCCCATTTACTTCTAATTAACAAAGAAGTTGTTTAATCCTGAAAGTTAAAGACGAACGAATGTCAAAGTTCCATTACATATTATTATTAGTTATACAATTGATTACATGAGTATATAATCGAAGGTAATATCTACTATTAACGATTTAATAAAAGCCATAATTGTAAACATTAATGTGAAATTAAATCGAATTACACAGTCATGAATGTGTAATATGATACATTTATGGAACTTTAATTATCAAAAACCTGTGTCTTTAAAAAATGACCGCACATCTATTAAAAGTATCATAAAAATAATACAGTAAATCGAGACTAGTATTATTCATTACAAATAGAATTGATGTATTAATTAATATTTCAGGCATTGCGTTTCAACAAACAGTACGTTAATGTATTAGGTAAGCAATTTTAATTGCACTATATACTAAGCTTAGAATCCTATGGCGAAGAAATCGAGCAAGAAATAGCTGAATACAAAAACAAGAAAAGATATACATGTATTAAAAGTAGATAGCGCATCTTGTAGAGCAATTGTTTAAATTTTTTAACTAATGACTAGTATATAAAATTAACTTATGAAATATGAAGAGAATTAAAATTAAATTAAATTTAAAAAAGTATCAAATTTGTAATATTAATAATAAAACTTGTAAAACATGATTAATCAATCAAAGTTAACAATAGGTATAATTTAACCTAAGAATGTTAAAATAAATAAATAACTGTAATGTACCATACACAGGAACTCGTTCTATTAAAAAGAAATGTGTGATTGTCTTTATAATTAAAAAACATTTAATTCATTCCTGGTGAAATATAAAGTTTGCAAAAATAATTTTCACACGCCCACTCAATTTAGTATGTTGTCTGACGTAAATGCATTTTAGCATTGTTTTTATATGATTTTAGTGAATTAAATTAATATTTAATATTATGTCTTTTTTAATTTAATTGATTCACAATTAATAGGTGAATATTTCACAACACGAAAATATATTATTTTCTAAATAAAGTAAGAATAGTAAAAATAGTTGTTAATAGAATTTGTGACAATTTGTCAACGAAAGATGATACTCTTTAAAACATTACTTATTTTTACATCAATTATAAAGGTTACTTTATATTCAGATTAACAAATTAAGAAAAAATTATTTTCCTCCTAAGTACGCAAAAATCAGAAGAAAAATTTTCTTTCTAATCTTTAAATGGTGTCATATAATCTAAATCGTCAATTCCTCTTATATTAATAATTTTATACATAAATATTTACATACAGGGTGAATCATCACCAATAGGACGGAGATTTATAGCGAAACAGTAAAAGTTTTAAAAGTTTTTTCATTTTAATATCTTGCAGGTTGATGAATTTCACATTTTAAAATTATTTTGAAATATACAGTATGTCCCAAAAAGTGTTTTTAATTGCCCGTAAAAATAAGGTATACTTTCATAAAGGTTCCCTATACCTAACCTAAACACAGAGTGTTATGAGTTTTGTCGACTTTTTTAAATTATGAAGTATTAAAAAAATTGAATATCTTTTAATCCAACAAAACATAACAAATTTACTCTTACGTTTAAATAGTTGGATATTAGATTAATGTATTCCATAACAACAAAAAACACCAAAAAACTGCACCAAAACAAACCAAAAAACAAAAAAAGTTGCACGCTGCAGTTAGTGTTCCTTTCCTTTGAATGTATTCCATGATCAAATTTTAAACACCTCTTTACGAGGTGTTCAGAATTTACAGGTTAATAATTGGATCATTCAATATGTAATGTGAGTCTTATTTTAAATGGAACACTCTGTATTTTATTATTTTATAATATTAACAAAAAAGTCCTCTTTCGAATCATATAAGGGTGTCCTATGCCTAAGTGTTACAGTTTCTACGCAATTTAGAATTTCCTTAAAATTAATGGTAGCGAGAGATTTTAAAACAAAAAATGCATACGTAATTCAATTAGTTAATAACATTTTAAGACATTACAGTTTACATGAGTTACAAAAAATCGTGTTTCGCTATATGTTCATACAATATTTAAAAAAATAAGTTAAAAAAGGAATTAATCCAATTTTGAATTCAAATTCTAATCGGTTGTGACCTATGTTACCACGGTTACAATTTTCAAAATAAATGTCGAAACAACGAAAAATTTAATGTTTCCAAAATAGTTAAGAAAAGTGAACCATTTTGACACTTACTTCGATTATAAAAAGTGTCACATCTGTCACAGAAAACCCTAATACAAGTACTTCATGTTTTTTGGATAATTTATGAATCAGTCAAACGAGTGTGAGAAAAATGGTTAAGAAAAACCACTATCATCTGTATCACATCCGACTACATCATTATTTGACAGAAAACGATTATAATGACCGTTTAAATTTTTGTTTATGGACTTTAGACAATTATTAGCAGATTAAATTACGTATGGATTTTTTGTTTTAAACTCTCTCGCTACCATTAATTTAAAGAAAATTATAAATTGAGCAAAAATTGTAACACTTAGTCATAGGACACCCTTATACCTCGCCCCTAACGAACCAACATTTATCCCAATCAACTTCCGTCCCGACATCCTAGACATCGCAATTACTCAAAACATCCCTTTAATTCCATCAATTTACGCTCTTTCCGATTTTAGTTCCGACCATAATCCAGTTATCCTGCACCTCGGACCTATATCTCACGATCTACCTTTAGAAACCCTCCAAATCACCGACTGGACCAAATTTACCCAGCTCCTAACAGACCAAATCGATCCCATTCCTGTTATAAACACCCATCACGACATAGACCTAGTCACCTCCTCTCTCCAAAATTGTATCCTTAATTCACACAAACAATCCACCATCACGACACCACCCTAGACCCACCACCTTACCGCCTCCTTTAAAAACTCTTATCCGACTTAAGAACCGCGCCAAACGCACCTACCTACGCACCCTAAACCCTCACAACAAACAAATCCTTAACCGATTACAACCCCAAGTCCGCACGAAAATTCAAACTTTCCCCAACGAATCCTGGACCGCTAAACTAGAATCCTTAAACCAAGACAACCACTCCCTATGGCGTATGCAGAAAATCCTCCACAACACCAACCAATCTCCAGAACACCCGATCACTCGACCAGGGGCCTCGTCTTCTCTCCCGAAGAAAAGGCCGAATCCCACGCCAACAACCTAGAACTCCAATGCAGCCCAAACTACCAAATCGCCGACCTCGATCACGTTTCCCGTATCGAATCCAGAGTATCCCGATTCCTACTAAACAATCACGACGACGATCCAATCACGCCTACATATCCCACCGAAATCCGCCAAATCATACGTTTCCTTCGCAAACGTAAAGCTCCCAGTCCCGATCAAATCACAAACTTTATGATCCAACACCTCCACGCAAACCTATAGCATTCCTTACCGCTATCATCAATTCCATACTAAGAGTAGGCTACTTCCACGCTGACTGGAAAATAGCCGACGTCATAGTAATTCCAAAACCTTTAAAAGACCCTAAATTTCCGCAAAACCACCGCCCGATTAGTTTACTTCCGGTTTACACAGGCTTAACCTGGACATCTCCTTACCCGACGAACAATTTGGTTTAAGACCGAACCACTCCACAACCCAACAACTCTTACGCGTAACCGAATACTGCTAGGCTTTTGACCGTGTCTGGCACGCTGGCCTTGTCAAAAAACTTATTTGTTCCAACATCCACTCAAGATTAATCAGCATAATACACTCATTCGTGTCACACCGCAGTATCCAAATCAAATTAAACAACGTCAAATCCTCAGTCCGCTACCTCACCCCGGAGTCCCGCAAGGCTCCGTCCTCTCACCTACATTATTTAATATCTACACCCATGACATTCCAAAAACCCACGTACCTACCAAACTAGCCTGTACGCCCATGAGACGGCCATCCTAACGCGATCCTGGCAATCCAAACACCTAACTCAGTACCTACAATCCGCACTGGACGCCCTAGAACCTTGGTTTACAGACTGGCTTATTTCCGTTAACGCGGAAAAGAGTGCTGCAGTAATCTTTTCCCGCAAACTCAAGCACCGATCGGATGGCCAACTAACCATCCTCGATACTCCCATCCCATGGACCAAATCCACTAAATACCTTGTCGTTATCCTAGATAACCGCGTCACCTTTGCATCTCACATCCAATCGGCCTCTAACAAAGGCCGTGGCTCCCTAAAATCGCTAACTCCTCTCTTATGCCGTAAAAGTTTCCTATCACCGAAAAACAAACTAACACAAATTATATTTTAAGTTTCTGTTGCTGATCACCTCCATCAAGATGACGGGGTACAAGGATATTCCTGGCCCAACAACAATGCTAAGACAAGACAAGACACCCTTATACCATTCGAAAGAGGACTTTTTTGTTAACTTTATGAATTCATCTAATATCCAACTATTTAGACGTAAGAGTAAATTTGTTGATTTGTTGAATTAGAAGACATTGAATTTTTTAATACTCCAAATCGACGTAACTCAGAACGCTCTGTATTTAGGTATAAGGAAGTTTTATGAAAGTATGCCTTATTGTTTACGGGTAATCAAAAACGCAATAAAATACAGGGTGTTCCATTAGAAAAAACATAACTTTGATGCGCCAGACTTTTTTGGGACGTATTGTATATTTCAAAATTTATCAACCTGCAAGCCACTAAATAGACAAACCTTGTAAAACTTTTACTGTTTTGCTATAAATCTCCGTCCCGTTAGTTGTGATTCACCCTGTATATATATCACAGTAGAAGTGATACAGTTTTCTGTAAAATTCATTGTGATTTACAATCGTGACAACACAAATTTTAAACGTTTCTGTAGTAACAAAAAAAAAAAATTACAAAAACCTAATCAAAATGAAATAAAAATTAACAAATTTAAAATAAAAAGTATGCTTTATAATATTTAATTGAGTTTAAAACATGTAAACGAATATAATTTATCTAATTAAACTTATTTCAAAAATAATATAGGTATTATTACCTAATATAAAATGGATTATTACATAATTAAATCTAATTTTATTTATCGACATAATCAAAACTACCTTGAATAAAAATTACAATAAATATACTTAAGATGTTACGCAAATTCCTAAAACTTAAGTCTTCGCAGTAAATGTAACAAAAATAACCAGCATGACTAGTAATAGTTGCTAATAAATGGTAATAATAAATAACCCATTTACTGTGTATAGTAAAATATTAAAAACGACGTCGTGTCATTTACTATATCACAAAATTATTATATTGTAAAAAGTTATAAAAAGAAAAAATAATGTAAATTGCATTATTGTATTACTATAACTTCTATTTAAACTATTTTTTGTACAACCCAAATTGTTCGGTGTTTTCCGGAGATATATTTAGATTTTTGGCCTTAATCTGTATAGCAAAAACAATAAATAAACAATAAAAATAAAAGTTGCTTGTAACTCAATTAGCGTATAGGATGTCAAAATAAGCGAGGACGCCCGGCCATATCTTGGAAAGTATAATCTCCAGAAAAAAATATTTTTAGTAAAAATGACCAAAAGAAATTGCTGAAAATTGTTTTTAAAGTTTTTTAAAACAGACATAACTGTTTGAACAGAAGAAAAATAGTCAATTTCTCCTATAATGTCCACGAGGAGGTACAATTTAGAGATTACATTTAGTAACAGGCGGTTTTAGACTACAACCATTGATTATCAAAATTTTGTGTTAAAAAAATGATTTTTTTTTTTTAACAATAACCAGTCAGCCTATAAACGAAACGATTACATTGATCGAAAAATTAAACTATGTAGTATTTTCTCCATAAAAATTGCGAAATTAGTCATTATCCGCCGGTCTTATTGCTTGATCATAATTCTTTATGAATTTTTAATTAACTTTAATTTAATTAATATTATCATCGCTCACTAGTTAAAAAAGTTGAATAATAAAATAGACTTAACATTTGACGTTAATTCCATTTAACAATTTCGAAAAATAAATAAAGCTTAATAATGAAAAAATCCAAATCTTTTCTCTAAAATATTTTAGTTCAAAATAACAATACGTATTTTGTAATAAAATATATCATTTTCAACAAACAAGAAAACAACATGGCTGTTTGTTATATGTTTTAAAAGTAAATAGGAACGCAACACATACATGATTTATGACCATGTAGAATAAATGTAATTTTGATATCGACGCTTTATTGTTACCATAAACAGGAAATATTCGAAATCAGGTGTTTTATGAATTAACTATAAAAACCTATATCAACTTATTTTTTATAGACTCTATAAAATAAAATTATATTAAGTTATAGGTACTTCAATCTCATAAATTTTAATATCAAAATGTAATCAATTTTTGTCACGCATACTTTACTTCTGCAGCTTTATTTATTTCTACAATTAATTAAGTAAAGCAAGGCGCTTAAACCAGCTGTCATCAGTAATCTTGGGCAATTGACAAAGAATTCAGCTTTAATAGAGAGGTTTCTCTAATTGAAAATGTGCCATTTAATTAATAGCCCTTATCATTGTGAAAGGAAAAATAAATCTTTAGCGTAATTTAAAAAACTCGTCTCTGATTACACTCTTAAATATTTTCGTCACGTTTAATGGCGCATAAGAGAATAAAATATTTGAATTTAAAGAAAATTTGTGAAAATTGGTAAGTAATACCCGTATTATAATCTACCAAATACTTAAATTTATATATTACCGCAATAGTGTGTGAGTATCTATATTTTTATTCTGGTATTTGCAATCATTTTTCTTTGCGTTTTACATTTGGATGAGGTAGTTTATGCATAAAGCACTAAAGTATTTTTATTCTGAATAAGGCTTTATTTCTCCTGACGTTTATATGTATATAACTAAACGGAAAAAATCTTATTATGAAGAGGATTTTATAATACTACTCAGTGTTATTTGTATATTTGTGATGTAAAATTATTCTTCATTTGGTTTGTTTTCATATGCAACTTTGTTAATTTATTTTGTTTTGTTGTCAAACAAATGTATTCATTCTATATATGGAGTGATTCATAATTATTGGGACATAGGCTAATGGCGGGTTATTTAGACCAAAATATGACCATAAGACATAATATGCCTTAATAAAATATTGCTGTGGAAAAGATACAAGGCGTTAGATAAAAATTTTTTTTCTTCATTTTTTGATAATAATTTCACTGTAAATTTATCAATTCTTATCAAAATCTACAAAGAATCATAATTATCTGACAGTCAAAAACGTACCCTTAATAAATAAAGTAATTTTTGAAATCCCTTCTGACACTACGAATTGTCAACTGTGTTTTTCTCGGACACAGATGAAATTATCGTATTTAAAAAGGAGTACTAATATTGGTGTAGAAATGATGTTTACGTCATATTCTCTAATCAAAATCACTAAAAAGTTTTCTCAAAAAAAGTTGCCAGTCGATTTCATCATCAGGAATCATTCACGTGGCGCCTTATACAACACATTGTAAAATAGTACATAAAATAATGTTCTTGGTCTAAAGTTATGCCTCTCTGCCGATTTTAATAAGAATTGATAAATTTACAGTGAAATTATTACCAAAAAATGAAAAAAAAAATTTAATTTAATGCTCTTTTTCCACAGCAATATTTTATTAAGAAATATTGGGTCTTATGGTCATATTTAGCCTAAATAACCCGCCCTTAGCTTATATTCCAATAGTTATGAATCACCCTGTATAAATAAATATACGGATTACTATAATAATTGCATTTCTTTCTTTACGTTAAATTTCCCAGGCTTCCTCTAACAATATACCAACACGACAGTTTAATAATTATTGTACACTTTCAGAAATTATCAAAGCAAAAATTAAATTTAATCAAGAGAATCTTTTCACTACTAAAAGTAATGTAGGTATGTAATTTTAATAATATTTTTGGCGATATCGAAACTCTATTGCCTAAGCTGGTTATAACTTCAAAAACTTGTTTGTTGTAAGCGAAGTCGTTATAAACAGTGATGATAAATTTACGATTTATTTTTTTTATCTACGTGTAACCTGTAAATCAGCACAGTAATTACTAAATAATTGTCTGTGAAACGCTACTTTTAAATAAATCGTGGGTAGAAAAATAAAATTATGTATAAAAAACAATGTAATTTAAATAGGACTTTCATTATTAAACGACTTTATCAAGGATTTCTAGCAACCAACACTCGACATAAACAAAAGTGAACCTCTGATGTAGTAACTGTTTTTATTTGCAAAAATTAGTTCTGACGTCGATAAAATATGATGTGAGACACGTATGTAAAGGGCTTTTATGCACCCCTTGCGGTTAAAACACTCACCTGCAGCTCGTGCTTGAAACTCTACAACTCGCGCATAAAAAGCCTTACTTCACACATTTGTATCATAAATAAAGATTAAAGTTTTACATATAAAAAATTTTCTTAACTCCCGCATGAACATCCTCGCAAGGATTCCTTAAGGTGAAGGAGATCACTACCCTGGTTTCCAACTTTGCCTATAAGCAAAACTTTATAAAAGGCTTCTTTTTATTCATGTAAAGAAATGACAAAAATTAATAAATATACATGAACAAGTATTGATAAGCACAATCGTGTTATTATTGAGTGCAAGAACATACCCTTAAATTAAACAAATGTATCTATTATTGTATCAAAGTATGATAAAAGATGTAAAATAATAATAAAAGGTATTTTCGATATCAATCACTAGATTCTGATAGAATAAATGCAATTTGAAAAGCATAAATTAAAATAAAGCAGCAGGGCATTAACAAAACAAATGATACACTTAATCTTAGATGCTTTTCCATAAAATGATTGACAGTTATAAGTAAGTGTTCAGAAATAAGACTTCTATAACCTGAGTCATTATTCAAATCAAAAAGTCTTCCGGAATTGAACCTTGTGTAGATGGTAACCTGTTTCGTGCACTACTGAGAAGGGCTTTATCGGGAGGAAAACTTGAATAAGGTAACCGAAAATTATACAGATTTATCTTCTTTCAGTATAGTCTGAATGAAGAGAAATCTGTCTGAATTTCATTTATTTTGCCTCTTCCAGTTTTTTTTCCAGAATTTTTAAATCTTATCTTTGATACACAGTTGCCCTTTCGTACGGTTTAACCATAAAAAAAACGTTTTTGCTTTTATACAGGGTTTTCAAACCCAAGTCGGCACTATTGATAACTTTGTTATTATTAGAGCTACAGAGTCGGTTGAATGGCTAAATGATACTAGTCATTTGTTTCTCTCATCACTATGGTGAAAACCAAATAAAAATCTAACATCGCGTTCGCGAGTTATGTCAAGTGTCCCATTATTTTTATCCATAAGTCAAAAATGACGGAGCTATTTGACGTTTTTTCAAATAAAGTTTAAAGTGGCTGAGATTTTATAAACTACCATCGTTGTTGTATAAATGTCAACAGGATTAAAATGTCAAATTAGTTTCACTGGTAAACAGTTTACAGCCACTAAAAGCGTTTACAGGCTGACTCAAAAATGCTTGGAGAAGTGTATGAGCATCTAATTTGAATTATTCTTTTAATGTTCACAGAATAAATTAAAATAAACCATATCCTTTCCTTCATGGATATTTCTCTTTCTTTGTTTTATTTACCACTTCTGCCGGATGTAGCCACCGTAAATTTTGTATGTTGATCTATCCACATCACGAAATAATTTTTTTTAAATGTCTGCCATGACCATGATTTGAACCGCCTCGACCAACGGTTTTCCGACTAGTAAATTTGACTACGTCCTTTGCATTACTACGCGACCACCCGCAGGCCTCAATATTCCTCCTACTTTCTTCTTTATAGTAAGGCAAAGTTATAACTAACACAACCACCTTAACCAATTTGAAAAATCATCAATAGCTCTGTCATTTTTACTTTAGGATCAAAAATAATGGCCCTTTTTGTTAATTATTCGATTTCTATCAATTGAAAATATTGTATACAGTGTGTTAAATTTGAAAAAACGGAACAATTTGACATAACTCGCGAACGCGAGATTAGATTTTTATTCGGTTTTCACCATAGTGATGAGAAACAAATGCTACCAGTTTACCTACCCTGTAGCTCTATTAATAGCAAAGTTAGCAATAGTGCCGACTTAAATTTGAAAACCCTGTATAAGCATATGTACTTTGATAAAGCAGTTGTCACCACAACATCACTTGTTTAAAAAACCTAATCGCAAATTTCTTTTAGCACTACTATTTGTAAGAAAAAACATTTTTTTGATTATTTTTGGAAAAATAAAACCTGTAATAGTTATTTACCTAATTTGTGCGGAAAACGATTCTTTCTGGAATGAATGCCTCAGGGCGTGTAATGGCACGGGAGTAGCATTGTGCGAATTCCTGAATACTGTTTACGCACAAGTTGTGTACCACTATTTTTGAACAATTTGTTTCACTTTCAATAGATGTTATTGTAAGATGCAAATTTCAAAAAAAAATAAAAATATACTCAAGAAACCTCTAGAATACTCTAAATAGAAAATTTTAATCAAATTGTTTTATTCGTTTGGTTACTAGGAGAGAGTACTCTATACATACATACATTCTTCTACAAACCACGATCACAGTACTCTCTCTCAAAGTACACAAGAAAATAAAAATTTTGGAATGACCTCCCTTCCGTACAAGACACGAAATAAGGACAACGACTGAAATGGGGCACATGGAATATACAAACACTATACACTGTCAGTTCTCTAAAACTATAGAGAGATTTAATGTAACCACAACAATTCATAATTATATATCAATAATGCAACTGATGTAATTTTACTCTACGCATTGCTAGTTTAGATTGTTGAGATTTTAAAAATTAAACACTAGGTTTTTATTTTAAAGTTTTTTTTATATAAGAAAGTAGAATATCATTGAAATTAGCATCCTAAATTAAACTAAATAATTAAAATTTAAAAAAAAAGTTTTTACAATTTATTTGAAAATTGAAAAAAATATACATTCTATATTCAGGACTGCGTAAGACTAATGCACCTAGACAACTTATCGAAGACGTTCCAGAATATGAAACCGGCATAATGACCATACCAGGAATAAGATGGCTAAAAAGTGGTGTCATCCAAAAACGCAATACTGATATACCGTGTGTCTGGAAAATGAAGCATGCTGTTTAACGCGGGAATTTGAAAAATTCGATTTATATGTCCCCAAAGTAATTTTTAAGATATTTCCTTAACAATGTATATTAGAACGGTTTGCGTAATAATTTTAATTTCTAAATTTAACCAAACACATTAAAATATTTCAAAAAAATATTTAATAATATTTCAAAACGTACGAAGATTCAAATCCCATTTCTTCCGATATCTTTTTTTAGTTTTATACTTATTTAACAGAAGGCCATTTAATTTCTATCGGTAAAGAATAGATTTATTTTTTTTTACTTGAACTTCTTTTTTTTTTATTAACTCCAACTTGTTACAATCTGTCCATGTTGAACAATAAGTAATTATTATAACTAGAGTCTAATATGTACAACAATGGCTGCAGGAGATGCTTCCAGTGAAACCCTCCTTCTATTATATTATCTTAATTTAGATTTCTGCTAACAGTAAATAAACCGATCTGTTAGGTCATTTGGTTTAAATCGTTTTAGATGACGCACTTCACCAGTGTCTTTAAACAAATTTCTTGCGAGCATTTGGATGTACTTGAATTCTGACACTATACTTTTTACTGAACTGTTTGATTACTTGATTGAAGGTATTTGTAAGTCTCTTATAATTGTGGTGTTGGGAACATACCATGGGCATCGCTATTATTATTCTAAGAACTTTGCTTTGAAAACGTTGCAATATTTCCAGGTTGGAATTACTTGCTGTGCCCCATAGTTGTATGCCGTATGTCCATACAGGCCTAAATTGACTTGTACAGGTAATTTATTTTCCAGCGTTAATTTAGATTGCCTACCGATTAACCAGTACTTTTGTTTCAGTTTTAATCCAAGTTGCCTCCTCTTTGTAAATATATGTTTTTTCCAGGTTAATCTTTGGTCCATATGTATTTCTAAATACTTAATATCATCTGTTTGGTTCAGTTGTCTGCCATTTAGTGTGACGGGTGGACAGATATCTTTGTTTAATGTGAATGTAATATGCACTGATTTTGTTTCATTTGCTTTAATTTTCCATGTCGTTCCCAGCCAATTTTGCACTATATTCAAATTCTCCTGAAGATGTTCTGATTCAACTGTTGGATTAGAATGTACTGCTACTATTGCAGTGTCATCTGCATATGTGGCTACTACAGTCCTATCCGTTGTTGGTAGATCCGCCGTGTATAAGAGGATTTGGCAATGTTCCTAATACACTACCTTGCGGCACCACCTGATTTAATTGGCAATAAATCTGTATATTCGTCCTGGTACTTTACAAGGAAGTGTCTTTCCATAAAAATAGGATTTAAGGAATAATGAAGAAATTGTGTGGTAACTTTTGTTTAAGTTTGTACTGTAGGCCCTTCATGCCGACCTTGTCAAGGACAATACTTTTTTCTCAAATGCTTTGTTGATTATGTTAACTATCCGATGTACCTGTTCTACGGTACCATGTTGGTTCTGCAAGCCAAATTGATGATCAGGAATAAGTTCATTAGTCTCCAAAAGGGTTTAAGACGTTCTAGAAATATTTTCAAACACCTTTGAAAGAGTTGGCAGTAAACTTATTGGGCGATAGGAGTTTGCTTCATTTGGGTTTTTTCCTTATTTTAGCGGTATGATAATTTGTGATACTTTTCACTGTCTGGGGAAGTACCCAAGTCTAATTACTGCGTTAAAGATTTGCTGTACAGCTTTAAATCCCTTTAGTTGGTAGTTCCTGTAGCAGTTTTTCAGTTATAAGGTCAAACCCTAGTGCTTTCTTAGGATTTGGGTGGTTTCGAATTGTTTTTGTAGCTTCATTAGAACTAACGTTTTGTAATGGAAGATCGAATTGGTATGGTGCGTCAAGAAATTCTAGTATTTCTTGTTCATTTGTTGTGGCATCTATGTTATGAGGTTCAAATACTTTAGTTAGGTGATTTGCAAATACTGTGACTTTTTCTTTATTACTTCTGGTCCATTCACCATTGTGGTCTCTTATTGGTGGGAAGGATTCCTTGGCTCCTTTCAGTTTTCTCGTCGTTTTTCACAGTTGCTTAGGTAGTCCTGGATAGCTTGATTTTTTATTTGCAATAGCATTTGTTTTAATTCCTTTGCAGCCTTATTAAAATGTCTTTGTCGTCTTCATTTCATGTGATTTGTCACTTTTTCGAAGTTTCCTTTTTTGTTGATTTTTTGCTTAACCGTTATAGGGCACTTTTCTACTATGGTAGTATGGTTATAGTTTGGTGTTGCTGACCATGCCGCATTTTGTATTACTTTTGTAAAATCGGTTACTACTAGATCGAGTTCTTCTGGTGTTTTCAGTGACGTTTTTAAATTTATTTGATGGTCTAATATTGTTCTGTATTCTTCCCAGTCCATGTTTTTGCTGTACAATGTAGGCTGTTTCTGTTTTGAAGTATACAGAAATGGAATGTGATTATAACTGGCGTATGATCAGATGATAGGTCCCAGCAGGACTCTGTTTTCAGTTGCCTTGCATTTATTCCTTTTATAATACCAAAATCTAATAAATCTGGGATCTTTTTCTTATCCATATCCATTAAAATAATCTAAGTAGTCTTGTTTTTTGTATTATATTTTGGTGGGCAGTATATTGCTGATATATTTAGGTTTCCCGTATGATCTTCTATCGCTACCGTTGTTGTTTGTAGATGTTCCGTGTTATAGCTTTCTAGCTCGTGATGTTTGATGCCTTCTCTTATAATGATCGCCGACCCTGCATGACCGCTACCGTCAGGATGTATAGTGTTGTATATTTGATATTTGGGGATACGGATATAGCTTTGTGTAGTGAAACGTGTCTCTGATACAAACATTATGTCTATATTATTGTTTTGTAAACATAGTTTGACTTCTTGAGCATGTTGACACAAACCGTTGGCGTTCCATACGACTATTTTTAACAATTGGGCCATTAAGACATTTTGTTTACTAACGTGGAAATGAGATTCATCATGGTACCCATTTAGTTGATAAGTTCCTTCATCATGTGTTTAAGTTCTGTCATATCGCTATTTTGTTGTGTGGCTATCGCTGTGTTCATTGTGTTAAAGTGGTTTGTTTGTTGTGAGTTATGTTGTGCACTTTGTGCATAAGTTACATTGGGCTTTTACGTTGTGTTCTGTTATGTTCCTTAACTGTGAGTATAATTTTTTTTTTGAAGCTGTTTGTGAACAATGCATCCCCTATAGTTGGCTGGGTGGTTTTCATTGCAATTAATACATTGAACTGTTTCATTTTTTGTTTTTCTAGGACATTCTGATGTTGGATGACTACCTATGCACTTGACGCAGCAAGGAGTTTTTGGCAGAAGTTTTTTTGTATGGCAGCGCATGCACTGCGGTATGGTTCTCCTTGCATGTGGTGCTTCAAATACTATACTACTGTTCATTAACAGTTTTACTTTATATATGTCTTTGTTGTTGTCGTTCTGCTTTAGGTCTACGAAAAACATGGGCAGACGTACATTGCCGCGTGGTTGTTTTATGTTCCACACATTTGTTACTTCGTGTCGCAATGCTTGTATACTTTCCTTTATTTCGTTAACATCTATAGAGTAATGTACATTTTTTAAAACAATTCTGAAACTTTTATCTTGTTTGGGTTTATAAGTGTAGTATTCGGTTTCTTTGTCAATTAACATTTTTACAATTTTGGTATAAGTTGCACCGTCTTTTGGCTCTATTTTCACTTGCTCGTTACTAAGTGCTTTGATTTGATACTTTTTCTACTGCTACCTTGTTTAATTCTTCGATTAACGGTTTAATGGTTTGTACACCAGCGATGAAAATAGGTGGTGGTTTCGGTTCTTTTCTTTTCTTCTACCTTGCAGTGTTTGTATCCATTTGCTTAGCCAGTATTCTTTAAGTTTACTTTGACTCGAGTGCCCTTCTTCTTCTAATATTTGTTTTTTACTACTTCTAACAATTTGCCAGTCATTTTTATGTGACGGTGGTAGCGACGGGAATTCAGATAGTGGATGGTGTACTGCTTGATTCGGTATTTGAATGCTTGCTTGTTGTGGGCTATATTATTATATTATAGGGTTAGCTTGCACAAACTGCGTGTTATTGTAATATTATATTAAATTCAAACAAAATCTAAAACAAAATATTTAAATGTAAATGTGTACTAGAAAACGGTTTGCGTAATAATTTCTAAAATTTAACACATTAAAAATATTTCAAAAAATATTTTAAAACGTTAAGGATTCAAATCCCATTTCTTCCGATATATTTTTTTAGTTTTATTCTTATTTTAAAATAACGAGCTTAATTTCTATCGGTAAAGAGATAGATTTATTTTTTTACTTGAACTGACAATCGATTTATTGGAATATTCACGTTATGAAGAAAGAAACATTTAGTTAAATAATATGGAGTTTTGGATATTGTAAAAACAAGTAGGGAACTTTAAATCACGCGAGTCGCCACCATCAACTCGCGAAGAGCTTGAACAGCAATAAATCACCTCGTTAAGACGGAATTTTGGAAAAATATTCAAAACGGAGAAGAAACATTAATAAATGAACTAACAGCAAATATAAGGAAAATCTCAGGAACAATGGATTGTAAACATAATATGCCCACAACACAAAAAAATGTGGCTATTGCTCCAACACAGCTATAGAGGAATAACCATCCATAATCTAATTATTATAATTTCCTTGAAATCTCTGTCTGTCTGTTTATCATCTCCTCGGAGGTGTTTAAAAAAAAGACTGAATGCACCATTAGAAAGAGGATTTTAAGGTTGTCTGGATGCAAGTTTTTTGAAACTCTAACTTAACCCCCTAGGGGCTGGCCACACCCACTCTCCCGAAACTTTAAAATTAATTTTTGTTTTTATTACCAAATATGTCTTATGTATACATCATTTTGACCTATGACCTTAAGGTCAAAAGTTATAGGTCAAAATGGAAGACTAGTATAATATAGAAAAGCTATTCCTATACATGCTATGCAAAAAAGCTTATTACCGTACCACATACGCCTTCTGTCAAAGTTAAAAAAGAAAACAGAAAAAACAAAAATTTAGTTATTTTTACAAAAATACCTTCATTTTATAACTTTCCCCATGTCAAAAAAAAAAATAAACTAAAAAGAAATTAAAAAAAAAAAAAAAAACAAAAAAAGAGGACCCTACCAAACTACTCTAATAAATGTACACTCATGAAATTTAAAACTTGGACACCACAATTTCTGTAAACAAAAGTTTGCACATTGTGAAGCGGGTTTAAGGGTATCATTTACAATTCTAACAGCAGGTAGTCTCAGCAGGGGTTATCTTATAGAAGGACTGTAGAATGAATCATTACACTAAGCACGTTTTAGAAAATAGGTAATTTACGTTGCTTACTTAATTTTTTCTTTAAAGAATATATTTGAAGGCATCGCTAATTAAACACCATAGCTCGATTAATTATCGAATCAAAATTTTGTTTAGGAAATGTTTACAAAATAAAATTAGAAATAATTTTGATTTAAAAAACGTCTACAAGCAATAACTTTCAAATTAAATCACAAACTAAACACCTTGGTTATTTGGGTTGACTGATTATTACTTATTTTTAAATAAAATCTAACCTACTAATTATTGTAAGTTATTAAAAAAAAAATCATTAAACTCTCTATTCATAATATTTAGTCCTTACAAAATGTATATTTTATGACGTTTCATTTTTACTGTAGTTAATAAAAAGTGAAAATAAAAACTAAGGCAATTCTTATTGTCAACGTATATATTTAGTTTTTTTGACAAGAATTTATTACATAATTATAATTAAGATACCAAGTTATAGTTTAAAATTAAATGAAAACTTTTTTTAAATAAAAGGTATTACTATATAAATAAATATAAGAAATCAATAATGGGTGTGACCTCCATTATTATTGATACATTCTTGGAGGCGTATGCTCATGACGCTATCAAGGTATCAATATAATTAATATTAATCGTTTCCCATGCGGTATCAATGGCTGCAATTAGTGCATTACGGTTTACTGGTATAAAATTTGGCCCTTGTTGTCTTCGGATAACAGCAAGTATTCGAGCCCAAACATTTTCGATAATGTTAAAATCTGGGCTTTTGCTGGCCAGGGTAACAGCTCAGTTATTGCTTGTATCCAGTTGCGCACAACCTGCGAAGTATAGGGTCATCATATCCCGATAGTTAATTATCGAATGTTCCAAGAAAATATGTGTAAATAGTAAATGGAATCTACTAACGTAACGTTAAGTCGTTAATTATAGTTACATAAGCTCCTTTCATAAGATATAGTTCATATTAATATGCTTATTGTAAAGCTTCGTGCACACCTGAACAACAAACCGAGGAACAAACAGAACAACGAACCGAACGGCAATCGGAAGATTAATTTGGACGGTGCTACGTACGAATTTTAGAACAGATTCGCAAGTCCTGATTGTTCCACGAACGGTTTGCGGCGTTCCCGCAACTTGTCGGTTTTTCTCCCGACATCAAAGAAAATGCGCGCGAATGCGTTTGCAGGTTTGGACTAATCTAAACTAAACGGCGAACAAACTTATGCGGGAGAATTAAATTATTTATTTTTGTCCTCCCTTTTTGTGGGTTTGTTGTGTTTTAGGTAATATTATGGAGTTGAGAAGAAAAATGTTTTAAATTAATCAGTGTTTAAGAATGCAAGAAAAAAGTGTCCCTCTTCTTTGTGCGTAAAAATTTAGTTGGCACTATCTTCTGGTTTTCCGCAATTTTCCTTCTCAATAATAAATATATATGAACTGAAAACTACGGAAAATAATTATGGGAACAGCACAAACGTTCCGTTTGTTGTTCGGATTGTGGAAATCATAAAAGATCGTTTGTCGTTCTGTTTGACTTTCGGTTCGTTGTTATGTTTGTTGCTCGGTTTGTTGTTTAGGTGTGTACGAAGCTTTACAACTTAAGCAACAATTTTTTGGCTAATAAAGATTAGTTCGTGATGTAATATTAGAAACACAAATTTATATCATATTAAATTTACTGACAACTTAAAACCAAGAACGTGTATGTTACTGTTAAAAAATTATTAAGGAAAAAGCACAATTGGCAGTGTAAATATTTATAATTAGATTTTCGAAAGTTTATAAGTCCTCTATTGTAATCTTAATACTTAAAAGAAAATCCTGTCCATTAGCATTATAAGGAAATGGGTTTTACTTTATGAATAAGTTTCAATAACAATAGAATATCCTTGCTTGTTTAATTCACTTCCTTTGAGTCATATTGCTCTAAGGGTTGTTACATTGGTCATTAGAAGTATGTAATAAATAAACAATTACCTACTGTTTGAGAAGGGGTAGTGTGAACCAATAAATAAAGTAAGAAATGTAAATTCCATTTTAGTTTAAAATTTCAAATGTTGTGAAAATGCTACCTCATCTCGGTGCTGATTTGAAAGCGCGGATTGTTTCGGAATTAGCGGCGGGCCGTAGCGTGTGTGAAATTTCACGTATGTTAGATATATCAAAAAGCTCCGTAGGGCATTACCGAGTAAAATGGAATCTTGAACACACTTTGAAAAGAGCCATCGGAAGTGGTAGACCTAAAGTATCTACACGTGCTCAAGATCTCGAGTTGTTTCATTACGTAACAGAACAACCATTTGCTACATACTCCAGGGCTATAGCAGATACACATTTTCCCGGATGCCGTATAACTGCACAAAAAGATTAAAGGAGATGGGAATAAAGAAGTATAATGCTGCTGCGAAAGAAGTTCTCAGGACGAAAATATGAGACGTCGTCTGGGGAATTTGCAAGGCGATATGTGAACGAACCTTTGGAATTTTGGAATCGAGTGATTTTTAGCGACGAAAAAACGTTCAATAGCCGCAACGATGGACCACTAAAAGTTTTTAGAATGGAAGGAACTCGTTACGAAAATAATCACATATGTCCTAAAAAACGAAGTGGTTATTTTTCTGTGAATGTGTGGGGTTGGGTTAGCGCGCTTCGGGGTCAGGAGTTTGTTGGGGTATCGATGGACGTCTTGATTCTGCTGCGTATTTAGATATTTTGGAAACTATTATGAAACCTTCAGTCGTAGTGTTTTATCCAGACGAAGATTATATTTTCCAACAAGTAAGTATTCTTATTTCACTATACTTTCTCCAAAAAAATAGTTCGGGATCTGTTGAATTAACATTTTCATAATGTATTTTTGTTGTTAAAGGACAACGCCCCTATTCATACTTCGCGGGTTGTGCGCAATTGGATACGAGAAAATAACTTGGAGCTGTTACCCTGGCCAGCAAAAAGCCCAGATTTTAACATTATCGAAAATGTTTGGGCTCCAATACTTCATGTTATACGAAGACAACAAGGGCCAAATTTTATACCAGTAAACCGTAATGCACTAATTGCAGCCATTGATACCGCATGGGAAACGATTAATATTAATTATATTGATACCTTGATAGCGTCAATGAGCAGACGCCTCCAAGTATCAATAATAAGGAGGTCACACCCATTATTGATTTTTTATATGTATTTATATAGTAATACCTTTATTTAAAAAAAAGTTTTCATTATTTTAAACTATAACTTGGTATCTTAATTATAATTATGTAATAAATTCTTGTCAAAAACTAAATATATACGTTGACAATAAGAATTGCCTTAGTTTTTATTTTCACTTTTATATTAACTACAGAAAAAATGAAACGTCATAACATATATATTTTGTAAAGACTAAATATTATGAATAGAGAGTTTAATGATTTTTTATAACCTAGCAATAATTAGTAGGTTAGATTTATTTAAAAATAAGTAATAATCAGTCAACCCAAAATAACCATGTTTAATTTTTTTGAGCTATGGTGTCTAATTAGCGATACCTTCAAATATATTTAAAGAAAAATTAAGTAAGCAACGTAAATTACCTATTTTTCTAAAACGTGCTTAGTGTAATGATTCTTTCTACAGTCCTTCTACAAGATAACCCCTGCTGAGACTACCTGCTGTTAGAATTGTAAATGATACCCTTAAGCCCGCTTCACAATGTGCAAACTTTTGTTTACAGAAATTGTGGTGTCCAAGTTTTAAATTTCATGAGTGTACCGGGCAAAAAAAAAAAAAGATAATTTATTGTAAAGAAAAGAGGAAATGCAATGGAATGACATAATGCAGAAAATTACGACAAGGCAACGGAGTTTAAAATAAAGCAGAAAAAGAAAAAGAGAAGCCAATATCCACTGCCACATTTTCCAAAAGTTCACTCATTTGTTTTTTTTTGCAAAAGAATACAAAAAAAAAAGAAAAACACTTGCAACGGCAAGGGAATCATTCATAAATATTATGAGATCATGCTGATTAATAAGCTAAAAAGTGGAAAGAAAACATTAAGACAAATAGAATTAAGCAAACCTTGAGTCCTCTCTACGCTTTTGATAAAATCGTTATCGAATCGCGAAAACCATACTATTTTTTTAATAGAAGAATGTTAAAACAAGGTCACGGACACGTTTGAAAAACTAGTTTCCAGGGTTTACCGTTCTGTAGTGCTGCTTTACGGAAAAATTGCATGTTTTCGAAGCGACAAAATAACTACCCCCCTTATATACAATTAAAATATTCAAAAATATTATTTTTACGATTCTACAATGTTCTTTCTAACTCAGTACGAATCGCTTTTTTTAATTCAAGATCAATTAATAAATTGAGAAGTTTCAACATTTCGACAAAAAAGCTGCAAAAACAGTCTTATTTTCAAAACATAATTATAACAAATCAAAATATTTTAGCAAAAAAAGGCTTCGACATAAGTTACGCGTAACAAATTCATGTTTATGATAGTGAAATCCAAAATTATTTTTATCCAAAACTGTAGCTTTGAGTGTGCCCGTGACACAGGAATTTTACATGGGAATTGAAAGGTAGAGAGGACTCTTAACCATTGAAGTAAACAACATCGACGTGATACAGGAAATCATATACCTGGATTCACTGGTGAACATAACACACTTAAAATAAAAGTTCTCTGAAATATGCGAATTCTACAAGCGGCGATATCATAAGAACAATTAAGCAGATTTGCGATGGGCTAGACATGTGATTATGACGGAGCAAAAAGCAGCATTAAAAGAGTATGTAGATAGCAAACCGAAGAAAAAAGAAAACAAGGCAGAACTAAGTTTAGATGCATTGATAAGATTGAACAAGATACACAAAATTATCGAAACTGGAGAATAAGAGCCAGAAACAGAGACATGTGGATAAAAACAGTAGAGGAGATTGTCGAGCCAATAATGATGATGATGATGATTGAAAAACACGCACCCTACTTTCAAGATTCCACCTACAAAATTGCATACGCGGTTGAAAATTTCTTATAAGAAGTTCCCGTACTGTTTATAAGTGGTAAGTTAAGTCCGCGGAAAATTAGCAAGATCTTAAAAAATGCATTTGCCTTATCTAGAAATTAGAATAATTATTTGCGATTGTTTAATAGCGAATCCATCTTTTCACCAGAAGAAAATTAATAACAAACAGTCAAAATCATATTCAAAATTGAAAACAACAAAGCAAAAGATCAAATAAGCTTAATTTTTACCAATTATTCGAGATGCTCATTATATAAATTAAAATTTTTTTTTTCAAAAACAGTAATTTAACACCGTATTTTAAAAACCAGACATTTTAGAACACAAGTCTATGTAAATCTTTGTACAGCTTGTCATTAAGTGCCACCCTTTACATTTGATTAAAAAAAATGTAATAAATTTAGCTCAAAGGTAGCTTTGTGTTCAGAAATTTTGTTTAATATATAGCTTCAAAATTAATTATAAATGAAAACAGAATTTATTAATTTGATTTGTTACCACAAGAGAGAAAAGCTCAAGAGTTCTAAATTTCTCTAAACCCCATCCGATATGTATACAGGGTTAATTGGCAATTAACCTCGAAATAAAAATATATAAATTACGCTGAATTACAATTAAAACTCAATAATCTTTACATTTTCTGAAAAAAGGTCACAACAGCAATTTATCAAAAATAAAATAATTATATGTTCCTGAACCGACAAAGCAAACTTGAATCACTTAAAATAATGCATCTTTTCTAAATAACTAGTTATCAAATTACTTTATTCTATAAAATTATGTTTACACTCAAACGTAAATATAATTGGTTTTATAATAGTATACATAAACATAAAAGGAAATTAGCAATATTCGCTGTAGAACAAAAACAAATTTAAAAAATATAAGTTGTGCTTTTTAAAAATTGGTAGGTTGTAGATTTTTGTTTATTATATGTTATTAGTGCACGTATGTCTATGAACTTTGTTCAACAATTTCAACCTCCTCTGAGGACATTCACATACCTAGAAAATCGTCTAGCTTCAAATACGCGTATAAAACACCTTGAAATTAAGGTTTCAAAGTATATGTAATTTAAATAAATGTTAATAATTTGCGATGCAAAATAATTCTACTAAAAATGTATATGTGTGTGTTACACTTTCTAATAATACAGACGGAAAGTGTTGATTTAATATATTGCCGTAATATTAAATGACACAACCAAAAAAAAAAAACCAATATTTGAATATTTTTACTTTGACCGGAATACGAATATGTAAACTCAAAATCGATTATCAAAAATAATTTGTAACGTAATTATTGTTAAGTTATGTTAAAATGTTGTTAGTTATTTTTTTCTAATAAGTCAATGGAAATTAGATCCCAGTACAAATATAATATATGAAAAGAATGGTGTGAATTGTAAGTAATTTTTCGAAATGATCGATAAATGCGTATTTGATGGTTTATATATTTTTGTGAAGTTGGTAATCAAAAACTAGAGGATGTAAAAAATTTTATTGCTTTCTTTGAAACCAACTCCTACTCGTTTTACTTTCACCGATTTGCTTGTAAACATATATAATCTTGAAAACACGCAATTTTTCACTGGTCCATATTACAACTATATATCGTTCAACCATTCAAAATATAAACTCTATTTATATTTCCACGTAATGCTGACATATTAAAAACGTATATTAAATTCACAAAAGCCACCTGAATTTTAGCTTTTATTTTTTAAATATATTGTATTTTTTAATTGTAAAGGACTATCCTTAATTTGGAAAGATTGCTCTTTACTTCAGAGAAAACATCAAAAACATACCATATGTTTGTTTATTTTAAAAATTTTGTTAAAATTAACAAGTTTCAAAATTAGATACTTTTAATAGTAAGTATATAGTGTAAAGTATGGAATAAAATTCAATAAATTTTATCCTTCTTTATGCAATTTGCCTTGGACAAGTTAATTTTCATTATTAAATTACTATCTATTGGTATAAAATAAATCAACCCTTTCTATCTCCACCAGCAACTTGAAAATTTTAAACGGCAAATGTGATCAAAAGATTACATTTTCGGAAAGACTTTTCGTCCTCTATGCAGCAGTGTAAGCATCTTCAACATCGGTCCCGATTAAAACAAGGAAAAAGAAGTAACCTTTTTAATATTTTTTTACACTAATAATTTCTAGTTGGATTTCTATTAATAAATCGACGCAAACAACAGTTCCCTGAAAGCATTACACAAATCCCCACCTATTATCATAAATGATACATTTCTATCACAATCAGTGGCGGCACAACGGAGGGCAATTTGAAAATTTTAAATGGTACTAGTAGTGAAAAGTTACATTTTCAGAAAGATCTTTTCATCTTCTATTGAGCAATATAATTAATTCTAAAATTAGGCGATTAGAACAACCTTTTTTCAAATTGCCTCACGATACGCCGCCACTGGTCTGCGATACAAATGTATAATTTATACCTAAAAAAATTAAATAAAGAAAGATTTGGATGATACTATTGCTTGTTTCGATTATTATTAATAATATTATTCAAAGTAACTTTTTTAATTTTCCTGTTCTAATCGACCGATGTTGAAGATGCTTACATTGCTGCATAGAAAATTAAATGGTCTTTCCAAAAATGTAACTTTTGACCCCCATTGTCATTTAAAATTTTCAAGTTGCCCCCTGTTGCACCGCCACTGGTGGAGATAGAAAGGGTTGATTTATACCAAAAGATGGGAATTTAAAAATAAACATTGGCTTGTCGGAGAAAAATTGCATAAAAATAATGATAAACATTTAATGAATTTTATTCCACACTCACACTGTATAAAAAAATGGTTCCGTATCTATTTGTTTAAACTTAGTTTTTGCTATTAAGGCTGGTTTGAGATAAGACATGGATTTATTTATTACATACTACTATATTATTACTTATTGTAACAATTATAACTATTTAGTTAACATTGAAAAATTTGAAAAGATACGCAAAGCATATGAATTAAATGTAATCAAAAAATTGCCCCGACACGAGGTGGCACTACCGTCGATTTAACTCAAAGGGTTATTGAGTTACTTCGTGACTGAATTCAAGAATTGCTGCAGAGACCATTTGACGAAGCATATTGTTGATAATGATGCCTCGTGATTTTTACGTCTTCCAAGTGTGTAATGCTTCCGAGGGAAAATTAATTTTTAATAATGCGACAGGACTTGATTAACATCGAAAAGCTTGTGAATCGACACTAGGCGAACGACAGGATGAGAATGACTTAAAAAACGTGATTTTGTTTTTGCATTTTTATAGGATTTAAATGACTTCGATCCTTCTGAGGTGTAAGTTTAGTGACATACGAGATATTGCTCAAGCGGGTGTCGTCAAAAACTGATCGAAGTTAGATTTGCGAATTATGTTGCGTTTATTGTTGCAATAATTGTAGTCGTCCATGTCATTTTTCGGAAATTTTATTTTTTTCCGTGAGGTTTTGGAACGTAGATACATTAGAAGATGGGTAGTTTGTTGAAGTCCCTGTAAATATGCAATTAATGATTTACTTCAAAAACGGCTTTGAACTGATTTTCATGCAGTTCTAAGCACAAAAATTAATTTATTGTAGTTCAAAAATGTAAAGTCGAGAAATTTTGTTTTTAAATTCTCTACAACCCTTCCAAGACCAATAGTGACTGCCATTGGATAATGAACGTACTAGCTTGCTAAAACATGTAACACGACTGCTATGGCAACACAAGCTCGTTACATTCGGGATTCATTAGAATTTTGTAAAAACTACAAACATTAAAATTAGATCCCGATGACCAACTATAGAAGAAAACAATTAAACTCATCAAAGGAGATATAACTGCACTTTTTCGTCACGTACTTAGTGCAACATATATCAAATGGAGGTGAGTATTACGAACAAAATTGACAAGAGCCCATTAAGCTAATAATAGTTGAATTTCTATGTAAAAATGAGGAATTAACCATAATAAGCTCTTCTCTAAAATCAAAGCAATGGTTTCGCTACGTAAATGATATCTTCGTTGTGGGGAGCCATAAAGGGGACGGATTACAGGCTTTCCTTACGTATCTCAAACAGCAAGCCATCCACGGATCAAAAAAAAAAAACGATAACTATCTGTTGTTCTTGGATTTACTAATACATAGAAAGATATACAGGAAACCAACACATACACGGAAAAAACAGATTCATTAAAAATCAGTAAATGTATTTTCTGATTCCAATCTTAATAGTTTACATTGATTTTTAGTGCAAGTACACTGATATTAAATGTTTCCATATTTGTATCAGTAAATATTTACTAGTATTATTTTAACTTTACAAACTGATCAACAATATGTAAAGTTTAAAAATCTCTCTTAAAGTATGTTACTGATGATTCAGTCTATTAAGCGAATATCAATCTAGTTAATACTGATATATTACAATTTCAGTACGAGTTTTACTAGGATAAAATAAGGTTTGTTTTAATGATATCAATTTCAATGAATGTTGAAAATCAGTACAAATTGAATAAATTTCAGCTTATTCGACTGACTATTAGTACACGCAAAAAACAGATTCATTAAAAATCAGTAGATGTATTTTCTGATTCCAATCTTAACAGTTTACATTGATTTTTAGTGCAAGTACACCTGATATTAAATGTTTCCATATTTGTATCAGTAAATATTTACTAGTATTATTTTAACTTTACAAACTGATCAAACAATATGCAAAGTTTAAAAATCTCTCTTAAAGTATGTTACTGATATTCAGTCTATTAAGCGAATATCAATCTAGTTAATACTGATATATTACAATTTCAGTACGAGTTTTACTAGGATAAAATAAGGTTTGTTTTAATGATATCAATTTCAATGAATGTTGAAAATCAGTACAAATTGAATAAATTTCAGCTTATTCGACTGACTATTAGTACACGCAAAAACAGATTCATTAAAAATCAGTAGATGTATTTTTCTGATTCCAATCTTAGTAACAGTTTACATTGATTTTTAGTGCAAGTACACCTGATATTAAATGTTTCCATATTTGTATCAGTAAATATTTACTAGTATTATTCTAACTTTACAAACTGATCATCAGTATGTAAAGTTTAAAAATCTCTCTTAAAGTATGTTACTGATATTCAGTCTATTAAGCGAACATCAATCTAGTTAATACTGATATATTACAGTTTTCAGTACGAGTTTTACTACGATAAAATAAGGTTTGTTTTAATGATATCAATTTCAATGAATGTTGAAAATCAGTACAAATTGAATAAATTTCAGCTCATCCGACTGACTATTAGTACACGAAAAAAAAACAGATTCATTAAAAATCAGTAAAATGTATTTTCTGATACCAAACAGTTTAACTTTGATTTTTAGTGCAAGGACACTGATATTAAATGTTTCCATATTTGTATCAAAAATATTTACTAGTATTATTCTATCTTTACAAACTGATCATCCAGTATGTAAAGTTTACAAATATCTCTAAAGTATGTTACTGATATTCAGTCTATTAGGCGAACATCAATCTAGTTAAGACTGATATATTACAGTTTCAGTACTGAGTTTTACTTGGATAAAATTAGGTTTGTTTTAATGATATCAATTTCAATGATTATTGAAAAACAGTACAAATTGAATAAATTTCAGCTTATTCAGCTTATGGTATGTTCTTGTAATTCCAATTTTATTCTTATATTGATAATAAAAAGTAGAATTTTATCCGTTGAGACTAACATCAGCCACAACAAGATCATTTTATGCGTAAGTCCGATGGTTTTGCTTACTTTGCGTCGCGCCATCCCAGACAGCACGGAATGTCTTATGGACCTCCATTATAAGTCCAAAACATGTTACCACATCCATGGTCGTTTATCGGAGATCCATAGGATCTAAGATGTAGTTTTTTTAAATGAACTCTAAGTATAGTGCATGGTTGGCAAACGAAATACTTACAAAATTTTCTTGGGGTATGGGAGGTGAAAGTCCAACTTTATAGAAATAATTATATGAATATTTTTAGTTATATCTTTTCTGTAAGTGCAAAAAATACTAAACCAATCAACTACCTCTTTCGTAAATCGTTGAGGTTTACCGCGTTTTTTCTGAGGTTATGTTTATCGCTTGTTTGTGTGCAGTGAACAGTCATTGACAAAGTGTTTATCTTGTGTTTGTTATAAAAGGTATGTGTTGAAAGGGTTTATAGATTCTAGTGCTTTATTTAAACCATACAATTCATTTCTTGATAACGGGAATGTAACGGATTTACCTTTTGTGCTTGTGAAAGTTTCTGATTTTGCATCATAATCATATAATTTTCTAAATTTGATTTATTAAAGTGATTTAAATTATAGTCATGCCTAAAATTTCTAGAAAAACGTATAGAGCTGCGAAAATTGCGTCCGATTTATCAATAGACATAGCCAGTAGTAGTTCCTTAGATTCGGCTACAATAAGTAACCGTTATTTAGATTTGACCCGATTATATGTGTCACTCGAAAATATAATACCAACCACTTCATTACATTTAGACAATTGTGTTAGTGACGGTCCAGATCAGCTTTCTTCTGGATTTGTTGTCAGATATCCCCGAAGATATCCCACTTGACACAGAAGAAGTTCTTCGCCAATTCTAAATGGTGAACATATTTTTGAACCTAACACTGAAGAAGGTGAAATTATTTCGAATAAATTGTGCCAATGGGCAGTGAAACATAAAATTACACATGCAGCTGTTAACGATTTATTAAATATACTCAAATCATGTTTTCCCAACTTACCATCTGATTACGCCGAGAAAGGTTTCTTTAAACAGTTGAACCTGGATTATATTACCATTTCGGTTTAAAAAATTGTGTTGAAAAACTTATTTCAAAGTACGAACTATTTGTAAATTTGCAGTATATTGAAGTGTGCATTAATATTGACGGACTACCTCTAGAATGATACCTTAGAAAATGATAATGATAGTGTTGAGCCGGTACCATCTTCCTGGATAGTAGGTGATGCTTATGGAATCGCCACAGGATAATTGGAAACCATACAAGATTTCGAATTTTAAAAGAAGCACCTTGGGTAAGACCATTTTGTAACACCAGTATCAACAAATTTTTTCTTCTAGCAAATTACGCAATCGCTAGACTTAAAGCTTCTAAAGCGATAAATTATTTAGACCTTAGTTCTGACGAGAACGAAATAAGAAAAAAAGAAAAATCATATGCAAAAATTTTACTAGTAGTGATGAAGAAATAGACACTTCCACGTTACCCATTCAACCTTCACTAAAGAACGGTAACATTTCTTTAAATATATATTTTTTAATATTGATTGTTTTGCTTGTTCTTTCTTAGTAAAACAAACCGACCCTCCTTCTTCCAGTTTGAGTAATGGAGACGTTACAACAAGACCAGGTATATTCATAATTTTAATTAGTTAAAACTGTACTACTCTTTGAGTACGTAAAATTTTCTAATAATTTATTTGCCGACCTTAATTATTCCAAATAATTTTTTCATAATTTGTTGTGTATTATATTGTGATACTTTTAGGTACATCTACTCGTAGTATGGAAAATGCAACCTGTATATGTTGTCAAATCCATAGAACAGAATGCAATGGTAATATTAAATAGTCACCTCTGAGTGTCTTTATCTAATCGATTATTATTCTACAGAGCACTATAAGCAATTGATTAGGAAACAAAGTGTGTTGCAAGGGATGGTTTCACAACTAATGGAGGATATTCGCACTTTAAAAGAAACACGTAATTACCACTCAGCTGTAGACGAAGGACCATCAATCTTTCAAAAATTTAATTTTCCCCTACAGAACGTGCAAGATTTGAACGAATTTGAGCAATATCTTGATGATGCAAATTATTTTGCTAAAGCGGTAAATATATGACACTCTTACTGAATTTGAAATTAAAAAACTTAAAATTACAGGTTGATGAATTATCTCGCATTGGTGGTGCCAATGCATATGACTTCAACAAGACGACAATGTCCAAATTATTTTCTAATAATCTGGCATCTGAATTTAGTTGGTTAGGGTTGAAAAAAAAACAAATATTTGGGAAACTGCGAATTAGTCAGTTGATTGTTGGTAAGTTGTACGGTATTAATATAATAAATATATAATTTACTTGTAGATGTCGGAATTAAGCAAAAAAATTGCAGCTCTAAAGAGATTGAAGAAGCAATTAAAAACTGGCTGCGACGTGCTAAAGAGCGCTACAATATCGAATTGAAAAAGAAATAATGTACCCATATTACATTAATATTATTTTTATTATGCATGAACTGTTTTATTATTATAATCACTTTTTCAATTACTTAGTTATTTTCATCCGACGGTTATTAATAGTAAACAAATTTGCTGTAAAAAGTAACATCCCTAATATAACCCATTTGGGACGTCTAATGACATCCCTTTCGGATATCTTCATCCATAAGATGTCCAAAAGATGTTTAATGGACATCCGGAGGACATTCGCAATATCCTCGAAGGACATCCATGAAATGTTTTATGTACATCCTTGTGCTATCTGGGATGGTGTCGCCCAATTTACTTTTCTCATGTATGTACATTGTACAATTTCGGAGTGAATTAAAAACTTTAGTTCCATTTTGTCGGGGTGTAGCGGTCCGGTTGTGATTTGATCATTATTTAGATTATACTAATCAGGTAAGTACAGTAAAAGTTAAAACAATGCACGTTGAAATTTCTGCTTGCTATTTGAATTGTACACTAAAGACGCTCTGATCTCCAAATAATAAATGAATTTAATAGTACTAGTACTATAACACAACCCAATCCATCTGTAAGTCATGGCCAACGCAAAGTAATGAGTTGTATGATTTATTGACTGCGTGGGAATGCCTAACCTATTCGAACGCTTTCAGAGAACGTTTTAAGGACTATTTAATTTAGACACATTTATTTAACTATTTAATTTTAGATATAGGACTAACTAAAATAAATTCATTAAAATTCTTAACCGAGTATGATCTGAATTTAAAATTTCCAAACTTACTAGACGATCGGGTCCTTTTCCGAGGAAAACTATCAGAGTGGATGGAAACCAATGTTAGTTGCATCTTACTTATACAAGCCGTCAATAAATTGCATGGTCAAACTTCTTGAGTTTGGAGAGCACAAAGAAACATACATTTAGTTTAAGGAACTAAAATTCTAATCAGTAATTTTTTGTAATTAGATTTTAATAACAAAAAATTGTTTGTTATTTTATTCTTTCTAATCCTTAGAAGTGGTGCCCGCAATTTATTGACACCCAATAAATATTTATAGTATCTATTAACAACGGAACATGTTATATAGGGATACGAAAGAGCAACTCCGTTAGGGTGGGTAAGAGACAGGCTTAATAGCACATCAACGAGTCCTTCAGTGTCAAGAGACTCAACACCTCAACGAGAAGATGTAGATTTTGTAAGTTCCATATACCAAAATAAAAATGTTGCGCCCGTTTGTTGCTCAGCATGTATTTTAGGATTTGGAGAGTTATATGGCAAATCAAGGCCAACACATATCGAAAAAATATCAGGAACTAAACATACTTACTGACACTTATAGAGATTGCCTCATCCAAGATGCGGTCAAATTTTATATATCTAGAAACAGATTTATGCATGACAGAGAATTTGTTCCAATTTACCAACAAATCATAAAATTATTTCCTACAGAAAAAAAAAAAGTATATACAACCATTAACAATCAATGTTACATGACTAGACTATGGGTCTGGGAAGTTAAGAACCTACTATAAGAACTCGGTTGCTAAATTGCGAAGAGAAGACCTATTTCCCAGAGAAAAAAAATCAAAAACTTCAAAAAGTACTCCCGTTACTCCTGAAGGTAAAACATAAAATTTCTTATTTTGGTTTTGGTATATCCGCAAGTTTATATACCATTAAGTTTTTAAAAAACCTTATAAAGCGTATAAAAACTACCTAAATTACTATGGAATTTTACATTTGATGTATGTACACTTTTTAGTGTCTTATGAAATTTCCGACAGCGAAGATAGAAAATGGTTGGAATTTAATACACAACCGTGGGAAACAATAGAACTTAAGTGGCGTTCTATTTTTAACCATCGTCGTGTTTCTATAAATAATGCAAAATTAGGTTTTTGGGAGCACTTTTACAAAGAATGGCCTGCTTATAAATAAAGCAATGGGGAACGGCTGGTAAATACTGAAAATTTCTGTAATTCAGTAATTAAATATTTTACAATTTTACAGAATTATTAAAAATTGTACCTGGAAAATCTCACAATCTAATTCAAAAGTGGCCAGTATTTAAAGAAAAAATAATTCCAATTTTTAAGCAGTTCATCAAGGACAAGCAATCGCGTCTACTTTTAAAAAATCTAGAGGACATTTCAAATGAAGGTATGTTTTAACTTAAGTTATAGGTATATTTTAATATTTTGTTTTTAGATGATCGAAATATTTTGATTATGAAACTTCTCCACTCAATTGTCCCACCAACCGGTTGCTCTACCGAAAAAACTAAAAAGCGGTGGAAATACAGCATTGCTGATAGCGTGGACGGTTTCATTGTATTTGCTTCTTCACCAACAGAAAAAAATGAAATCTTAGAAAACCTAAGGAACAAGTATGCGCTTTATGATTTAAAAATGCAACCCTCTTATTGATAATTTTAAAGCCAATATCAGGGGCTCATCAATATTTTGCCAGTTATGACAATATTCTGTATACATTTGAAAATGCTTTAGAGGCAGTATCAACACTTTTCAAAATCCACTATGTTTTTGACGTTGCCTACCAAAAACCTACTGAAAACTTCTGGAATTTTATCCAAGGTTACTTTTTGAAGTAAATAATAATTTACCAAGTGTGGTTAACAAAATAATTACAGCTTTAAATTGTTGAGTCCCTAAGATAAAAGTCAAAATGTATGTATGTAATATTTGTAAAACGTATTTCTTTTAGTTAACAAGTTATGTTTGCATTTGACGTTCAGTCACAATTTAAAGGATACCGACACATTGCGTTGCGGACAGGAAAATTGTCCTTCGACCTTTACAAGCCTTAAAGCTTTCAAAAACATTTAAAACTCATCTGATTTTCGGAAATATAGCTTCCGCTAATACTTCCGAAAGAAAAATCCCGACGTTTCATATTATACAGAATGCAGAGGTAAAGCATCGCCAGATCATCATGAGAATTAGAATATCCAAAGTAACAGTACCCGTGACGAAAATTCCATAAACTGGGAGGGCTTAAATAATTTAGTAGAGTTTTTTATTTCCAAGTTGTATGGTCAAAGTCAATTAAACTTTCAACAAATTTTTGGAATTATAAGTGATGTAGGAAATATTTTCAGTACCATCTGTGATATAATTGAACAAATTCATTCACTTCCAATAAATTCAAGGGGTTCTAATTTTAATTTGTTAAAAATGATTTAATGTATTTCCATACTATTGGTACAGAATATAAGCTATCCAATCATTTAAAACGTAAAGATGTATTAATGCTTCCGTCAGAAGTAGAACTTGATAATGAAATTAAGGAAAATATGGTTCGTGGAATTTCTGTTATTAAAAAAGTGAAAGCTAGTAGTAGTTCAAAAACAAAATTGTTATTCCATATTTTTTATACAACGACGATTTTCAAATCAATGACCCTGTTGGCAGTCATACGTCGACACAATCCATTTCAGCGTTTTATTATTAGTTCCCTTTGACAAAATCCTCAAATATATCCAAACTTGCATATCATTTCCCAGCAATGTTTGTCAAGGCAATACATTTAAAAAACAATTGATATAACTCCTTACTTTATCCGCTAATACAAAAAAGTTAGAATCTGAAGGATTAGATATTGTGACCGAGAACGGCTGCTTTAGAGTATATTTTTTGTTGGGGTTAGTAGCCGGTGACACATAATTATTACTGCCGGTTTTGTGTAGCTAGTAAAGAAGTATGTTCATCCCTTTTACGTCAAGATACCTCTTTGTGTCGTCTTAAGCATGATCTAGCCACATTTGAAAATAATGTTTATGCTGAAACTGGAATTAAGTTTATACCTATTTTCAACTCAATTTCATCTTTTGATGTGTCAGATAACCCATCTGTTGATGTAATGCACGATATGCTGGAAGGTGTCATAAAGTATGGTCTGGTTAATGTACTGGAACATTTTGTAAAAAAAACTTTTTCACTCAGAAACTTCTAATTACCGTGTGCAAAATTTTAATTATGGTGAGATTGAAGTTCGAAACAAATGTCACCCTATTAAGCCACAGCATTTAAAAATAAAACTCTTCATATAACTGCGAAAGAATCTTTGAATTTGGTACGCTTTTTTTCATTGTTCGTAGGTGATCTTGTCGAGGAAGGTAATCGCGTTTTTTTTATATATCTCAATTAAGTGAATTGACGAGTTTAGAGTTATCATCAGAATTTGATGAAATGAAGATAGTATATTTGGAATCTAATGATTTCCTCTCATCATTCGTTGTATATGGAATTGTTCAGAGAATCTTTAAAACCAAAACATCACCTATTGGTACACTACCCAAACGTTATTCGAAAGTCTGGTCCTGTTAAACATTTTGGACAATGAGATGTGAAGCAAAACACAAAGAAATTATTAATTATGCTAAGAGTACCTCGTCCAGACGCAATGTGTCTTTGTATATAGCAAAAGAAATGTGCATTTAAGTTTACGTCTTTTCTGTTGACACCAAGCACAAACGATTGCCTTATTCTTAAATATTATCAAAGAAATGTGTCTGAAGAATTTTTATAGAAGTACTGTAAAAGATGAGCTTATACAAACTGAATACACATATGCCATTAAAATTAATTATAAAGGAACTAATTATAGTAAGGATCTATTCTTTATTTTATTTTAGAAGAATTTTGATTATTATTTTTAAACGGAAAAACTAATAAATTTCCATTTGAAGGTGTGGATAGTTTTAAGATAAAGCCATTTAATAGTTATTTGTTGTGTAATGGTAGAGTAGCAGTTAAAGTTAGTGATGATTAATATAATATTTTTATGTATTTACTATGTCATTTTATTTTTGTATACAATCTAAAATGATAGAATATAACCTAAAATTAAAGGAGGATTTTATTTACTTATTTCAAACTGAACGGCACCGTATTCATAGTAGTGATAATGTAATGGTGATCAGTTATGAGGTTAAAATGAATAAATACTACATTAGATATCAGACATAATTGGAATGACTATCGGTACATTCTGAATAAATACAAGTAGATATTCGACTAATATTAGTCTCATTTTATTATTATTATTCGAAGTTTGTCTGAATACCAGTCGTTATAGGAATGATAATCGGTATATTCCTAATGAATACAAGTAGATGTTAGACTAATATTAGTCTCATTTTATTGTTATTATTCGAAGTTTGTCTGAATATAAGTCATAATCGGAGTGATTATCGGTATATTCTGAATATATTCAAGTAGATGTTAAACTAATATGAGTCTTTTTTGTTTGATATTACTTTGTGTATGGACGCATATCAGTCCTCTGTGATTTTATATTAGTATCACTTTATTATTATTATTCGAAGTTTGTCTGAATATCAGTTTATATTTACTGATCACGCATCCCAAATTCACTGATTATCATTTTGGTTCATTAAAAGTGCCGAATGCACTTTCAATTAAAATCTATTCTATTCTTTACTAATATCAATCCATTTACGGAGTAATATCGATGTGGTTAGGTTGACTTTAAACCTAGTTTTCTTTCCGTGTACAGACCGTTACCTGCATCCAAGACAGAAGAGAGCTGTATTAGAAAACATCGAGCTAACCGAATGTGTAAATTCAACTCACTTCAACAAGAAGTAAAGCATCTGGAAATGGACCAATTAGAAAGTCTGGCACCGCATTCCTACTTTATGAGAAGAACGTTACAGACCGTTTAATGAGAATACTAAAAAACACATAAGGTTTAGTAAAGGGTATTCGACCATCATCATCATCGGATGGGATTTACCGCATACCATGCTGGTGTAGTTCAGTGTATGTAGGGATAACTAAAAGAAGCATTGACAGCAGTGTAAAAGAGCACAAAAGAAACTGTCGCCAGTATCAATGGAATAAATCCGCAGTTGCCGGGCCCTTCTTTTTAGAAATCAGCGCTCAAAAATATTAACACTAAACCATTACCTAACATGGAAAATCAGTCAGCCATGAATAGCTCCATCCGTACATGAGCAGTCAAGGGTACTAATAGAACTATAAATACTGTAGCAGATCCAGAAGAAACATCAATCAGAGACTTAAAAAGGGTTCTACGTCCACGCAACTGAAGATGTTTGCCGCAGCCACAAACGTAAGGTCTTGAGGAAAAGGACAAAGTTCCAATAGACCATGACTCAATTGCACAAAAAATCATAGTATAAATAATTACAATACCCAAAAACACATTTTTTTATTTACATTTTAAAAAAGCTGTACTTTATGTCGTCGCGTATTTTCAAAATATGTTACGCTTATCTTGAACGGTATTTCAAGTCAAGAAGATCATCAGTTGAAAAATACTTACAAGCACTTCCGTGAAACAAATCCCCCGAAATAATTAAATACCCTTCTTAGTGGAAAATAAAAGAAAAAACACTGGTCATAATAACAAAAAATGATATCTGCTACTACAACAGATAGTTAAGAGAAAAAAACATATAAAGAAATTAATGATACTCTAAAATATAAATACTACAAATATAGATTTTTTTCCTTTTCTGTTCCCTTCTCTAATATTTATTCTTTATATTCGGATAAACAGTGCGGAACGACCGACTTTAAATACTTGACTTATTATTCTTAGATACATAACAAAAACAAATTAGATGTTACGAAAACAATTTTCAAAAACTCAAAGACTTTCTAATAAATTATAAGAATGAGATGCTAGTTTTCTAGAATTACAGCTGTCCCTCGATAATCGGACAGTTAAGGGACCGAGAGAGAGTGTCGGATTACCAAAAATGTCATATTATCAAAGATGTTTTATTCTTAATGCGTTTGAACTGCAATGAAGTTAAAAACAAGACTAAGAAACAGTAAAGGATTATGTAATTTATTAATACCAGGATACAAAATGACAGTACATGTGTAAGTTTTTAAAAGAAATACGGAAAGAAATTTAAGTAAAATCTACAATATGTATGTACATACATACATATGTATTTACACATTAAAGAAGTCTGTGATTTTCTTTTGTTTCTTCGCACGCAGGCAGAGAGTCATTGCTTGTTCTTGAATACCTTTTAACATCAAAATATTTGAAAATCTAATTCTCTCTCCAAACACCAGCACCAACGAAGCAAAGTTTTCGTTGCCGATAACGCTTCATCGCAGCTGACGGTGAAGTTTTTCTCTGGCACTGCCTCCTCGTTCACTTCGTCATCTACTGTCATGACTTCCTGGATTATTTCTGCTTCTGATACATCATAAGCAAGCGTTGTCCTCAATAATCCATGTTCTGAATTCCTCAATTGATGTCTGGCGGAAGTTTCACTTCGTCACAAATTTCAAGTGCAGCCTCCAAAATAGATTCAGAATCGTTGGAAGAAGAGTAGCATGTTGTAAGATGTGGGTTGTTAGGCCAAATAACTTCCAAGATTTTATCAAGGTTGTGCTATTTAGTTGCTGCCAAGCAAATGCTGCATTCAAAATCGCATCCTTAATGTTAAAGGATTTCAAAATAGCTGCAATGTCATTATTACGTTGACTGACAATATCCATTAAAAATGCGCTTTTGTAATGTGCCTTGAGAGTCTTTTTATGACGTTTTGGTCCATTGGGTGGATCAAAGCGGTCGTGTTTTTGGGCAAGTACATTACCTCTTTGTAACCATCGGCAGTTTTAACTTTTAATTCATCCTTGTCAATTGCGGGTCCGCGTTGTCAAGCAATAGAAGGGCTTTCACTGGTAACTTCTCCTTTTTAGTTCTTGCTTAACTTGAGGGACAAAGCTTTTTAAAGTACCAATCGCAGAAAACCTCTTTTGTGACCCATGCACGGCTTTGCTGACACATGTAGGTTACTGGTAAGGATTCCGACCTTTACGTTTTTAACGCACGTGGGTTTTTGATTTACCAACTGACTTACAGTTTTAACTTGTGAGTTCCTGAAGCATTCGCACATACCATCAGAGTGATTCTTTTTCTTTTGTAATTTTTTCCAGAAACTTTCTTTTCATCTTCGGTTACAAATGACTTTGTTGGTAGCTGACGCCCATATTCAAGCCGGTTTCATCGGCGTTATAAATTTGTTCAGGAATTAGGCCAAGTTCATTGATTTTTGCGTCCAATTTTCCAATGAATTCCTGGATTTCTGACTCGTTAGCAGACACTTTTTCGCCACTCATCTGCATAAATCGTATATCATGGCGTTTTTGAAGTTTTCAAACCACCCGTGACTAGCGCGGGAAGTCAGTTTTCTTTGTTATTTCTTGGTAAAAACTGGGCTTTTGTTTTAAAATGATCTCCTGAAATAGGTGCATTCCGGTATTCGCTGCTGTTTGAACCAAATGAAAAGAGCGTCTTCGACCTCCGGGCAACTCGCTAGTCTTAAGAGTTTTTCTGTACCTGGGCTCATCATCAACAGATTTATGAATTTTTCAATTTTTTCCTATTTTCACAATATCGTAGACAGTAGGTCGTCCAATGTCATAATCTTTAGATACTGCACTCGGAGTTTCACCACGGTCTATTCGTTTAATAATTTCCCATTTTTCAGATAAACTTAATGTTTTATGTTTACGTTTCACACTTGTGCTTGCCATTTTACACTGTCACTACACGCAATCACACTGTCAAAACGCCAACACAAAACAATACATAGTTACATACTTTCCGTCCGAAACTATACAACACAACTGCTGAATTATACTACACTATGATCTGTTTTGACAGAGCGGAGGGAGGAGGATTCATGTTACTGCAGGTTTGTTTTGCTTGCCTGCCGGCACCGGTGGGAGGGAGATGTATGTTGCTGCCTGAGTGGTCGGACTACCGATTATGTCGGATTAAAAAGTGTCGGATTATCGAGGGACAGCTGTATTTAAGTTTATCTTTGGAATTAATGTAGTATAACTGCAGCATTATAAGGACATAGGTCACCTATAAAGTTAAAAATGTATGTACAGCAGCGTGGCGAGAGTCATAAGTACATATATGACCTCACTTTTCGCTACTGCTAATGATAGCTTAGCGGTTGAAACAAATATTCGGTTCAAGTTTTGATTTATTTTTACGTTTTTATTTAAAGATAGTCTTTTTCCATATAAATGTTGGATACGTTTTCCTGCTGACTTGAACTCGTACCTAGCATTGTGTTCCAAAATATAGTGGCAGTGATACAGTTTCTTTAAAAATAACTGGCGGATGCAAGCTTTACAAGAAGTGGGACATTTAATCTGCATCTCTGCACATATGGTCTGATGAAATTTGGTAGAGCTTAATGGAATTTTTTTGTAAATGTATGGGATGGGATAGCTAATTCTTTTGGCAAACCATATATCACTCTTAAATGGAGATATGCCCGCATAACAAAGCACTATCAGATCAGAAATTAATTTGACTTACATTTCGATGAATTGAGAGAAGGCGAAATGCTTGCACAGCTTATAGCTCCTCGTTCATCAGATAGTAATCCTTCGGATTTTTGTCTTTGAAGGTAGGGAAAATACGCAGTTTATGCCACTTCGATAAATAAAGTGGATGAACTGCAGGAACTTAAGAAGATTGGAGAACACGATGGAGAATATTTTCAACATTTAATTTTATGTAGTTTCGCATTGTTGCTTTTTAAACTTTTTCGTTAATTCTTTAAAATTGCACTTTTCTAACTTTATAAAGAAAAAAAATTAAATCGCGATTTCAAGCTATAATCGAAGGGAAGGATTTACGAATTTGTCCATGAATTTATTTATTTGTTAGCATAATTACTTTTTTATACTTTCCGGAACAACTTGTACAATTGAGTTTTTTACAATTATCAAAAAAGATGGCATTTACGCATGAATCTTAGTGTGCAAGGTATGCTCTATTTTAACCGTGAAAAATAGTTATTTTTGTATCAAGGCACTAAAGTTTGATTTTTCATGACGAATGTGTTTTAGTTGCAGAGGCGATAACCGAGGCAAATAAAACACGTGAGAAAAGAACTCTAATGCCGAGGTAATTTTATAACGTTCTTTAATTAGCAATTGTAATCAGCTGTTTTCTTTTTACGTCAAAGTTTCCACCGCGCATGCGCGATTCGAAAATATACTTACACATTTTTACACATCTCTACCGGCGAAAATGTGAACTTAAAAATCGTCATATAATGAATTACTTTAGTGCCGATTTTATTTACTTTACTGCCGATTTTTTTGTACTATAGTGACGATTTCGGAAAAAAAGATTTTAGTAAATATAGGAGCGAATTTGTTTAATTAATTTTAAATTTTGACAGAACCCTTTATCTTAACTCAGCCCCTTAAAAAATGGAGATAAAAAACTGTAACAACCTCTCTTGACCGTAAATTGAATCTAACGTTAAATTTTCAATGAAAGTCTGCAATTGTAAAAGAAACGTTTGCATGTTGGGTTTCTGTTGAGACCAAAGGTCAAGACAAAAAATAACTATTTTTATAATTATTTGAATGTACTCTTCCTATCCATCGTTTTTTATTTTTCATATAATAGACATGGACTGTACTAAATATACAATATTTAATAATTACATTTATATACCGTTTTTGTACAATATCATTTAAGTTTTATTGGTTTATATTCGTTTTTACATAGTAGGTACATAACATAATTCTTCTTTGATAACATTTACTATTTCAAAATCGTGTAATGTAAAATTTTAACAACCAAAAATTAAACTCTATTAGAATTTACATTAGATACTTACATACATACTCATATACATGTATTAAAATAATTATTGGCTTTAGATCAATTTGGCTATAGGCCCATTTCTTTAAATTCTGAAAGAGCGAACCAAAATAACTGTTATTATTATGTGCTTTAGAACGATGCCCATATTAAAAAAAGCTCTCTAATGTTTATTTTTATATTTTACTTTTTGTTCGGTTCATTCAGAAACCGTTAGCCTTCCGTTTTTAATTAGAAACTCAATGCACGAATGTACAAAAAATTAAATTAAATTGCTTAGTAAAAATTTTCGTAACTCCATTTGTACTCGTATTAAAGATAAAGGGCGGTGAGAAAAAATGTACTTATACACATTTTTTACGATTTTGCCGAAACTACTGGCAACATTGTAATGAAATTTTATACGAATATTTTTTGGAAGCTGATACATCCCATGAATTTTGTTTTTATATCTGACTCTCATAGAGGGCGTTAGTTAAACGGTTCGTACCAAGTAGTATTGAACATAACTTTTTTAAGGTTAGATTTATTAATCCAAATTTCAAGTGAACTTAAATATCATTCAATTTTACACAAAAAGGTACTCTTGGTAAAACTCGATATTGTGTACCGTTTTCGGAATATTTTGATTTGAAAATTATGAAATAATAACCATTGCTGGTATAAAGTAATGAATGTGGTCATTTAATTATATCCATATACCGTGTAACAACTTTCAAAGCGGGACATAGGGTAATAACATGTGAAGTCATATATTTGCAGTTAGCCTCCCGTCAGTTTCATCTACAAGGACGATAATGGTGTCTATCAAAAGAGAATTATTTTCTGAGCCAGCTGATATCAGATATCAAACACCAATTAACAGTGATTTTACATGTGATTTCCCATGTCCCGCTTTGAAAGTCACACGGTATAACAGTGTTTATGTTTTTTATTTTAATTAAAATTATAATATTGTTTTTTCTTTGTGTTAGATATATAGAACAATATTTTTTTTATCTAAGTCACCTGATTAAGTTTTATTTGTCACGAGATCCACTTCTTCATCTTATGACTGACATAATAAAATTTACTCATTTATAATCTATTAATTATAACATATGATTAAAAATAAAGGTAGTGTATTTTTTCTTTGCAAAAAGGTATAATGGAAAATATCGTTCATAATTGCTTTCCAGTGTACCACTTCCCAAGCAAGATCAAGTATCTGTTACGCACACACGAGAAATGCTTATTTTCCGGGACTAATAAAATACACTAATACTAAAGATCCGCAACGCATATGGTGAAAATGTAACGTACAATTTCACCGATTTGTAGATGGCTCCACCGTCGATTTTCAGCGAAATATTTTAGTTTCTTGCGCGCGTTGAATTAGCGTCACCGTTGAACCTCCCCGAGTTTGTGAGTGTGGCTGGAAGTGATTTCTTGTGACAATGGCTAAGTGCGAATATGTAAATTGCAAAAACAATACGAAGAAGAACAGAGACAAAAGTTTTTTTTATATCCCAATAAAAGATGTACACCGCGCCAGCGAGTGGCAAAAAATTGTGGGAACATTGTTATTGCTCTTGTAAATATTGACGCTTTAGGAAATAAGTTAATTTGTGAAAAACATTTTTTAAGGTTAGACATAATTATAAACAATAAAAGAAAACAATTACATAAAAATGCAGTGCCGACAAAATTCGAGAAAGAAGGTACTTATACAGCGAACTAATATTATTTTATTTACCTACTGAAATAGTTTTATGTATTAACTTATCTTTCTATTGTTTTTTTTTTAAATTTCAAATTGATACGATAAATAATTATGTACTCGTTTAAAGTGATTCACATAAATTCCTGCGTGTTTTATTAACTTTATTCAGTTTGAAAATTGATTACATATAATTTATGATTTTTAATTTATCCAACTGTAAGTTTTTACGCAAAAACAAAAATACAAAACAAATTTAATAGCTTATTAACAACTTATTTGTTGTTTGATTACAATGTACTAAAGGTTGTGTGTAATTAATAAAAATTAAAATTTTAAAACGAATACTTAAAATTAAATACAATTGACTCAGCATATCTTTTATCAGTGAATTTATGTTATTTTTTCTTCTTAGAATCAACTTGCGAAGTCCTTCTCATTCAAAAAGAAAAACTTTAATCAGTTGATAAGGACATCGGTTGTAAAAATATTTAATGAATTATTTTAATTGTTAATTTTCTAGTCCACTTTTGAAATAAAAATTAGTATTTACAATCGTTGAATTTATTTACAACGTAGACTGGCTGGCGATAAATCATCGAAACCTGATACCAGTTGTACGACGGTGGAATTCGTAGTTCGCATTTTATAAGCTGGCGTCGCCCAAGTACAGTTTGATTTTTTATGAAAGGTGGGGGTTCTACATAAGGCACTATATTTAACGTTGCGCCTCTTAAAGAACTTTTACTCAATGCTAACAGTTTATTCGTACTTTATTAAATTTTACTGTTTTAAGTTGTACCCAAACATCTTAAGTTTTGAATTAATTTTACTATAAACCAAAAATATTGAGGCCCAAAACTTGCGTTTGCAATTGTATTTTAATTAAAAAACTTTTTGAGCTAAATGACAATTAATTTAAAAAAAAACATCAATCAGTGACGTTGGTAAATTTTTTGGCAAACTGTAACTCTTCTCTAATTTACGTGCTATAATTGTTTATGTTTTACGTGTTGAATAATAAACGCACTTTTAACAAATTATATTTGGTAAAATACATTAAATAATATAAATACTTATTTCATAACACAAAATAGTCTTAAACACACCAAATTCGATTATTTCTTATTAATTAAATAACCCAGATAATTGAGCACCTCGAATTATTGATTCCTTAATCGGGCATTTTGAAACCACTAATATTTGCACAAGTACTATATTCATAAATCAATAATGTTCCAAATTCACAGAATATTACTCAAGTAAAATTTAATTTAAAGCACGTTGATTGTAGGTACACCTATATTAACCCATTAGATTAAACTTCAACACAAATATTTTAATTACCTTACAATAATTTAAATAAATTATTCCCTTATTTCAAATTTATTACTTCTAACAAACCATGATCAATCATCCAATTTGTAATTTGAAATACGTACAATATTGAAATCTTTTTCTTAAAAACGTAATTTAATTTATAAAATTTACATATTATACGGTTGTTCGTTTTGTATAAAATACTAACCAGGTTAATAATTAAGTGTAAATTATATAAATTATTCAATAAACATAGGTATATCATGTAGTTTTCTGGGTAACCCGGAATTAATCTTTCAGAAACTTTCAGTGACGGGTGCATTACCGCAACAAGCGTCTGAGATTTCTACGTCAAGTTAACTAATCTACCTTAATTAATTTACAAACTAATTTTAACTTTATCTGTTTATAAAAAAATTAGGACTGTTTAATACTTTTACAAAGTGAGTTTTAAAATGTTTTTAATAAAAAATTGTAATTTGACGTGAATGGCAAAATTTTCGAGAGAACAACATTTGACTCGCATAAAAATGCAGGATGGAATGAATCAATTGTTAATAGCTTGGGTTAATAACAATATTATGTACGTAAGATTGATACCGAGCAACAACGGTTTTATTTAGAAAATGAGAAACAATCAAAAAGCGATACACCAAAAATCAAAAACTTGATTGGTGAAAGGTAGAAGTAGATCCATGATCTCAATAGAAAAACGACAAATAAACAATATTGTAAGTTACATTAAAGATTTTGCAAGAAATGTAACAGTTTTTAAATTATGAATGAGGCTATATCTGTTTTATTAATAAAATCTATTTAATTTTTCTAGAATCCAACAGATTGTTTCGTTGATTGAAAAACTATAATCAATGGTTGTACACTCATGAAATTTAAAACTTGAACACCACAATTTCTGTAAACAAAAGTTTGCACATTGTGAAGCGGGCTTAAGGGTATCATTTACAATTCTAACAGCAGGTAGTCTCAGCAGGGGTTATCTTATAGAAGGACTGTAGAATGAATCATTACACTAAGCACGTTTTAGAAAATAGGTAATTTACGTTGCTTACTTAATTTTTTTCTTTAAAGAATATATTTGAAGGTATCGCTAATTAAACACCATAGCTCGATTAATTATCGAATCAAAATTTTGTTTAGGAAATGTTTACAAAATAAAATTAGAAATAATTTTGATTTAAAAACGTCTACAAGCAATAACTTTTAAATTAAATCAAAAACTAAACATGGTTATTTGGGTTGACTGATTATTACTTATTTTTAAATAAATCTAACCTACTAATTATTGTAAGTTATTAAAAAAATCATTAAACTCTCTATTCATAATATTTAGTCCTTACAAAATGTATATTTTATGACGTTTCATTTTTTTCTGTAGTTAATATAAAAAGTGAAAATAAAAACTAAGGCAATTCTTATTGTCAACGTATATATTTAGTTTTTGACAAGAATTTATTACATAATTATAATTAAGATACCAAGTTATAGTTTAAAATTAAATGAAAACTTTTTTTTTAAATAAAGGTATTACTATATAAATAAATATAAGAAATCAATAATGGGTGTGACCTCCATTATTATTGATACATTCTTGGAGGCGTCTGCTCATTGACGCTATCAAGGTATCAATATAATTAATATTAATCGTTTCCCATGCGGTATCAATGGCTGCAATTAGTGCATTACGGTTTACTGGTATAAAATTTGGCCCTTGTTGTCTTCGGATAACAGCAAGTATTCGAGCCCAAACATTTTCGATAATGTTAAAATCTGGGCTTTTGCTGGCCAGGGTAACAGCTCCAAGTTATTTGCTTGTATCCAGTTGCGCACAACCTGCGAAGTATAGGGTCATCATATCCCGATAGTTAATTATCGAATGTTCCAAGAAAATATGTGTAAATAGTAAATGGAATCTACTAACGTAACGTTAAGTCGTTAATTATAGTTACATAACTCTCCTTTCATAAGATATAGTTCATATTAATATGCTTATTGTAAAGCTTCGTACACACCTGAACAACAAACCGAGGAACAAACAGAACAACGAACCGAACGGCAATCGGAACATTAATTTGGACGGTGCTACGTACGAATTTTAGAACAGATTCGCAAGTCCTGATTGTTCCACGAACGGTTTTTGTCGGTTTTTTTCTCCGACATCAAAGAAAATGCGCGCGAATGCGTTTGCAGGTTTGGACGAATCTAAACAAAACGGCGAACAAACTTATGCGGGAGAATTAAATTATTTATTTTTTGTCCTCCCTTTGTGGGTTTGTTGTGTTTTAGGTAATATTATGGAGTTGACAGAAGAAAAATGTTTTAAATTAATCAGTGTTTAAGAATGCAAGAAAAAAATGATGTCCCTATTAGCATCATTTGGGCGGAAATTTCCAAAATAAAAAAAGCGAAGTAAATTATAATTTTTACTCTTCTTTGTGCGTAAAAATTTGGTTGGCACTATCTTCTTGTTTTCCGCAATTTTCTCTTCTCAATAATAAATATATATGAACTGAAAACTACTGAAAATAATTATGGAACAGCACAAACGTTCCGTTTGTTGTTCGGATTGTGGAAATCATAAAAGATCGTTTGTCGTTCTGTTTGACTTTCGGTTCGTTGTTATGTTTGTTGCTCGGTTTGTTGTTCAGGTGTGTACAACTTTAAGCAACAATTTTTTGGCGAATAAAGATTAGTTTGTGATGTAATATTAGAAACACAAATTTATATCATATCAAATTTATGACAACTTAAAACCAAGAACGTGTATGTTATTGCTAAGAAATTATTAAGGAAAAAGCGCAATTGCAGTGTAAATATTTATAATTAGATATTTTCGAAAGTTTATAAGTCCTCTATTGTAATCTTAATACTTAAAAGAAAATCCTGTCCATTAGCATTATAAGGAAATGGCTTTTACTTTATGAATAAGTTTCAATAACAATAGAATATCCTTGCTTGTTTAATTTACTTCCTTTGAGTCATATTGCTCTAAGGGTTGTTACATTGGTCATTAGAAGTATGTAATAAATAAACAATTACCTACTGTTTGAGAAGGGGTAGTGTGAACCAATAAAGTAAGAAATGTAAATTCCATTTTAGTTTAAAATTTCAAGTGTTGTGAAAATGCCACCTCATCTCGGTGCTGATTTGAAAGCGCGGATTGTTTCGGAATTAGCGGCGGGCCGTAGCGTGCGTGAAATTTCACGTATGTTAGATATACCAAAAAGCACCGTAGGACATTACCGAGTAAAATGGAATCTTGAACACACTTTGAAAGAGCCATCGGAAGTGGTAGACCTAAAGTATCTACACGTGCTCAAGATCTCGAATTGTTTCATTACGTAACAGAACAACCATTTGCTACATACTCCAGGGCTATAGCAGATACACATTTTCCCGGATGCCGTATAACTGCACAAAAAAGATTAAAGGAGATGGGAATAAAGAAGTATAATGCTGCTGCGAAAGAAGTTCTCAGTGACGAAATTATGAGACGTCGACTGGAATTTGCAAGGCGATATGTGAACGAACCTTTGGAATTTTGGAATCCAGTGATACTTGCTGTTATCCGAAGACAACAAGGGCCAAATTTTATACCAGTAAACCGTAATGCACTAATTGCAGCCATTGATACCGCATGGGAAACGATTAATATTAATTATATTGATACCTTGATAGCGTCAATGAGCAGACGCCTCCAAGAATGTATCAATAATAATGGAGGTCACACCCATTATTGATTTCTTATATTTATTTATATAGTAATACCTTTATTTAAAAAAAAGTTTTCATTTAATTTTAAACTATAACTTGGTATCTTAATTATAATTATGTAATAAATTCTTGTCAAAAAACTAAATATATACGTTGACAATAAGAATTGCCTTAGTTTTTATTTTCACTTTTATATTAACTACAGAAAAAAATGAAACGTCATAAAATATACATTTTGTAAGGACTAAATATTATGAATAGAGAGTTTAATGATTTTTTTTAATAACTTACAATAATTAGTAGGTTAGATTTATTTAAAAATAAGTAATAATCAGTCAACCCAAATAACCATGTTTAGTTTTTTGATTTAATTTAAAAGTTATTGCTTGTAGACGTTTTTTAAATCAAAATTATTTCTAATTTTATTTTGTAAACATTTCCTAAACAAAATTTTGATTCGATAATTAATCGAGCTATGGTGTTTAATTAGCGATACCTTCAAATATATTCTTTAAAGAAAAAATTAAGTAAGCAACGTAAATTACCTATTTTCTAAAACGTGCTTAGTGTAATGATTCATTCTACAGTCCTTCTATAAGATAACCCCTGCTGAGACTACCTGCTGTTAGAATTGTAAATGATACCCTTAAGCCCGCTTCACAATGTGCAAACTTTTGTTTACAGAAATTGTGGTGTCCAAGTTTTAAATTTCATGTACATTCAGATTTATAGAATCTGTGGTGCTCTAAATACGGAACGTTTCTGTATACAGATTTTATGTGAATTTAATGTCTATCATTGCGATGCCTTAAAAATGATTAAGTTTTTATCAATCAACAGAAAATGGAAAACCATTATAAAACATTCTCACATAATGGTGTAGGTAGGTACTACTCGTATAACTCAGAAGCTAATGCGTTTTAGAGACAAATGTCGATTTACAATTTACTTTCAGACAGATTGGTATAAAATACAAACTCTTAAGGTACAAGAGCAAGAATTTCATAGAAAAAGTACTGTAAAATAAAACAATAAACAAGTGCAATTTCAGTATACAGGATGTTTCATTAAGCTTGGTACGCAATCATATCTCGAAAACTATTGGGTTTAGAACTTCGGGAAGAAAATCTTGGAAATTATTTTCAAGTTCCGAATTTCACAGCAAGGAGGCGCAATTGACAGGGCTCATAAAATTCAAGATTTCACCGAAAATTATCATATGAAGGTATGACTTTAATAACATCATTAGTAAACCTGAATAATTCCGCAATAAGTTTTGTCTGAAGCTGCATGGCGTACCAACCTTAGTAAGACAAGGGAAGCTTCTGAATGTCTAATAATTTAAAGGACTGTATTTTCTAAATGACTTATCTGATTACAGCAAACTCAGGCTTGCTTGTAAGAGAAATATCAGTGTTTTCAAATACCGTATCCATCAGCACTATACAGTTAAAAATTGAATTGCTAGAGGGCGCAGTTGGCAAAAATAACCACAGTGCGATATCTTTGCCCGTTTCAGAATTATTGTTAAAAGATTACATTTTTCACACTTTAATTCATAAGAAAAAATGGTTATTTTCTTAGTTCTAGGGAATTTTGGTTTAATTTTATGGTTGTGTAGGTTTGTCACTCATTTCAGTAGCACAAAACTACAATAAACTTTACAACACTCCACAAATAACTTCTAATAAGGCATAGATGCTGATGCTGTTTTAAAAAGTAAATTGAAATAAGTAGTCATGAAACAAAATATGTAGATTTTTATGGAGATTAACAAATTGAAATAGGTAGCTGTCAACAGCTTTTATTTTCATGCTAAAAAAACGTTTTTGATTCTTTTTGGATTTCGTATTACTTATTTTCAATAAAATTGTGCTAATCCTTCAAAAATGATGCGTGGAAGTGAACCCAAACTTAAATATAAGAGAAGTGTCCTTAGAAATAGGAACAAATCACGTTTCAGTGTTTTGAATTTTAAAATACTACATCCCTACTATATGGTTTTGCACCAGGTTCTGCCAGAAGCTGATCATGACATGCGGCTCGACTATTGCTATTGGTTAAAAGAGATGTGCAAAGAAAATCCTCAATTCCTGTTCTTTGTTTTATGGACTGATGAAGCCATTTTTTTTAGTTATGGTAAGGTAAATTTCCACAATATGCATTATTGGTCGCAAACTAATCCGCATTGGATGCGTGAAGTGGATCACCAAAACGACGGATGCCTTGCAGAAGTTTTACTGGGTGTCGGAACGGTTGAAGTCGGTTATAGAAAGCTTACTGTTTCTTAGCAGTGGCATTTCGCCATATACCGCACAATTGTAAATCGACAAATTTACTTTAGCTACACCTTAGCTACTCCTGGCTGCGCGTGGGTACAGCGCAAACGCTACTTAAGACCAAAATTTTCGCTCAGTGAAATTTCTTTTATGAACGCAGTTAGATTTTTACTTGTGAGGCCGAATAAAAGGCATTGTTTACTAAACGTAACTAACCACACGGGACGATATGATTGGACGAATTGAAAACGCTATAAATTCGATTTCACGAGCTGCAATTGAAACAGCTGTTAAAAAATGTAGGACAAATATTGATAATTGTATTTTGCAAAATGGAGGTCATTTTCAACATTTATAAAGCCCTTCTATTGTTCCCTTAAAAACTTGAATGCTAAATGTTATTTTCGTTATGGCCCTTTGGGTTTTGAACACGCTCCAAATTTTGTCTTTTTCACTAGTCCTAAGGCTAGATAAAGAGTGAAGGGAGGCATGAAATATAAAATAATATCAAAACTAATTGTTACTAATCCTAGTTACAAAGCAACAAAACTAGGAAAATAACCATTTTTTGTAATATTTTGACAATAACTCTGAAACGGGTGAAGATATCGAACTGCGGTTTTAGCGTTTTCTCTAGTAAAGTGAATCTACTTTCCGATAATGATATTAAAATTATACTCTATGATTTGAATTTTTGTGACAAAATTGAAAAAAACTGTTATTATTGCAAACTGCACCCTCTAGCAATTTTATTTGAAACTGTCGAGTGCTGATACGGTATTTGGAAACACTGACATTTCTATTACAAACAAGCCTGAGTTTGATGTAATCAGATAAGTCATTTAGAAAATACCTTCATTTAAATTATTAGACATTCAGAAGCTTCCCTTCTCTTATTAAGGTAGAGCTTCAGGAACTTCAGACAAAACTTATGCGGAATTATTCAGGCTTTCTAGTGATGTTATTAAAGTCATAGCTTTATATGAAAATGTTCTAAAAAATCTTGAATTTTATGCCTCGCCCTGTAAATTGCTCCCCTTTGCGGTAAAATTCGGAACTTGAAAATAATTTCCAGGATTTTCTCATAGCCATTTTAATAGAAAAATGTTTTTTTCCCAAATTTCTACACCAAATAGTTTTCGAGATAGGGCCGCGTACCAAGCTTAATGAAACAGTCGGTAAACATGGTGCCACCAAAGAAGATACTTGCGTCATTATTTTCTGATGTACGAAATAACGTAACGATCATTGTATGAATGAATGTGTAAAATAAAAAGAGAATATGTACTATATGCGTTATGAATAAAGTTACTCAATTGACTTCAATTTTATTTAAGTTATCGTTCTGTCAAATGTCGGTCGCTGTCATTCTTGCTTCACTCTGTATTTTTGGTTATTAATTGCATTCACTTGTTACTTTTTAAGGTTAGTATTTCAACTGACAACCACATATCTTGCCAACACTGTTTTAGTTACTTTTAATTTTAACCAGTAACTAAATAGTAAATGCTCAAATTGACTCAGAAGATTTTAATATTGGTTCAACTTACGACGCAGGATCTTCTTTCCTAGCAAGAAGTTTATATACCAATTCACAGAACAAACAGAAATATCATTGGATAACTAGTTGTAATCAGAGGACTGAGACTAAACACTTTGAAAGATCAGAGAAAGATTTTATAAGCAAAAAATTATTATACATCATTGTATATTCTTGACGCACTAACGATTTTGCTAACGTTTCCCATGAAGTGATTGTTAATTGTTCTAGACTTAGTTTGAGCTATAAACTTCAACAATAAATTTCAACTTAAATGAATCGAGATTTACGGGTTTATTAAAATTTAAATGGTTTCACCAGTAATTTATTAATCTAACTTCTCATGAGGAAGGAATAAAGATAGTGAGAAAGTTCACAAACTAAAAACAAGCGTTTCGTGTAGATAGAAAAACACAGATTTGTTCTAGGAAAAAAATCAACGCTTAAGAAAGAAAAAAAGCGCACCGCAAAGCAATTTTAAAAACGAATTATTTTCATAACCACCAACAATTATTAAGTGTATCCAACTGGTAAGCCGTAATACGAACGCTACCACTTCGAGGCAAAACGAAATTTGAAAGTTTGCTAAACAAAGAGAAAATTAAAATTGCTTTTATGAAAAAAATAGTTTAAACAAAAGTTATAGACAAGAAAATTTATAATAACTTTCTTTATATAATGGATATTGGTAGATGGTGTAATGTTAAAACAATCAGTATCACGTAATCTATCTCACTAATTACTTATTGGATCAATAAATAGTTTAAACAAAAAGAAGGTTAACGGCCCTCTTGATTTAATAGATTATACCCAAAATCTAACCAGATCTGTGCTATTATAAATAATACTCATATGCTAAATTTTATAAAAATCTGACCGGCCGTTTTCCTGATATTTTGTTTACATAAGACGAAGGACCTGGAGGCCGGCATAAAAAAATGAGACCTTTTTGAAAAATGGAAGATGGAAGTTCAAAAAGTACTAAAACACTGGTTACGCAATCCTTAAACGGCTTCCACGTCTTTTACTACTTAAGATCAATAACTAAGTTCTTGTTTAGGGTATGCAAAAGAAATAAATTGTACTAAAAATGTAAATTGGGCTGTATGATTATACAAGCGTTCCGCACAGAACTCCACATCGTTCTGATACTAACAAATTTGTAAAAGAATATCGAAAGTGTGTGGTGAAATTAAACTTTTGTCCCAAAAATTAAAATGAACATCTAACAGCGTCGCAACTCGCAACTTAATAATTTTGATAAAAAGTGAAAAACCGATTCGCTGTAAGAAAATAATTGTAATTAGTGTCATGTGATAATCATATCTCAGTAATTACTTATCAGATCAAAAGTAGTTTTAGCAAATGTTCTGTATAGTTAAATTATAAATAACTTGAATTTAAGAATGTGTACAATAAATATTTTGTAAATATTTCAAGATTTCAAAAATCTATGTAGTTTGACGGCCCTTTTAACTTCACAGATTATGCCCAAAATCTAATCGGATCTGCACAATTAAAAATAAGACCCATATGCAATGTTTTATAAAAATCTCACCCGCAATTTTCCTGATATCTTGTTTATAATGGACGGACAGGTAGGATGTCGGTCTGCCGTCGGACAAACATTTTTTTGCTTCAAAATAACGCAATTCGTCCGGAATAGTAAAAAAATAGGTGTTAAAATTTTCGGTTTGGAAACCGAAAATCTTATTTATAAGTGAAATAAAAAAACCAATGCAAAACCTTTGACTTCTTGATTAGTTATATTCTTTTCGACTGTCTAACCAAACCCCCAATCTCCATTGTCATCAAACATAAGCTAAAGTTAATCTCCGGCCGGGGTAGGGGTCGAGAAATATATCCTTACTTGTCACTGACTCAATTTCCTTCGCGCGCCATGGGCATTCTTAGTACATACTCTGTCATTTTACATTGTGTGGACGTGTACAGTTGTGTGTGTGTTTTTTCAAGATGTCATTAAACGAAGAATTAGCAGTGCTACAAAGGATAACAAGGAATCACTCCAAAATTGCAAAGGACGCAATGTAGGCGTTACGATAATAAAATATTGGTGAAAAATCGGACAAACATTCATATGCTGTGACGGTAGACAAGGAAAACGCTCTTAAGAATCGAAAAACGTTAAAAAGCCTAAACTTGAACTGCTTAACAATGCACTGTGGATGTAGTTCTGCCTAGAAAGAAAGAAAAGAACCCCGATATTTGAGCCCATTATAAAATAAAAAGCAAAAATTTTGCCCTAAAAAATGCGGGAAGTGACTTCGCCGGTAGTGAAGACCGTATTGATGGCTGAAAAACACGTCATGGTGTCCGATTTGATTAAATTTGTGGTAAAAACTATCTGCGGATATCAAGGCGGCTAAAGAGTTTCCTCTGAATTTTACAAGAAATTGTCAAAGAAAATAAACTGTTACCATGATAACTCTCACTGCATCAAAATGAAACCGTTGCAGGAACAGAAACCGTTACACTTGCTACAACGCCGATGGTACACACAAGTTTCCTATGTTTGTTAGAGACTAGCTCATTCAAAACGTAAACTTATTTCCTTGTCGGTTTATTTCTGCAATCAAAAATGTGCTTGGATGATCTGACATCTTTTAAAATCTTGTTTTTTCAACAAGTTCATTAAATCTGTTGAAAAAGACTTAAAATAAAAAGCTTCTTGTATGTTTTCTATTACTGTTAAATAACGCATCATCACATTCATACGCAGGAAATCGTTATAGTTCTATAAACTGTACAAGTGAATGTGAGGAGGAGTGGATTGCTCAGTATGGCAAGGACTGTGAAACCTGTGAAGAGCTCAATGACGACCATATTATTGCCCCAGTTTTGGAAAATAACAGTGAAGAAACTGTTAAACTCCGTACCCGAATTTCACACACCGAAGACCTTTATCTACAAAAGACAAATTTATAACTGACAATTTTTCAAAATAATTCTTTACTACTGTATAGGGCTATAGGCTACCTCCAATTTTTACAGTGCTGCATGTACAATAGTAAAGTATGTATTGTTCTTTTTCATTAATAATAAGAGCTTTTGTTTTTGAGTTGCAAGATTGTTTATTTTATTGTAGTTAATTAAATTTCTATGAGGTTTTTAATATAATTAAGTAAGTACCGTCACTCATATTCATATCAACTCCCACTTTATAGCTATGCCGCCGCCGAGAGCCTCTTTTAAGAGATCTTCTAGAAAACTAACTGCGAAAATAGGTAATTAACTTTATCTCAGACAACCATAATTATTGCAATCTATTAACTAATTAACTGACTAATTTTTTTTGGCCTCTCAAACATCTTTAACTAATCTCTCTCAATTAATAGAATGCTCTTTGGTCATATTGTCAAAAAACTAGATTAGCCGTACTACTAAGCTCTTATGCGGATAGCATATTCAAGTAACGTAATAGGTGCGTTACCATGTTAATTAATAATAAATTTGTTTTGAACACCCCGACTACTTCTATTCAACTGAAGTGTAATGTAAGTAAATAGACGTTATTTTTTGGCGGCGATATGGAAACAGTTTGAAAGCTTCACACTTTTAGCATTGGCGCTTTAGTAACGTTATAGATACTACAACTACTAGTATACAGATGGCTCTTTGTAAAAATTTACTAGTATCCTACATTATAGCACAGAACAATAAATACAGTACAGCTTCTCCATCTGTCATGTAGAAGTGTAACAAAAGTCTGATGTACTACATTCTGCTATCTATAGTTATTTTACTTACGGCGCTACGTGCTCAATTCTCATTATACCGAGTGTCTCAGTTGTATTGTTCGAATGGCATATCTCCTATAATTAAAAAGATATAAATTTGAAATTTACACCTAAAGTACTTTACACTGAGTCTAATATTAATATTTTGCTCACTTCCGGTTTAACTGGAAGAAGTGACCCTAACTTTCTTATTTCAAATTACTTTTGGTATATTTTTCAAAATTAGAATTTTTACGCAAAAAACCCTTTCCGATGAAGTTATCACACTTTGTATTTTTGATTTAAGAAAAGAAGCGAAATGGAATTTTAAATGTTCTAAAACTAAATCGATCAACCAAAGAAAACTAAAGCAGTTAAAGAACTTTAGATGTAAATTTACCCCAATTTTCAAATTTGTATCTTTTTAATTAACGGAGATATGCCATTGGTACAATACAACTGAGACACCCCGGTATATTTTAAAGAAAACGTTAATTGATGTATATGTGCTAACTACCAATACTTCTTAATGGACTGTTACAGGCAATTAAAGTAGTTACATGGTTTTAAAAGATGTTTAATTGGTTACACACTTAAAGAAACATACATAAAAATATATCAATGGCAATACAAAATATCGTGCTCTCTCGTTGATATTTCACACATACAAATATACATGAATTAGCGACACATCAAAATAAGTAATAATCCAACATAGATAGCCGTTGCTACCGAGCGAGATGGATTCTTATCCTCCTTGAGCGACGGACTTAGCCAGCTAGCTATGAGTACGCACACAGAGCGTGTAGGTTCATATGTAACAAAGAGTAGATAATTTAGAAGCGCCACTTTAACTTATAACGTAATTCATCAAAGTAGTCAAGGTTGCTTTGATAACAACACGAACAAAGAGGATAAGACACCGTCGAGTAAAGTAAATTTGTCTAGCGACTTAAAGTTCTTCAACATTAAAATATAATTACTTTGAGATAAGTTACTTAAGGTAAGTCATTAAGGCGTCGTTTGGACCGTTCGACATCAATAATTCCAAATTATAGTTAAGAACCGGTTTAGTACTGGTTTGATTGTTCGATACACACGTTAAAATTAAAAGAGCTGTAAAGCAAAGCACTGGCGGCGAATTAGGTCTACGTCAAAGTATCGAAAGAAAGTCCCTTCTGGTGTTAAGACGAGACATCCTAACGTCGGTGGTCCCCGCTATCTTGCGTGACAGAATTTTAACCGGCACCTACGAACAGCATTGGTTTTATTTCCGAATACCAGTTCATCGAGCCCCGCAATGGTCAAGAGGGTAACCCTTCCAATTACAACAGCATGTGGCAATAACGGTTCCAGAATTTATCCCACAAATCATAGACGTAATCAAATCCCAACATAAATCAAGTAGAGTAATCCCAGAAAATACGATCGGACAAAGAAAATGTAATAATTAGAGAAACTCAATGTAGCGAACCCTCGCCACGTGGCCAAATATAAGTCAGTATGCTCACCAAACGTTTATTCTAAACAACATCCAGCTTCATTACTAATTACATATCTAATGTACTTTACATTTCCCAATAATTTCAGATTAGTCAATCACACTGACTTATGTTTAGAATTTCATTTCGCAGTTCCTTTATAGTTTATACAAACAACGACTGTCCTCGTTGCAGGACTATCTGTAAGGTATATTTTTCTGCGTTATAACTTAATTAAGCCTATTACAGACCCGAGAAGAAACCATGTACTTGTCGCAATGGTATTACCAAGAATTAAAAAAATTAAGTTTTAAAACGTTTTGATTTTGTTTTTCCAGTTTTAGTTGAGAAGAGTGTTCACCATCCGTAACTAACAGACAATGAGTGATTTAGAAATTTTACTTCGTGATAAGAGTTTTGTGCCAAATTAGCTTAAACATTGCCAAAATAGTATATTAAAGAACAAATGACGCACCACTTATTCCACACGAAGATAACTTTGCAAACCGACTACTATATTTTTTATCCATTTCGTGAGAATTAACTCTAAATTAACGTTAGAAAAAATCGTTTCTTGAGTTTAATTTTTTTAAGTTAAGTGGAAAGCTTTGATTATAAAAATAGAAATTATTTTCATTTGAAGAAAGAAGAGAGTACTACAAAAAAATTACTACATAGCGTGCAACAATGGAGTGCATTTTACCGCACTTATTGAACATCATTAGCGTACCTGCACCATAAAGATGGCATGGGCTTATCGTAATTGAAAAAAAATATTATGATACAGATATTTTCTATTTCAAAACAACAATCTGAAATATATCACGAACTTTTCTCCAACAAGTTTTAGGAACCAAGAAAAGTTAACTGTTATTTTTTTGTATAAAGTTTGCTCTTCTCGAGCCCTTCTAGGTGGAGGTAATGAAACAACAAACTCAATATGTTGTCAACGCCGACGTTTCGACCCCTATGCGTAGGGATTTATCAAGCGCTCATAACAAATAAGAGTTGGTAGTCTTAAATTACCATCAATTGATGGAAACGTCACATATTAATTAAAAATAACAATAAAAACAGTCATATATATAAGGTTATGGTTAAAAATTATATTTAATTAAAAGACACACAAACAAACCCAACTTGATACAAACATTCGTTGTTATTTTTAATTTATATGTGACGTTTCCATCAATTGATGGTAATTTAAGACTACCAACCTATTTGTTATGAGCCTTAATAAAGCCCTACTCATAGAGGAGCGAAACGTCGGCGTTGACAACATATTGAGTTTGTTGTTCCATTCACCTCCACCTAGAAGGGCTCGAGAAGAGCAAACTTTATACAAAACTTCTAACTTTGGAGGAATACTCACCTGATTAACCGTTATTAATAGTTATTTACATGGCTAGCATGAGAAGTAAATGATATCGTGCTAGGACGAGCACAAATAGACAGTTTCCGTGTGAATCGTGTACACTATTTTTCCCATGACCATAACTTTATTAAAGTGAAAGACTTAATTTAGAGTAAAAATTACATTGTTGATAAAATTAATTGTTAGTACATTGCTTAGCGACCATGTTATAACTTGTCCTTCTATAACAAGTGTGTTTTATAAAAATATCATAACAAGGTGAACCCTAATTTTTAAGGTAGTTGATATCGTCAATTTTCTTGATTACCTACTAGATTGTATGCAACTGTCACGTTCGTATATAGTCGTGGGAAAAATACTTATAATGGTACTTTAATACAATTATATTTGTATTCCTTTGGTTTTACAGAGCCGATATTGAAATGCAATAACCGTTTTAATAAAAGAAATTATGAAACTTGTTTTTGTGTTGATTTAGATATATAAAGAAAAACAAATGTTATGCTTTAAAAGACCTAAACAACGATGATTATTTGGTTAAATTTCTTTGAAAGATTTGAAATGCCTTCAGCAACTTTGCCATCTGTTTCATGAAAGGATATCACAAAAGGCATGCTGGCTCAAACTTCGGAAGGCTACATTAAAGATTATGTGGCAAGTAAAATAAAAATTGTCAAAAAATTATCACTGCTGGTATATCTTTCACTAAACTTCTTTAGCTTTCGCAAAGCTAAATTAGTAGTAATCCAAAATGATAACGAGTTACTTGAAGTTCGTAGAGAGTAGATTCTGAAATTTCGATATGTAATTTTTCAAATTATATTATATTATATACTAAGTCACTGGTAATTGGATACATTCCTTTGGAGATCTGAGAGAACAAGAGGTAAGGAGTAAATTTGACCCTAATATATATTATACAAAACTCAATGGATTTTGAGATATTTCCCATCCATACATTTTCTAAAAACTTCCTTTGGAAACTAGTTTCCCCTTATTAAATGTGGATTTTCTTCCGCCCAAGTTGGTTATGCCTCGCGATTAAATTTTGATTCGTCCGTCCATAAAATGTTGGTTAAGAAGGTTTCATCGTCTGTATCTGAATTTAACATAAAGCGGCAGAATTCTAATCTTCTTCCAGGATCACCTTCATCTAAACCCTGGACAGGGGGTATAATGGTAGGATGGCACCCAACTCCGCGTATCGTAGACCAGACTTTCCATTGTGACGCACCAGTTTGCCGTGCTATTTTAGCAGTTGAAGTGCCTGGGTTATCCTCAAAATTTATTAATATTTCTTCCTCATCATCTGGTTGATATACGCAAGGAGCACCGGCGTCCACTCGCCGACGTTTCACTGAACCATTTTCTGCGACATTTCGATATGTCGTACTAAATACATGAACATTCAGTGTGCGACGGTTTGGAAAGCGACGTTCATATTCCCGACGAGCTTCTGCAGCATTCCCATCGCAATATCCGTATACAAACAAGATGACGGCGTATTCTGCATTGCTATAAGCGGCCATTTCAGTTAAACAACAACAACAAAAATCTGCAAAATCTAACTTAAAGAACTTAATACAACTAGTTATAACAAAGAATCTTCAAATATGAACTTAAGAGTGTCAAAAAGTTATACGAGTGAAAGTTCATATTCTACCTTCAGTTGTTTATCCGCCCACTTCACCTAGAAAACGTATAAGGTCTAATGGTGGACAGCAGTTAAATATATTCCGTCGACTGCTTCATTTTTACTATTTTTTTGGAACTGTTAAGGATTTGTGGTAAGATTCGCAGCTTGTTCGATAGCTATTGCAACAAGGAAGTTTTAACACAATTTGTACGCAAGAAGCATTGAGAAAAAACCTCAAAGAAATATCACACCTGATTTTGAAAAATTATTTTGTACAAGTTTTTCTTTGAAATTATCACATGATGGAAATTCTAAGGGATATTTTTTATTCCATACGAAAGACCATAGTGTTGGGTAAGTATTCCATCAAAAAAGTTCCACAAAGTTGGCGTAAATTTTTTGAAAATTACATTTTAACATATTAACAACTTTTTTAAGAAAAATTGAAAATCGAAATATCTCAAAATCCATTGAGTTTTGTATAATACATATTAGGGTTAAATTTACTCCTTACCTCTTGTTCTATCAGATCTCCAAAGGAATGTATCCAATTACCAGTGACCCTGTATATATATATATATATATATATATATATATATATATATTTAAACGATAACTTTTTCGACATCTAGTGTCGACTCGTGAAAGCGTTCACGTACGTAAATGTAAGCAACTTTTTGCCGACAGGTATGTAAAGCAGTTACATAGTCGATCCTTCAATAAGTATAGCCAACATAACAGTTGGCAAGTATAAAATTTCGAATCGCCTGCAGTAAAGTACGCAAGTGGTTGTACAATAGCAAACAAACACTGAGAATCACCCGACAGCTGTTTCGTCCATTTGGGACTCTTCAGGAGTGAGTGAACTCGAGTGTAAGTTCACTATTGTACAAACGCGCGCTGTCGACTATATGCCCTACTGGAGGGATCACAATATTTAAATGATAAGTTTTTCGACATCTAGTGTCGACTCGTGAAAGCGTTCACGTACGAAAATGTAAGCAACTTTTGCCGACAGGTATGTAAAGCAGTTACATAGTCGATCCTTCAATAAGTATAGCCAACATAACAGTTGGCAAGTATAAAAATTTCGAATCGCCTGCAGTAAAGTACGCAAGTGGTTGTACAATAGCAAACAAACACTGAGAATCACCCGACAGCTGTTTCGTCCATTTGGGACTCTTCAGGAGTGAGTGAACTCGAGTGTAAGTTCACTATTGTACAAACGCGCGCTGTCGACTATATGCCCTACTGGAGGGATCATAATATTTAAACGATAACTTTTTCGACATTTTTATACTTTAACTGTTATGTTGGCTATACTTATTGAAGGATCGACTATGTAACTGTTTTATACCTGTCAGCAAAAGTTGCTTACATTTACGTACGTGAACGCCACGAGTCGACACTAGATGTCGAAAAAGGTGCATCGTTTAAATATTATGATCCCTCCAGTAAGGGAACGCTATATAGTCAGCCAGCGCGCTTTGTACAATAGTGAACTTACACTCGAGTTCACTCACCCGATGAGTCCCAAAAGGACGAAACAGTTGTCGGTGATTCTCAGTGTTTGTTTGCTAGTACAACCACTTGCGTACTTACTGCAGGCGATCTGAAATTGTTATACTTGCCACCGTTATGTTGGCTATACTTATTGAGGATCGACTATGTAACTGCTTTACATACCTGTCGGCAAAAGTTATATATATATATATATACATACAGGGTGTTTCCTAAGTAATCTAAAATATTATATGGGGCGCTTCGTCACTCAATTTTAAGACGAAAAGTTCATATAAACATGTGTGATAAGTCTTGTCGTTAATGAGATACAGGGTGTTTTATTATTTTTATTATGTAGCTTAGTAAACGTATCTGAACATGGTAAACGATTATTAGGATAACGCTAGGCATACATACGTCTAGCCTCTAAGGCACTACCATTCGCTAATCCATACAAAAAGTGCATATTAGCCATTTCGGCATTAGTAAACACAGGCATCGTTGTTAAACTTAACACAAAAAGATCGTATTATTAACAATTTATTGTTCGTTGTTTGCGTTAGTTTTTTAGGTTTGACACAGTTGTCAACGTTATTCCAAAGGCCACTTAGAATAAGCATGTTTTTCGAAAACCAGTAGCGTCACCAGGAAAATTAATTTCAAATACAATCAGAGCTGATTTATTATAAACAATTTAACACCCTGTATCTCATTAACGACAAGACTTATCACACATGTTTATATAAACTTTTCGTCTTAAAATTGAGTAACGAAACGCCCCATATAATATTTCTATTACTAGTATACAGGGTGCCCATAATCTATCTCATAACATGGGTAACTTTCTTAATATGCAAAATAGGTAATCGGTTAAATTAGGAAAGTTGGGCAGAATTACAAGCAAAATGTTAAACTTTTTTCAAATTTGACATATGTCTTCAACTTTTTGAAATTTTGTGAAAAAACTGAAAACAGTCGATTTTTTAATGTTGTCCTGTTCCACTACTACTTACTTTAGAACTGAACTAAAATGACATCTTATACATATTTTTACGTAGAATTCGATAAAATTACTCAAAATGTCATAACCCTCTTGATTTTCGAGATATAACACAAACTTACATTTTTTTAAATGACAATCATAGTTGGCTGTGATCTTATTAAATAGCTTTTGTTTTTGCGATTTCATTGATATAAGGTTCGATATACTTTACTCTTACATTTTTTTGTAAATGCTAAAAGTAGTTTATTGATACAATTAAGCTGCAAAATAATACACAGGCAGGCTATGGAAACAAATGCTTCAAACAAAACCTGTTGAAACAAAAGCCTGTGTCGTCAACTAAATAATTTGATTTACATAAGTAAGTTGTATTATTCACGGTGATTTATTTTAAAAACATAAAATTCTCAAAATAAACAATGTATTCAAATGAAGAGAGAAACGACATGCTTTTTGTTATTATGCTAGCAACAGAAATAGTAATGAAGCCAGTGAAATGTATTTGCAAAGATATATGGAAAGAAGACAACCAGATAAAAGACTTTTTTCCAAACTGGAAAATAATTTAAAACTATACGGATCATTTATGAAACCAAAAGCTAAGCAAAAGTTTAATCAAGAAGACGAAGAAAGAGTTTTGGCATATGTAAATTATAAACCAAAAACATCTACCCGTGAAATTGCAAGTGAGTGTGGTACTTCTACAGAAAAAGCTCGTTTAATTTTAAAACAAAATCGATTCAAGCCGTATAAATTTCATATCGGCAACACCTTGTATCCAGCCGACTCAGAGAGAAGATTAAATTACGCTCGATGGTTTTAAGAGAAACTGACAACGATCCATATTTCTCGCGCAGAATTTTATTTACTGACGAGGCAAAATTTACCAATAACGGTGTATTTAATAGACATAATAATAACTATTGGTCTGAGAACAACCCTCATGTTACTGTTGAGAGACGAGATCAACATATTTTTTCAATAAATGTGTGGTGTGGCATCCTCGGTAGCAGAATAATTGGTCCGTTCTTTTACAATTACCATTTAAATGGAAGGCGATATTTAGAATTTCTTCAAAATGACTTGGAAGACATGTTAGATGAACTGCCATTAAATGTGGTACAAAATCTTACTCATTTCCAACATGATGGTGCTCCTGCTCATAATTTTAGAGCTGTTTCTGAATATCTTTCCGAACGTTTTCCGAGCTGGATCGGTAATTCAGGTCCTATTAATTGGCCGGCAAGAACACCTGATATCACACCTCTCGATTTTTTCTTGTGGGGAACCGTTAAAGACAGGGTGTACAAAGAAAAACCCAATAATGTAGAAGAATTAAAAGATAGAATTAGGTTGATTATTAGAAGAATTCGTCCTCGCAGTTTGGAAAAAAGTGCATAGAGAGATGGTTAGAAGATGTCAAATGTGCATATTGGTTAACGGGGGCCATTTCGAACATTTAATATGAACTTTTATGTCTTTTGTACATTATTGAAATAGAACATAATTACAAACCATTAATAGTACCTACTTGTGGTATTATATTGTCAATATAAATTTTTGTTTCAAGTTTAACTAACTTGTAAATCATTTTGTTCCTTAATGGTATCAACAACACAATTTTGGGCATTTAAATAGAAATACAAGAGTAAAGTATATCGAACCTTATATCAATGAAATCGCAAAAACAAAAGCTATTTAATAAGATCACAGCCAACTATGATTGCCATTTAAAAAAATGTAAGTTTGTGTTATATCTCGAAAATCAAGAGGGTTATGACATTTTGAGTAATTTTATCGAATTCTACGTAAAAATATGTATAAGATGTCATTTTTAGTTCAGTTCTAAAGTAAGTAGTAGTGGAACAGGACAACATTAAAAAATCGACTGTTTTCAGTTTTTTCACAAAATTTCAAAAGTTGAAGACATATGTCAAATTTGAAAAAAGTTTAACATTTTGCTTGTAATTCTGCCCAACTTTCCTAATTTAACCGATTACCTATTTTGCATATTAAGAAAGTTACCCATGTTATGAGATAGATTATGGGCACCCTGTATATAATATGTCTAAGTTGGAATCATATGAGAAACTTTTTTATTATTAATTTTAGGGAAAAAGTTATTCTTCATAAAAAGTTCTGCATGTTCTAAAATCTAAAATACAGTCATCAAATATCAAATTTTTTTAGTCGTATACGAGGTTTGTCAAAATAATGATATTTATTGAACATTTTGAAAAATAAAAGTAAACACTGTAGAAATAAAATGACTCACAGCATCGTAAAAATATATTATAATATTTTAGTCAAATTATCAAGTTGCACAACATACCAAAAATGGTTATCATGTGTTTCTGTAATCACAAGAGATAAATGTTCATTCAAAATAGAATTATTAAAAAATAAAATAACCTTAATTTTTAATGTAAATGGATGTAATTGCATATTTGAACGTAGTTTTATTTCTGATTAACTTTTTTGATAACATTTTCCGATATTGTTAAATTTAAAGGTACTTTCCTCTTGAGCAAAATTCATATTTTTTGACAAACCTTCGTATAAGACTGAAAAAATTGATATTTGATGACTGTATTTTTAGATTTTAAAACATGCAGAACTTTTATGAAAATAACTTTTTTTTCCTAAAATTAATAATAAAAAGTTTTCATATGATTCCAACTTAGGGGGACATATTGTATATATAAGCACAGTTGCTTACATTTACATTACGTGAATGCTTTCACGAGTCGACACTAGATGTCGAAAAACTTATCGGCCTGCTCATATATATATGTAAGCAAACTTTGTCGGCAGGTATCTGGGTGTAGGGTTTGTATGGCCAGAAACATTACAAAATTAAAACTAAATTCTAAAATAAACACAGTTATGGTTTCTATATTTTATCCGTAATGGGGCATATTCACTTAAAACCGTGTTTTCACTGTTTACTCGGTTTTATACACAAACTTCGCCCATTCAACTTTATTATAAGTCTTTGAACTCGCCTCCTGCCATGTCACTCCTTTTGTAGTCAAAATTTTCCCGCGAAAACACGAAAACCATGCATTTTCCTCGTCTAGCTGAAAATTTTATCTCTAATCCTAGCAGAGAACATTGTTTCGCATCCTGACTACCAGATGAAACGTAGGTTGTCTGTCAAATAAAATTAATATTATTTGGAATTACGGTTTGGTGTTTGTTCGCATAATACTGTACTTTTAGATATTGAACATATTTAAGGTAAATAATAGTGTTAGCACCTGTTTGCTTATATTACCTTATTTTTTATATCAATCTAAAATAAGAATTTTTCTTCTAGTTTACCTCCGAATAAAATTGATTATTATCTTCTACATAAAGTGTTTGTCAATTTATGTTTAATAAATTATTCTTTCGTAGAAATCTCACCGGTTTTAATATTTGGGTCAGTTCTATATTTTCTTACCACAGGTGTGTAATTCATTGGGGTGTTACATGTTCAATTGCGTGTTTTATCATCGTCATTTACTAATTGAAATAAAATTTATACAGTATTCACATTCATATACAGTGCTTTTCATTTAACATTGGCCATAGGATTTTACATGTTAATATTTCAATTCCATGTTGACATTTTTTGGGATATCTAAACCATTTATGTTAATTATAATTAAGTGGTAAAATGTCTATTCGAAAATATTCTTATACTCATTAATTTAATAAAGAAAAAACAAATAAAATATCCTCCCGAAGGATTCGAACTCGACGAGTCTAACGGACTTTAGTAATTTGACTTTGTTACTATGGTAACGATATTTCTGATTGTAGATTTGCTTAAGTACTGGACGATTTGGATGGAAAGCTGCAAATGAAGCCGCAACTTAAAGCACCTCGTACATGCCTCGAACAATTTGAAGTCTTCCTTTTACTGTATAAACTGATATGTTCTGTTCAATATTCAAAAATTAAACGTGTCAAAATGTTTTAAACTTAATAAACAAAATGACATTTTTCGTTACTATAGTAACTAAGTCTAATTACAAAAAGTCCCTTAGACTCGTCGGTTCGAATCGTCCCTGGGACGATATTTTTTTGTTTTTTTCTTTTATTAAATTAAAACTATAAGAATATTTTCTAATAGACATTTTACCACTTAATTATAATTAACATAAATGGTCACTTCATTGTATAAGTGCATTTGTATTTGGTACCACTCGTTCCAATATTTCCATTTTTAAAATGGATTCTAAAACTTCTTATTAATTTGTCCGAGTCTAATTAATTACTATGCAAATTCGATACAAAAATCCCTTGGTCAGTAGTCAGTATTTTATAAAATTAATTTAGTATTGAGTTTATATCGTAATCGTGCGATCTTGTATGGTTTAATGAATATATAAATTAAATGCAACGTTTCTATAAACAAGTGATAATTTTTGTGTTTACTGCACGTTACTATGTATTTTAAAAATCGTTGTTTATATGTGGACCGAATTACACCTATTTCTATACGAAACTGGTTAAAGAATTATAAACATTTAAAGATGTCCAAAGAAAATATCTACTTTTAAAACGCATCGGGGATGGGCTTCTAAAAAGTCCACGGTTGTACATGTGTAGGTTAAAGTCAATGCTCTATTGTCTATTGGTTTTTAAAATTGAAACATACTTTTACATAACACTTGTGTAAATGCTACGTTAGGTTTAATAATTAAGCCGCTATGAATCACTGAATTGGTTTTGCCCAATAATCGTTGAATAGAGAAAACAAATCCTTGATTATTGTGCAGACTACGGCAATTAAACATTATAATTAAAAATTCAATTAGATTAATTGAAAGTTAAAATTAAAATTAATCGTTCACTATTATAAAGTATGTCAACAAAAATAACTAATAGTCTTAACTTATTCGTAATCAACATTAATTTCGTTGAGCTTAACTTAGTTATATTACTTGACATAATCCAAAATGTTCCCATATATCTAGCCAGTTTAGAATAAAATTTTATTAAATTATACAAGAGTTGCATACTTGCAGAGTTTATTAAGTCTCATAAATTTTATGTAACCGTATACGAGTGCAATCTTTGGTTAGTATTAAATATTTAAGTGTTTTTCTTTTCAATATATAAGTTGGATAAGTGTAGAACAAGTTTTAAATATCAAAACTTGGAGATTTAGAATTTTAAAGGTGAATATATCAACTGTGAATACCTTTGGCGATAAATATAAATACGACTCTAAAATTATAAGTTTAGTGTTGGCTACCATACACTAGTCTATACAAAAATAAATTTTCTTTATACATTCAGAATTCTATATTTGCTACCAAAACGAGATTAATTCTATAAAAATATTTGGAGTATTTCGAAACTATATACACTTTAAAAGAAGGATTTGAAAAAAACAATACCGATATACTAAAATATTTTGTATCAATTTATATTTTTAGTAGCTGCAGGATCTGTTACAACAACCACAATTTTCGTATATTTTTCGTTTTGTTGAATGGATTTGGGTGCCTACTTCAAACGCCTCGAGAGACTTCATCCGGAATTTATATTTACTGTTTTGAATGTGAATGTGATAAATTATCGAGTTTATATAGATACACGCAAACAAATTTTATTTAAAAAGTATTTGTTGATTGATATTCTTTCACAAGTCTTAAATGCAATTAACTATTTTTTTAATTGAATTATTATCTACCCTCTTAATTAATTCAATGTCGCCTACTCTATGGCCATTTTCAATCAAATGCATGGCAACACTGGACCTATCTGTGCGATGATATTTGACATGTGCTAAGTGCTCCTTAAAACGAGTTTTAATAGGTCTTTGGTTTGCCCTATATATACTTGGTTACAGTCTTTACAATTAATTTTATATATTCCCGATTTATCACACATTTCTATTGGGTCTTTCCGATTGCCTAATGGCACTTAGCTCATGTCAAATATCATCGCACAGATAGGTCCAGTGTAGCCATGCATATGTTAAAAATGGCCATAGAGTAGGCGACATTTAATTAATTAAGAGGGTAGATAATGTGTGGGGGAGGTTTGTTTTTTTTTTGGGAGTGTTGGGGTGGTTTGGGGATGGGGTTGTTAATGGTCCATTAGGATTTCGGAATTTTTTAAATTTTTTTAGGGGATTTTTTGTTTTTAGATGTGTGATAAGAGGATATTTTATTTAAGGTTTTTGTTTTTTTTTTTTTTGTTTGGGTTTGGTTGAGGGTGGGGGGTTTGGTTTTGAAAGGGGTGTCGAAGAAAAGTTTTTGGTACGTTTTTGGTGTTTTTCTGTTGTTAAATAGACGCTGCAGTTAGTGTTCCTTTCCTTTGATCAAGATGGCTTCCAGGTCTACACTACGGAACAGGTTCTTCAAGATTAAAAGTAAGATTTCTTTTGTTAAATGTGACATTGAATTTCTTAAATCTTGCCGCAAAGCAGGTGTTTTTCCAAAATTTATTAAAGTTTATGCAAATTTTAATTCATACTCATGTAAAAAGGCGCTTGAATTTGCTAAGCGTAAATGGTTAGATTTGGAAATTAAATGTCATTATGGTAAATTAGGTAAATTAGAGTTAGAAGCATATGAGTTACATTTAAAACTGACTTCAGGATTAAATGATGACGAGTATGTTGAATGGATTAAGTTTTTGCACCATATTAATGAAATTATTCAACACAAATTTTGGCAAAAAAAGATGACCCACAACAAAAAGTTCACAGAATTATCTAAAAAAGAAAAAGAGGTGCACAGACTTGATCCCCAAAATCTAACATAGTGGTAAACAAATCCTCGGAGATTTTTAACAATGACGAATTAACTTTGTTGAATAAAGGCTTGAAATATAACCTCAAATTTAACAAAGCGCCCATAGATAAGATTATTGTAGGAATTGAAAGTTCGATCAAACTTTTAGATGATAACTCTAAAAATTCATTAGGAATGCCTGTAAAATTCAAATTTCAGATAATATTCAGCAGTTACCAAAATTTAAATTTAACGCGAGAGAAATAAACATTGTTAAAAATCTTAAAGAGAAAAATTGTTGTTATCTCAAAGCAGATAAAGGCAATAAAGTAGTTATTTTGGACAAAGAGGATTATTTTGAGTCAGTTCAGGTGATGCTTAATGAAGGCCCCTATTCATTAATATCTAAAAATCCTCTTCCCAAAATGATTGCTGATACCCGTAGAGTCTTATTAGAATGTGGAAATATTATACCAAAACAACTTAGGTTTAGACTAACGGTATCTAACCCGGTTCTTCCTAGAATGTATTGTTTACCTAAGATACATAAACCCGGAAAAGCAATGCGTCCCATTGTTTCAGGTATTAATGCTCCTACTTATCTGATATCTAAATGGTTGTCAAATAAATTCAACAGTTTTGAATATCAACAATCAAATTTCAGTGTTCAAAATTCATACGATTTTATTGAAAAAATTAAAAACATTGAGCTGACTGAGAACGAAGTTTTAGTTTCATTCGATGTCTGTTCATTGTTTCCAAGCGTTCCGATAGATGTCACTTTAGATTATTTGAAAGATATGTTACACCAAAACCATTTAGACAATTCAGAAGTAGATAATTTTATTAAATTAGCAAGATTATGTATGAGTCAAACCTACTTTCAAATTAACAATAATATTTATCAACAAAATCATGGTACAACAATGGGTAACAGCTTATCTCCGTTTATGGCTAACCTGTTCATGGGTAAATTTGAAACTGATTTAAAAATAATTTAGATTATTTTCCTAGAATTTGGTTTAGATATGTAGATGATGTTTTTGCAGTCATCGACACTAAAGTTTACAGCCCTCAGCAATTTGTAGAAATTTTAAATTCAAAATTTGAGACGATCAAGTTTACCTATGAAACAGAAACAAACCTTAAGTTACCTTTCTTAGACACTTTAGTGACAAGAAATGGCAACAAACTAGATATAGATATTTATCGTAAAGACACTAACACTATGAGGTTTATAACAAATGATTCCAACCATAGTATGCAACATAAACTTGCATCTTTCAACTTTTTGATTCACAGATTATTACATTTCCCATTGTCAAAACAAAACTTTGATAAAGAACTGCGAAATATTAAGCAGATTGCATCATACAATGGTTTTCAAGAATCAATTGTCACAAACATAATTAGAAAACATAAACATAAGTTAAACATTAGAAACATTACAACGTTAGGAACTAGTAATAGCAAAATAGATAAGAAATATGTCAAATTACCAAATTATCCCACATACACAAAAGGTCTTCAAAAATATTTTCAAAATTTGATTATAAAACAGTAACCTCTAGTAGTAACAACTTGCAAAATCTTTTAGGCAATCCGAAAGACCCAATAGAAATGTGTGATAAATCGGGAATATATAAAATTAATTGTAAAGACTGTAACCAAGTATATATAGGGCAAACCAAGAGACCTATTAAAACTCGTTTTAAAGAGCACTTAGCTCATGTCAAATATCATCGCACAGATAGGTCCAGTGTTGCCATGCATATGCTTGAAAATGGCCATAGAGTAGGCGACATTGAATTAATTAAGAGGGTAGATAATAAAAACGAACTTGATTCTTGTGAAAGTTTAGAAATTTTTAAAAACAGAAATTTGCTTATGAATTATGATGATAACGGTCCATTAGGATTTTCGGAATTATTTAAGCTTATCTAAGAATCAATTAAGTTTAACGATGCGTGACACGCAGATAGTATATATAAGCTTCCTATTGTTTTTAATTTTAGTATCGGTTCGCTGATGATGATAGCTTAGCTATTGAAACACGTGTCCGAGTAAAGTTTTTGGTGCAGTTTTTGGTGTTTTCTGTTTGTTAAAAAAAATTTTTTTTTTTGTTTTCTTTTTTTTTTTATAATTTTTTTTTGTTTTTTTTATATTCTAAAATTTTTAAATTGTAAACCTCAATTATTTTTTTTTATTAATTAGTTTTTAATAAGAAAAAAAAATTGTGGGGAAGAACCACACCTTTTTTTTTTTTTAAACACAAACCAAAAAAAAAAGTGCACTTTTTTTTTTATTTTTAGATTTATTAATATTACCACATCTAAATTATTTTTTAGTTTTAGATTTATTTTATAATTTCTTTAATTTTTTTTTCTTGTTTTGGTATATTAAAAAAAACACTTAACTTTTACATATTTTTTCTTGAGCATCTAACTCCGAAGAAATTAGTTGAGTCTATTTACATGTTTTTTGGTTGTGGCGCGTTCACAATAGCATTTCCTCTCTAGAATTATTAGAGTATATAATTTTATTAAAATTATAAAGTACGGTCGACTGAAAAGTTTTGTAACTAACTCGTGAATTAAACGGTGATTTAAAATCTCAACTCTCTTATTTTTTTGTTTGTGTTGTTCTTGTTGTTGCTATGTTTTATGTTTTCAACGCTATCGCACTGAAATATACTATACTTACTTACTTACTCATTTTTTTGAAAATAGCAAACTTTCCACAGCATCTGTTGCTAACTTTATTAGCATATCAACTACTCTACCAACATAGCTTTAAACCAAAAAAAACACTAGATCATATAATAACATTTATTTCTTGAAGTAAATTTTTTGCGAAATAGAAAAAATAGTATGAAAAACACGTGTCACAACTACTTTTTGTCGCACTCCGACAATTGCAGACCTCCCTTTGGTCGGTCTGCAAACTTTGTCTTCGTGCGACAAAAAGTGTTGTGACACTTGTTTTTCAATATATATACAATAGCAAACAAACACCGAGAATCAATCGACAGCTGTTTTGTCCTTTTGGGACGTTTTAGAAGTGAGAAAACTCGAGTGTAAGTTCCGAGTAAGTTCACTATTATTCTCTACATCATATACGACCAATAAGTGTTCCTTCAAATTGCACAACTTTGAGACGCTGTATTTTTTACCACTCAGCAATTTTGGTTGAAATAACATATTCATCACACATACTATAGTTTAATCTCTCACAATTTTGAACAAATTAAGATAACACCCCCAAATTAGGTATTTTGTAGTAAAAACGGCTCTACACAGTTTCGTATGCAATATCGAGAAGAGCGTGCTTAACAAGAAAATAGCCTTAGTTTGTTTCATAGAATTTAAAAAGCATTATGCTGATACACAGATAACTCAAAGATAGAGGCGAGGGTGAAAATAGGCATAAGGGAGCACTGCATCCAATGTCATTGGTACTGGTAACGTCATCTGATAGGACCAGAGCTTTATTGTGGGCTAGGTACCAAACAGTTCCTAAAGTTGCTGATCAGGACCCAAATAGAGAGTGACTGGAGAAGCCACTGGAATTCAGTACCCGAGCTCAAACAGTCGAAGAGATTGATTAATCTCAAGGATAAAATAGATTGATCGCTGTTGTTGCTTAGCAGAAGTGACTTAAGAGTTATTTATAGGCTTGACTACATAGAAATGGCTAAAAATAGCACGTGTCGACTCTGCCCAGAAGAAATGGACACGTATTCTACTAGTAGAGGCTGTTGCCTGGCAAAGATACCTTAATAATACTCCCTATTATTAAACAATTAAACTAAATGTTTCATAATGTGAATATTCTAATAAAAAAATCTATTGCCAGTTCAAGTAAAAATAATTAAAACGTATGCCTCTTTACCAATAGAAAAAGAAATTAGTTGGGAATTTGAACCTAGTAAACAAATAGAAATCAGATTATTAAATATTTTTTCAAATATTTTTAATATGTTTTCTAGTACACATTGTTAAGTGTTCTGATAGTGGAAATATCCTAAAAAATCAAGTTTGTTTTTATTATCTACTCTCTTCATACAGTCTATTGGCAACTAAAATTGCCGCGGTGATAAAAGCTATAAAACTGATACTGATAAATAGCATTGCATGATTAATTATTGCAACTGAATGCAAAATAATACCTTATTCACAAAACTGATAAGCCTTTTATGCAGCTGTTGATTATGGTATTCGTGAAATATAATTTAACATTATAGTTTTTTGTGCTGTTCGATTTCAAACATGACAGCGGATCCATCTTTGTAAGTATTAGAATCAAATAAATTGGTTTTTTTGTTATTTATGATTAAATCTCCGTTGTTAAGATATGATACTAAATTATTACATAAATAGTATTCATATTCTATCATATAAGTGATGATGGAGAGCGAACAAACATGAGAGGCAACTACAGTTGCCAATGGGCAAATGTATGAACTGTATATGTAGACCCAGATTAATACTTTATATGTTTATAGCATTGACGAGAGTATCATACCTTATTATGGTCGACATGGCGTAAAACAATTTATAAAGAGAAAACGAATTCGATTTGGGTTTAAATAATAGACAACTGCTGAACCTTCAGGTCGTATACGACATGTAGAAACTTATTGTAGCGCTTCAACTCGCCTTGGATTTAGTTGATCACATTGAGGAGAAAGTCGGTACTCGGCTGTATTTTGACAATCTGTTAACATCAGTAAAATTAATACAAAGACTGAATTGATGAAACTTCCAAATAAACTGGCTATCAAAGAAACACCACGAGGATCTATGGCATCATCAGCCACAAATGAAATCTTAGCAGTTCGTTGGAATGATAACAATGTTGTTACAGTCCTTACTAATGGCGATAATTTACAACCAATGAAAAAATCTAATCGATATAGTGGTTCTAAAAAAAGAAAATTCCAGTGGACGTTCCGGGACTTATTGCCAAGTACAATTGTTCTATGGGAAGCGTTGAAATTGTGCACCAAACTGTTGCAAATTGTATATGTAGAATTCGATCTAAAAAAATAATGATGGCCATTCTTTGTTTGGACCATAGACATTTGTTGTGTACATGGATAGCTTATGTATAACAAGTTTGGACATAAAATTCCACTATTAAACTTTCGCCGAGAATGTGCTACTTATTTGTTAAAGTCGTATGGAAACATCAGGGGTACGGTCCTCCTTATCATTTTCACCCATACTAGAAGAAATTCGCAATGACAGTACTGAACATATTGTAGAAATAGGTACCTCTAAATTTAAATAATGTAAACCTTACTATACAGGGTGATTTCTCGTAACTAAATGGGACATAGGCTAAGGGCGGATTATTTAAACCAAATATGACCATAAGACACAATTTGCCTTAATAAAATATTGCCGTGGAAAAAGATACAAAGCGTTAGATAAAAAAATGTTGTTCTTCATTTTTGTTAATAATTTCACTGTAAATTTATCAATTCTTATCAAAATCTACAGAGAAGCATAATTATCTAACAGTCCAAAACGTACCCTTAATAAATGAAGTAATATTTGAAATTCCCTTCTCGACACTACGAATTGTTCAAGTGCGTGTTTCTCGGAAACTGATGAAATTATCGTATTTACACAGGAGTATCAATATTGTGTAGAAATGATGTTTACGTCATATTCTCTAATCAAAATCACTAAAAGTTTTCTCAAAAAAAGTTACCAGTCGATTTCATTATCAGGAATCATTCACGTGGCGCCCCCTACAACAAATTGTAGAATAGTACATAAAATAATGTTCTTGGTCTAATGTTAGAATTGATAAATTTACAGTCAAATTATTAACAAAAAATGAAGAAAAAGTTTTAATTTAATGCTCTGTATCTTTTTCCACAGCAATAAGGAATATTGGGTCCTATGGTCATATTTTAGCCTAAATAACCCGCCCTTAGCCTATGTCCCAATAGTTATGAATCACTCTGTATATTTATGTGGAGAATGTACCGGGTGACCCAATAAGACTGTTCTCGGCCATATCTCGGAACCGTTCATCGTATGACTTTGGTGTAAAAAAATATTAGGTAAATCGGCCATGAAGAATCGCAGGAAAATATTTTCGTTTTAAAATGACCACCAGAGGGCGTAAGTGCCATCTATTGGGTCACCCGGTACAGTCTCATTACACTAAAACTGTTTTAATTTTTTTCACAGTTCAAAATTAAAATTTAATTCTTTTTTTCTTCAATATGTAATGTTTAATGCCCAATATGTCTAAAAAATATGAAAGGTGCAAAATTTTACGTCAAAAAAAGGAATTAATTTTATATTACTAATAAAACCCACAACTAACAATTTGGAAAATTTCTCGAAAAAGGGAATTATGGGTTTTAATGGGTTAATTCAATGTTGCCTACTCTATGGCCATTTTCAAGCATATGGATGGCAACATACACTTATCTGTGCGATGATATTTGACATGAGCTAAGTGCTCTTTAAAACGAGTTTTAATAGGTCTCTTGGTTTAGCTCTATATATAGTTGGTTACAGTCTTTACAATTTATTATATATATATATATAAGTTAAATTCAGAAATCCGCAAACTTAACAAATTGAGTTCGAAGACATCGGAAATTACTGATACTCAAATAATTTGCAAACGTATCAAAAGTAAGTTCATCGACAGCGGATGTATCGACTCATGAAAAGAAAATGTATTAGTTTTAATTAGTATTAGTTCTGCCTTTGTATTGAAAAATAACTAAATAAACTCGTTTAATTAAAATATTTATATTTTAAAAACTCGATAAGCGAAAACAAAAATAAGATTTATATATATATATATATATATATATATATATATATATATATATATAACTACGAAATATTAAGCAGATTGCATCATACAATGGTTTTCAGGAACCAATTGTCACAACACATAATTAAAAAAACATAAACATAAGTTAAACATTAGAAACAGTACAACGTTACGAACTGGTAATAGCAAAATAGATAAGAAATATGTCAAATTACCAAATTATCCCACATACACAAAAGGTCTTCAAAAATATTTTAAAAATTTAATTATAAAACAGTAATCTCTAGTAGTAACAACTTGCAAAATATTTTAGGCAACCCGAAAAACCCAATAGAAATGTGTGATAAATCGGAAATATATAAAATACACTGTAAAGACTATAACCAAATATATATAGGGCTAATTAAAAGACCTATTAAAACTCGTTTTAAAGAGCACTTAGCTCATGTCAAATATCATCACACAGATAGGTCTAGTGTTGCCATGCATATGCTTTAAAGTGGCCATAGAGTAGGCGACATTAAATTAATTAAGAGAGTAAATAATAAAAACGAACTTGATTCTTGTAAATGTTTGGAAATTTTTAAGAACAGAAATTTGCTTATGAATTATGATGATAACGGTCCATTAGGATTTTCGGAATTATTCAAGCTTATATTACAATCAATGAAATGTAACGATGCGTGACACGCAGATAGTATACCGGGGGTCCCAGAGATCACTCCCCAGGCTTGTATTTCCGTTATTTTTGTTTTTATTACTTTTTTTTTTTAAATAATTATTTCTCTATAAGATAAGTAAATACAATTTGCAAATTCTGCACTTATATAATGGTAGCAATATTCAACATTTTTTTTTTATAATAAATTTTTTTAATATTTCGGATAGTACCTTTTATTCTCTTTACAACCATATAAAAAAATATGGGTCTTACATAAGAATTTTTTTTAGAAAAATACGATTCATAGTTGAGGCTGAGTTTGCCATGGAAATAAATGATTTTTGTCATTTTTATCTAGAAGCTTATTAAAACAATGCGTAAAGTTAGTTGTCAAATTGATTTCCTAATTTTTTAGTGTTCCGTTTATCATAATAAATATGAATTATACCAATTCGGAAATGTGCGACATGAAGTTAATCTGATTATTATTATTTTTGTGATTATGTTACAATAGAAAATTGTATTTACTTATCTTATAGAGAATTTATTTTCATTTACGAAAGTTAAAAAAAAAATAAAAACAAAAAAATAACGAAAATACAAGCCTGGGGAGTGATCTCTGAGACACCCTGTATATATAAGCTTCCTATTGTTTTTATTTTTAGTATCGGTTCGCTGATGATGATAGCTTAGCTATTGAAACACGTGTCCGAGTAAAGTTTTTGGTGCAGTTTTTTGGTGTTTTTACGTTTGTTAAATAGACACTGCAGTTTAGTGTTCCATTCCTTTCACCTCAGAAGTATATGAAAAACAAAAACTTTCCTCCATTTAACCGATTCACTAATAAATGTGCATGGATAATTTTGAAATCTATAAATGTAACAAAATTTTCAAACAGTAATGTTTCAGAAACTTTATGTAATTTATAAATTCAATTTAAAGTTGGTTTATTTCAATTTTACATTTAACGCTTAAGTTTTGAATTTTAATATTAGTTTATTTCGAATGTACACTTGAAATCCAATCGTTAATTAAATTTTTACAAAATTAATTTCTTTTAATTAACAAGAAACATTCTTTTGACAAGACAGAAGCACCTCAACGAATGTAAAAACATGAAATATGCAAAATATCGTACCTCATCAACAAAATAATTATTTTGACCTTTCTTGAATGCAATATTTTGCGATTAATACATACTTTATTTGAACACTAAGTCCAAACATGACCAAAAAATACAATCCTAATTATTTCCCTTGAGATGTTCTTGAATTTTTAACAGTATATTAATGTATTTATTTCATTTTTTAATTACCAACACCGCTACTTTTAACTTTCTTTCTAGCTTTAGATTATTAAACCAGTTTTATTTTAAATTGGTAATACAAAACAAAGTTTAATTATGCTTTTTTTTTAATTTTCAACTGTATATTCTCGTCTTAAGTAATTAGATTACACAATCTTAAATTTGGAATTACCGGTTTATTGATTGCGTGGTCATTAATTTATAATCTGCGACAAGGTGGTTTCATAACATATTCCCAACATATAGATTGACTAGGTACCCATAAAATAAGTAATTATGTACGTGCAACTGACAAATACAAATTTTTGACCTAAATTTGTTCAATTTTCAAATTTATTTTCGTATCGATTAATCATTACATGCGGGTAATGCATAGATACTATACATATTCTATCTATATATCATTATTTTATGTTTTCGTATCATTTTGTCAATTATTTCACAAACACAACATAGAACACATGTCTAATTTGTGTTGATATCGGCAAATAAAACATATATTTTACGTTTTTCTTAACATTTATGATATAGAGAAAACTAAATTGTTTTAGAACTTTTGGGACAGTGAACGATCTCAAAAGGTAACGCATTGTCAGGAAGGCTCAAATTAAATTATCTGGAAAGCAATATCGTAAGTGTGAAACACAATTGCCTTTTACTACAAATAATAAATAAACACCTAAGATTTTGTAAAAACAAAGCAAAAACACGCGACTGTAATAACACCTGTATGAAGTTTATTCAGACGTGATGTATAATGCGTGTTTATATGTAGAATAAACAAAAATATTGTTAATCTTCAATTTCAAACTCGTTAAGTAACCAGCGTCTTAGCGCGAATTAATTAAGCCACAAAGTCTGTTAAGATCAATTAACAAACGACACTTTTCGAGGTCGTTTGTATAACAAAATAAACGACAACAAATACAGTTGCATTTTTAATTAATAACAATATTTCTTAAAAAAAATTACCTTGAACAAAAAAAAAGCTGAATTACTCCAGTTTAAACGCACTGAACTACATTTAAAAATAAATTAGTACAGGTTCACGTATTACTTATTCACATTCACTTTCTTTCGAATAAAACTCTTTGCCGGTTGGATCTAAACTAACTCCGATGATAATTTTGCTAGCACGTGAAGCGATAAATACACGATATTTTCCGAAATGTTCTCATCTTTCGATGAATATTTTATCACTTTTACTTTCGTGTTTTTTTGGTACATGTTTGTATGCTGCATATATATGTAGTTAAATAAACGTGACTCGAGATTTTATTGTAGTTCTAATTATATTTTAACACAATGTATTGATTTTTGTGGAGATGCAACTCTTTTTCTTTTCGGGTTTTTAAGATTAGTGATAGCACGTTGGATATTTCCCGCATTAGGAACAGATAAGGAAGACAGTTTTCGGGTGGACACATAAAATATTACAAAAATTATAGAGAAAGTATGGTGTAGAAATTAGAACGCACAAACTTCCACTTTCGCAAAATTGTAACTACCGCCAAATTAAAAACAGTTTTACATTTTTCATATTTATATCTTTACTACCTACCTAACAGTTTATCAATCAAATACAATTTTTAATTATAAAACAATAAATACCTGCTGTTCAAAACCACCGTGAGCTCGCTCCCTTGAAAAAGTTTTAAAACTGTAATTCACATTTCCAACTTCTCTTACATTATTTTTTTTTTATAATTACAATTTTATTACTATGGTTAAATAAAAACTACGTGAGATCAGACTCGGTAATTACAATATAAAAGCATCGGATTAAATAATTGTTTAAACAAAAGTTATGAGTAGGTCTTATATTAGCAACAACTTTTATTCAAAAAAAAATGTGTAGGGATAAGTAATATTTTTGAAAGTTGAACAAAAAAAAATTTTTGCCTTATCTACCGAAAACAGGTGTTTACAAAATTTTGTGCTATGAATAAAAATTTTATGTTGATTGGTATTAATTGGTAAATTGTTGTAAAAAAAATTAAAAAAAAAAAAAAAAAAAATAAAAAAAAACTTTTTAAATTTTTTTTGAGGGTTGATTGTGAATTTTTAAAAAAGGAATAAATAAAATGTATTGTAGGTAGTTAAGTTGGGGGTAGGGAGGGGGGGGGAGGGGAGTGGATTATTTTTTTGTTTAAAAAAATTTTTAAATAAACATGTAAATATTTTTTTGCCTTACCTACCGATAACAGAGTGATTTTACGAAAATTTGGAAGGAAAAAAGAAAAAAAAAAAAAATTACTAATCGAGGTTGGTCATTCAAAAATTAAAACAATTAAGCGTCACGGGGGATGGAAATCCTCTGCGGTTGCAGAAAGTTATATTGACACGTCTTTGAAAAACAAACTTCAAGTTTCTCAAATGCTTTCATCAGAGCCCACCAATAGTAACCTGCGGATGTTCCTCCTCTGCTTCCACCGATTGTCACACCACTCCTACTAATAATTTTCAACAAAATATCGTAACAAGTCATAATTTTTTACCTGGTCCCGGATTTAACATTATTCCGCATTCTCAAATGCTTTCATCGGAGCCCACCAATATTAACTTGCCCGGATGTTCCTCGGCTTCCAGCGACTGTCACACAGCTCCTAATATAAATAATTCTCAGCACAATATCATATCGACCCATAATCTTTTACCTGGTGCCGGTGTTAACATTAATCCTCAGCAAAACTCCAATGTAACTATTAATATTTATAATAATTGTACATTTTCGTCACATAATTAAAGTAAATCGTTTTGTTTGTTTACTTGTATTTATTAATAAATAATCGACCAAGAAAAATCAAGGTTAGGTAAACTGTACGTAGATGTCTGACATTCAGTGTTAGTGTTACCAACATTAAAAAATATAAGTACACCAGCGCTATAAACGCACTCGAATTTCTATTAACGCACCGCTTTGAGTGCGGTTATAGCTTTGTAAACGACGCGAAATAGAAAAAAATTATTGCAAAACTGATTTTGGAGATATTGATAGCAACTTCCTTATTTTAAATTCGCGCCATATTTAATTTATTTATAAATAACTTCTACTCTTTTTTTGCTTTCAATGATATGTCACATGACATGTTTGAAATAAAAGATCTTGACAAGCCGATTATTATTTATTGTTGGTATAAGCAATGGAAAGAAACGAACTTCGATGATTGTTCAAGTTGTCACTCTCGATTGTTTCTTATTTTGTTGTAAAGTAAGAGACTGGTGATTACTTGAAATCAGTATTATTAGTGATTAATCAGAAGAAATGACAAATTGACAATTACCCCATATTCCACAAAATACATTGAATCCGAAACAATATAGATCGTTAAGAAATCCAATGGCAAATTTGTCACTAAACGAACAATATGACTATTAACAATTACAGAGAATCCGATACAAGACAATGGGTGAGTTCGTATATTACCCCAATCTTCAAAAAGGGTTCTTGAAAAGACCCAAAGAACTATTACGGTATAGCAGTAATACCTACTATCAGCAGAATATATTCCAGAATACGGAAAGAATTATAGAAGTCGATATAAAGGAAAAACAATCCGAAGAACAATCTGAATTTAGAGCAGGACGATCTACAATTGATAACATATTTACCATAAAAATAGCAGCAGAAAAGAGAATTCAAAGAAATCGCCAAACACATGTAGCAATGATTGACCTCGAAAAGGCTTATAATAATGTGCCAACAGAAAAGCTATGGAAAGAAATGGAAAACCTTGAGATAAATCAAACATTAATTCAAGCAACAATGCAACTTTACGAAAATAATAGTATGAGAATAAAAGTTGGGGGTCAATTTACAAATCAACGAAGGGTCTTAGACAAGGGTATGGGTTATCACCTACTCTGTTTAAAATATACTTAGACAGAGCCTTATATGGATGAAAATGTAAAAATATGGGACTACAGATAGGAGAAAACTTCCTCTACTCTCTATACTTTGCTACATGGTACGCAAACTACAAGACTCATATAAAAAATACGGACTCACAATAAATAAAAATAAAACGAAATATCTGCTAATAGAAAACGATGATACTAAAAATTTGCAATTAGAAAAAAATATATAAATAGAGTAACAAAAACCAAATATTTGGGAGTATTATTTGACAAGAGTGGGAGCAGTAGTCAAGATATTAATTGTAGAATAACGAAGGGATGAGCCATTACTAGATCTCTAAATTCAGTATTATGGGATAGACAAATTACAAGGCAGACAAAGAAGCGAATATATAGAACAATGGTACAAAGTGTTATTACCTATGGGGCGGAAGTGTGAAATATGAGCAAAAAGAATAAAAACAAATTACTAACAACAGAGAGAGACTATATGAGAAGAAGCTGTAGAAAGACGAGGCTCGACATAGTCAGAAATGAAACAATAATTGAAATGATGGAGATGGAAAATGTCATATTTGACGGGGTGCAAAAGAAACAGCTCACATCGCTTGGACACACCAACAGAATGGAAGATATTAGATGACCTAAACAGATATTGAAGTGGACCTCCATTGAAAGACTAAAAGTTGGACGTCCTGGAAGAAATTGGAGACAGGATGTGAATGAAGCGATGAAAGCAAGGGAAACTACAGAAACTGAATATTATAAAAAAATTGGAGGCTGAGTGCGGGAAAACGACGACAGTCGTAGAAAACCCCGATATATATAAAAATTACAGGACCTATAAAACGATTGCCTAATATTCCACAATCTGAAATGAGTCTAATTTTGCCCTTGTAGAACAATATGCGGAATTTATCGGACCTAGTGATGTTAATTGTGGCGGTTAAGCAAACCACAATTCGAAAAGTACGATTCGTCAGTCCATTTATTTATTTATGTGTATGTATAGTAATTAATCTGCAAAATATTCTCTTACGCAGATAATCACTTGGCCGTAAAGTTTGAGCAACGTGTAATTTATAAGTTAAAAAAATAGTTTTAATAAAAGTTGCTTTGTAGTTTATTACTTCAAATTTTACGGTGACATTGCCAATCTTCCTTTTTGACCTCAAGAGACTGTTTTTGTGATTACAACGGTGTACTAATCTTGTTTATTACATAATGATATTTTTGAGAAAAATTGCATGGAATTCAATAAAATCTTTATTCGATCAAAACTGTTAAAAAACATTAATGTTGACAAATTTTTATCTGTGAATAGAAAAATTGGTACCTACCAGATAAACGGTAAAACTATACTCTAATAAAAAAAAAGACAGAATCTGTTATCGATAACTAAAAGCAAAACAACATATATTTGGAAACAGATGGATTGGTAGACAGGAGTAGAGGGTCCTGCTAGGTCATCAGACCTAACACCCGTGGATTCTTTTTTGTGGGATCATTTGAGGTCAGTGGTCTACTAAGGCAGAAACAGTCTTTATGTTCTTACAGAAAAAAATAATTGATAGAATTCTAATGTCTAACATTTGAAAATCAGGTCACTGATGTCTTGCGTTTAACGGGGAAAATCTTGAACACTTACTTTAGGCACTTTACTTAATCTTTTAATGTTTTCAGCAATTGTTTTGTAGTAAGAAAATGTTTATTACCGTTCAATGTTCAACTACGTTTCGAAGGCTTTACTTGCGCTGCCATCATCAGACTCTAATGATTGTAACAGAAATACAAAATACAATTAGGAACAGATGACATGTAGTTAACACTAATCTTAAATACTTATAATTAGATAAATTAAATAACTTACTTAATTGAGAGTTGTAATAAGTTCATCATAAAATTTTGATTAAATAAAAGTTTAGGCCATTTTTCTCAAAAATATCATATGTAACAAACCAAGATTAATACACCGTTGTAACCACAATAACAATTTCGTTCAAAAGTCAAAAGAAAAATTACAATTTAAAAAAAGCTTAGCCTTCTTGAGGGCTGCGAAGTTTTTTTCTAAAGTTGACAATGTCACCGTAAAATTTGAAGTAAAATACTAAACAACTTTTATTAAAACTATTTTTTTATATTTTTATATTTTAAAATTACCTTCATTATACCAATCTTTTCAGCCACCCAGTATATAATTACGGCATTCGGCACTGTCCGAAAACTTAAAACTTTTCTGCCGATACCGATGTTTGATTACATTTCCCAAGTAGCTATGCAATATTGGACCGATGTTGGTTTAATATTTTTTCTATATTGGCTCAGTATATAGTTCAATCTTGGACCAGTATTTGAATGAAACAAAGTGCTATATCGTACCAATATTGGTAAGTTATATTGGCTTATCATTAGAAATTATATTGGTCCAATATCACGAAATATATTGGTTCAGTATTAATAATAGTAATATTTATTGTATACGGAACAATATTAATTATTACGCCAAGTTGTAACATAATGTTGGACCAATTTTATTTCAAACATAAATCACATTAGTTTCATATAGTCCAAAAATAGAAATATTAGTATTATGTATTAAAGTGCATAATATTGTCTACATTAATTTATAATAGTAGTTATGGGATCTTTTGTCTTTCCTTCCTCCCACTCTCTCAGTCTCCAGCGGTAGCTAAAGTTATGCCAATAATCTTTGATATCATACATTCTTCAGCGTTAGCAAATTTATATTGTACTGCCACTAAAAAACGTAATACTAAATAGTGCATAAATATAAAAAATTTATTTACATTTAACATCTTCAAACAATTTTAATTTGTTAAATGGCCTTTTTCTTTACGTCCTTGAAAGGAATACAATAAACTAGTTTCCTTGCTCATTATTTATTTCATTATTGATTGAAACTTAGAACAATGCGAAACACGAAGTTAACTGATAGGAGCGTTAACAGCTTTTATTATTTTTCTATTTTAGTAGTTCGATACATCTATAATAAATGTAACCATGAAAGCGTTAACATAAAATACAAGATCCTAAAGATAGGTACTTACTTCAACTGAACAATTTTAACAATATATTAAAAATGTAAAAATCAAAAATCAAAAACCTTTTAGTGCCTATAATGCATCGTACGCGCTAGCTTTATTTGCCACGGCAAATTAAAGAGCAAAATATAAAACATGAAAAATAATCTAAAATTGGTTCATGCCAGAGACCTAATTATGATCATTCAAATAAAACTAATCATATAATTTTTTACATTGGTTCTACATATAAGTCCAACATTGGGTCAATATTTAACCTGTATATTGAACTAAGTTAGTAATTCTACCTTCAGCCATTATCCGCTGAATAAATATTATACAATATTGGATTTGTGTTATTTGGTTATATCGGTCCAATATTGACTGAATGTAAATTATCTTCGCCAACATTCAAACATTAGACCAATATAGAGAGAACGTGTAGCCAACATTTATATAGTCGCTTGGGTTTATCTGATACATAAATGCAATAAAAATTGGTTTTTATAATTTTTTTTCTTGAGAACCGATTGTTGAAAGTCTAACAATAATTTGGCAGTAAAAAACTAATAAAGGATATTAAATCATGTGTTACTATAAAGTAAACAATTATGACAATAAGGAAAGGAAATACCATACAAAAACTACAAGAAAATTTACTCGCCCAACTTACCCAAATAGTAAGTAAATAGCAACTTATGGAAGGATGACAAATGGCTAATCACTGAAATTGCAAGGCCAAAAAATTAACCCAAATGCTATACAAATTGTATTACTAAACGTCAATGACATTTTACGTTCTAAACACTTTATACACGCAAAGCCATATAATTAAGAAACATTATTTCCATATAATAACTACATTTGACACCAATAATAACTATATGAATGTCGCAGACCTTTAGCGATAAAAATTTAGAACAATTAAAATCAATGACCCCTCGCTTCTTTTTATATCAAATTTAATTTTTTTGTCAATCAGTTTATTCGTAAATAAAGTGCAAGCAAAATATACAGGCACTCGTAATATTTTGCTTACAAAAATAAATCTTCATTATATATTTTTTATAAACAACTAAATGTTTAAAAATTATGTAAAATAAAAGAAATAATTTGCACGGTAAATCTTAAACAAATTAGTTACGTAACAATTGACGATGTTTGATAAAACTGGAATTCTAAGCAAGAATTTAATAAGTGGAGTAGTGGTTAACTTAACATTTTAATTTACTAATTCGAAAATGAAACATGCGATGCACTTAAAAGATACCCAGTGCTTACATCTTAAATGCTTCTCAATAAAACCAAATAAGGTTAATTGGAAGAGCAAATTTGTTTAGATAATCGTTCGTTACATTCAGCCACTTGTATTTTGAAATCAAAAACATCTTAATTTAAAATGAACATAAAACTTAACTCTATCAAAATAAGTCTTTTGTAAATATCTTTTAACTCATACACGTTTTAAATTAATTAATCAAAGCCTCTTTAAATTTTTCCATACAACGTTATTCCAAGCGGATAATTAAATTAGGAACGGGTTTTAAAATTCAAATTACCAAGTACTTCAAACTTTAACGTTATTACGTACGTATTTAAAATTGAAGAATAATTGGTGAAAAACGAGCAAGAGATTGAATTTATTAATTTAATTAAAGCAACAGTCATAAAAGTAGTTTTCGTTAAATCCCCGCAGGGTAGTGAAAAGTTTAGCAGAAGGTAAAGATGTTTACAAATGCATGAAGGGAATTTGAGCCGACACGCCTTAAACTTTCTCTCGGGAACACAAAATCCGCAATTGCGAAATTATTAATAATTTTTTCTCTGTCGGTATATGAAAGACAATACATTTGCGCAATTTACAACAATATTTAAGTATGTGCTCAGAGAACTCTCATATTAAAAATAGTATATTTTGATGGGAAGAGACAAACAATGTCGTGAAGATCAATAAAAACTTGAGATGATTTATGCTTATTCTTACTGATGCAGGATGTAATGTACCTTCTGGCAATCTTAGAAAACACATTGATAAATGATCACGTTTTTTCTCTTTTTTTTATTCGACACTTTTGAGAAAACGTTATTGAATTTCGATTTGATACTCTTTCTTTCTTTTTGAAATGAAATGTTCTATGAATGAAGTTACGCTACTTTCTAGTTTATATAAACAACTTCATTGGTTCGTTTCGATTAATAAATTAATATAGATGAACATGTCATAATGTAAATTGATATTGGATTTTACAGCTGTTAATTGTTAATTCACTAGTCAACAACAACAATTTTAGCTGTTTTATTCAAACAATCTGCAGGACTAGTAAATGTCACAATGTTATTTATTAACCTAAAATTTATAAACGTAGTTTGGTAAACAACATAATAATAATAATAAATAAATAAATAAAATAAATGAATAATTATTTGGACTATCGTATATGTAATAGTATCGAGCAAACTTTCGCACCATAACAAATTCTTACCCAAATCCACCCAATCCACTAATCAACACGATTACATATGTATAAAGACACTCAAATCTATACACGAAATGCTGGAATTACCAAAACAAACTACCTCAGATGAGTAGAAAATATGTTTCGTTCAGCCTCAAGGATTCGGGGAGGAGGAGGAGGCCGGCAATAATTCGGTTAGAAACGCAACAAATAAACAGAACTACAAAAGACGAAAAAGGAAAAAAAATGAATATCATCAAAATACGTAATACTAATGCAAAAATTGAGCTGAAGATTAACGAAAAAGAGACATCCCTAGGCCAACTTGGTATAGCAGCAAGAAATGATAGAAGAGATGGTTTTGTAAACTTCACAAATAAAAACAACACATTTTGTCATAAATATGTACTTTAAAAAACCTTTCGGAAGACCATGACTTGGCAGAGTCTAAACGGCAAAACAAAAAACGAGATTCATCTCATCATAAACAAAATATAGTCCTTGACATAGGAACCATTAACTCGGTAAATGTAGGAAGTGATTATCATATAATACAAGCAAATAGATGCATAAACGCTAAACAGAAACGGCGAAAATTAGGGGAGCGGGGGGAATGAGACCATTACAAAATTTTGTAATTTAAAATTTTTTACTTTTACTTGCATGACATGCATTTAATCGTTGTTAAGTTTTTTTCTATATTTGCCTATAAATTCATAAAAGTTTACGTTTTAAGAAAAATAAATATTAGTTGTATTACGATTATGGGTAATTAGACAAGTTAGGTATTACAAACACAATACAAATTTATTAAAATATTTTTATTAATAGGTAAAGAAACCAAAATAAAAAATTATCAAAATTAAAATAAATGAAATTGGTTTGGCCATGAGCAGAATACAGCAGTAGTTGTTATTGCACATAATGAGAGCCAACGACGAATTATGGTACCATTTTAGTTTTGCCATTTTACACATAAATACCTATATTTTTCATAAAGCTATATATAACAAGTGGTTTTTAAAATTATTAAAAAAGATTTACTTTTTTATCCTTGTTTTATTTCATTTTTGGATTTTTTTTTATTTTTATCAAGTAATATCTTATGGGAGTTGCAGTTAGAATTGAATGTTTCGACGAAGAATTTTAGAGTTTTGGACGTGACGGTTGGTAGTGGAGAGATACTTGAAATGAGGCCGACGTGGAAGGTACTGCTGGTTCAACTGGTATGGGTGCTGTTGTATTAATGTTATTTTTGTTAGGATCTGATCCTGTTCCAGCAACACATCAGCTGGAAGGAAGTCTTCCACCAAACACACCAGGTTTTATTGGATGGATACCTGTTGCCTTAAATCCCGAAACAGCCTTTTCAATTGTTGCCACATTGGAGTAGGCCCGATTAAATAATAATGCCATGTCGTAGTGTGTAATTTTTGAAACTTATAGATTAAGAAATAAATCGCATTCCTTTGAATGCTTTTTAAAAGGTCCAAAATGTTACGTCCAAAGGTTGGACCCTGTGGGACGTATGAGGAGGAATTGATAACATAGATGCCATAGTTTTGCAATAATCATATATCGAATGAGATAGGCTACAGTGATTTCAAGAATCAGCAAAACTGTTCTTCAGCAGAGCTTCACTTGGCTGCTAAAATGTTGAAGCCATCGTAGAAAGAGGGTTTCATTACTCCAACCATCTTGAGACGCCGTAAATAGCATCTGCTGGACCATCTTTCTGCAAATGGTACATCGCTGCTGGGGAAAACAAACATAGGGGATATACCTCCCTGATGCTGACATAGCACAAATATGGTAACAGTTTTTCCCCTTTCTCCACTGTTACCCACCAATCTTTTTGACCTCTTCTGCTAATATATTTTCAGGTTGCTGCACATTGAGATTCGGTCTCATCAACATTAAAAATTTTTCCGGGTTGAAATTTCCATTTTGCCATTAATATTTCAAGGCGTTCAAAAAAGGCTCACCTCTAACCTATTAAAAGCATCACTCTATTAAGACTAGTTCCTTAGGTTTGCGTTTACTAATGGTAGGATTCTGGTCATAAAATTATAATACCATTTCTTCCCGCAATCTGAGAGTTCTATTGAAGGCTAATCTTATTTTTCCGCGTATTGAAATGCTGCCGACGCAGTTCTCAGGAGTTAACCCATAAAACAGTTTAGCTAACATCTTAGATGATAGCGATTTCCTTTCTTTCATCAGAAAAATTTTCGCCCCATTTTGGCTTTGCTGTATTATTTTTTTTCCCAATCGGTTAAAGAGCCATAGTAGCCAAACCTTCTAGCTGCAGAACGGATTGTGTCCAGATTGTACAGCAGCAATAGCCTGTTCTAGATTTCTTGAGTCCATGCGCTTTTTGGGTCTTACGCGTGTAGTGACGGGGCATCCTGGAAATCAAAAATGAAAACAAACCTAGTGATAATAGTACTATGATGCTAATCGTAGTATGCGACCAATAGTCGCCATTGCAACCATTATTATACATACATGTAAACTATTTTTAGTTAAATTTTATTAAAAAAGAAATTTATTATATTAAAATAATTTTTAATACTTTATATAATATAAAAAAATTTATTTGTTTTTCATTAAGAAAATTAGAAAAAAATTTTTTTTTAAAAATTAAACCACACACAGACCATAAAAAATAATCAAGGTTAAATTGTGTGCTTACCGCCCCCTTATAACAGCAATAACCAACTAAAAACAAAGACGACTCAGCACCAAGAAATTTTCCAAGAACACTTTTTCATCTATAACTAACATTAAGTTTCTTGATGAATACAATTAAACTATAACAAATTGTATAATAAAATGCCACATGTATGGTAGAAGAAACAAAGAACAAAAATTAACAAATTGGTTTTGCGATTTGTTTTTGTACTAGTCTAGGATCGGGTCTAAAAGTCGTCGTTGATTGGAATTTTTTCTAACGTTTCGCCAGCGCGAGTGTTGAGTGTAGACTGGTGAATTATGCTTCGTTGGTTGTATTTATACACGTTCAAAGGGAATGGGGCTTGCATGGCACCGTTCAAATCCTGGTTTTCGTAAGATACCGTTTGGGCGTTTTCTTGGATTGGATTCTAGATCTGGTTGAGCCTCAGAGTTTCTTGCTTTTTGTTGAAGGTTTTCAAATGTTTATGATTCTCGATGGCCTACCTAACCAATCTGTTATGATAACTATTACGCGCTGTTAGTAACTTGGAGCTTTGCGCATGTTCGACTACCGTTGACTTTTCGGCGTGTCCCAAACGACAGTTTGTTCATTGATGATTAAGCTTAGTTTCCATCAATTTCTTTGTGGTTTCTATGTATACCTACTTTGCTACAAGAACATGGTATACTGTACACTTCGGCTGCGAAAAGAGGATATCTTGGTTGATTTGTAGTCTGCTGAATTTTCTTGGTTAGTTAATATGCGTAGACGGTTGTCCTCTTAAACCTCATTGATCTTTTGATCTCTTTCATAGTGTACCCGTTAGTTTCAAAGGCAGTTTTTAAGTGTACGAGTTTCGTCTGAAGATTCTATGGTTCACAAATGCTACAAACTCGTTCTCTCACGGTTGATTATTCCGTACTTTTGGCACGAGTGGTGGTTCGATGAAGCTTGCAGGTACTTGTCTGTGTGTGGTCTAATTTCTTTCCTTGTTTTCTCATCAACACATTCAAGAAAGTCAGTGTTGTTCTCAAAATTCTCCATAAAGAGACTGGCTATCACTAAAGTCGGTGATACTTGTTTGAAGAACTCTCCTTTCCAAACAATGTAGTTTCCGGTGACACAGACTTCGAAAAGCTTGCTGGTGTCAGACATGTCTTCAGTGAGATCACGTCAAAGCTTAGCAGGACGTCTAGGGCTTCAATGTAGTATAAGTGGTTAGAGCAGATATGCCAAGTATTTAGCTAAGTAGGGCATCTGTCTTGTAGATCTTGGGTAGTCTTGGAATAACAGTGTCCAATCTTAAAATTCGTTTTAAAGTATCTACTGGTAAAGAAAACGACCATGAGTTGATTGGTAAGTCGTAGTCTCGTTTGTGTCGTATCTTGTCTGTAGCTTGTAGGATCTAGGAGGTTCATGATTGTTCCGTTGCAGTCTCCGGTTTTTAGAATAACGTTGTCCTTTGAGGCTAACAGGTACACTAGAAAGGAGATCGAAATACCATTGAGGAAGAAACCCTGAGAAAAGTTTGAAATTTTCTTGTAGGAGGGCTGACTTCCTAGATAAACCGTCAATAACTACGTTATTAAAGGTGTCCTAGCGTTGAGTAAAGTTGTGCTAGCTGTTTTCTTTCGTGTGTAAACATCAAAAATCGATATTAAATTAAATACTACTGTTCATTGATAATATTCTTTAACCAAACTTACAGTTTGGTTACTAGGATCGCTATTCTGTGCCTCGTCGTCGCCGTCATCGTTATCCGTTGCAGGGTTCCCGTTGTGATGGATTAACTTTGACATTAATTCTTATGTATTTTTTAACGTTGATTCCGAATATGCCCCTCACTTTTTGATATCTCAAACAGTTTTCGAGATATTCAAAAATTTCTAAAAAAATTTTAGTTGTGAATCAAATGTATTTTCTGATTAAGAAAATCACTAGCATTTTACAATATCTCAACCAGTTAGCGACTATTGTTTTATTTATTAGTTGGTAAAAAATCAATTGGAGGGTTTTGGCAAATAAGGTTAGGAAGGCTCTACAAAAAAACAGTTCGTCATTTTTAATAGGAAAAAATACTTGATTTGTATTTTTTAGTAAACAAAGGTAAACTTCGCTTACATAGTGAACATGAAGTTTTATAAAAAAATCTGTAGAGGTAATAGACATGGCGCTAGAACTAATTGAGTATGCAATATGTGAGAACCAAATTGCACTGGATTTGATATAAGAAAAAGTTAAAGTTTGATAATGCGGATCTTGCCAGTCAATTTTTTTGCTTCATTTTTTCTCCCTCTACTCTTATGTGTAGAGAAAATGTATTAAGTACATGATATAAACAGGTATGGTCTTATGAAGGAAAATTTTTGCGAAATTAAATAATAAAAATTATCAAGTTTGAAAACGATTCGGATTTAAATAAACACTTACATATAAATCAAAGTAATGATGCTATCTAGTAAGCATGTTTTTGATTACATTCCTTTTGTGTAACGTCTGTGTTGCGACAGATACTAATATGGACCGTATAAGTTGTTTTTTGTTAAAATTCTACGGGATACACAAATTTTTATGTTTTAAGTCTTATAATAATTACTAATTTTTCTTTTTGTTTCTTATTTGCATAAATAATTATTAGCGTTTTAATTGATATCTATCCAATTTTCATAAATTTAATTTCTACTGTGGAAATTTTTGTATTCTTTCTGATCAGTTTATATAAGTCACATTAATTTATTTGCTTGTAATCACTTAATTTAGTTATATTTATGTGGCCGATACGTTCTTAGAAATGCCTTGTTGTTCTTCGCACCTACCTGTACTTATTGCGGTCTACTTTAAGACAAAAAAAATTCATGAATTTTTTTTTTGGTTCTGTTATTGAAATTGCACCTCTTGTATGTACACTCATGAAATTTAAAACTTGGACACCACAATTTCTGTAAACAAAAGTTTACACATGGTGAAGCGGGCTTAAGGGTATCATTTACAATTCTAACAGCAGGTAGTCTCAGCAGGGGTTATCTTATAGAAGGACTGTAGAATGAATCATTACACTAAGCACGTTTTAGAAAATAGGTAATTTACGTTGCTTACTTAATTTTTTCTTTAAAGAATATATTTGAAGGTATCGCTAATTAAACACCATAGCTCGATTAATTATCGAATCAAAATTTTGTTTAGGAAATGTTTACAAAATAAAATTAGAAATAATTTTGATTTAAAAAACGTCTACAAGCAATAACTTTTAAATTAAATCAAAAACTAAACATGGTTATTTGGGTTGACTGATTATTACTTATTTTTAAATAAATCTAACCTACTAATTATTGTAAGTTATTAAAAAAATCATTAAACTCTCTATTCATAATATTTAGTCCTTACAAAATGTATATTTTATGACGTTTCATTTTTTCTGTAGTTAATATAAAAAGTGAAAATAAAAACTAAGGCAATTCTTATTGTCAACGTATATATTTAGTTTTTTGACAAGAATTTATTACATAATTATAATTAAGATACCAAGTTATAGTTTAAAATTAAATGAAAACTTTTTTTTTAAATAAAGGTATTACTATATAAATAAATATAAGAAATCAATAATGGGTGTGACCTCCATTATTATTGATACATTCTTGGAGGCGTCTGCTCATTGACGCTATCAAGGTATCAATATAATTAATATTAATCGTTTCCCATGCGGTATCAATGGCTGCAATTAGTGCATTACGGTTTACTGGTATAAAATTTGGCCCTTGTTGTCTTCGGATAACAGCAAGTATTCGAGCCCAAACATTTTCGATAATGTTAAAATCTGGGCTTTTGCTGGCCAGGGTAACAGCTCCAAGTTATTTTCTCGTATCCAATTGCGCAACCCGCGAAGTATGAATAGGGGCGTTGTCCTTTAACAACAAAAACATAGTGAAATAAGAATCCTTACTTGTTGGAAAATATGATCTTTGTCTGGATAAAACACTTCGACTGAAGGTTTCATAATGGTTTTCCTAAAATATCTAAATATGCAGCAGAATCAAGACGTCCATCGATAGCCCAACAAACTCCTGGACCGCGCGCTAACCCAACCCCACACATTCACAGAAAAATAACCACTTCGTTTTTTTAGGACATATGTGATTATTTTCGTAACGAGTTCCCTTCCATTCTAAACACTTTTAGTTGGTCCATCGTTGTGGCTATTGAACGTTTTTCGTCGCTAAAAATCACTCGATTTCAAAATTCAAAAGGTTCGTTCACATATCGCCTTGCAAATTCCATCCATATTTTCGTCACTGAGAACTTCTTCGCAGCAGCATTATACTTCTTTATTCCCATCTCCTTTAATCTTTTTGTGCATTATACGGCATCCGGGAAAATGTGTATCTGCTTAGCCCTGAGTATGTAGCAAATGGTTGTTCTGTTACGCATGAAACAACTCGAGATCTTAAGCACGTGTAGATACTTTTAGGTCTACCACTTCTGATGGCTCTTTCCAAGTGTGTTCAAGATTCCATTTACTCGGTAATGCCCTACGGTGCTTTTTGGTATATCTAACATACGTGAAATTTTACGCACGCTACGGCCCGCCGCTAATTCCGAAACAATCCGCGCTTTCAAATCAGCACCGAGATGAGGTGGCATTTTCACAACACTCGAAATTTTTTTAACTAAAATGGAATTTATTGGTTCACACTACCCCTTCTCAAACAGTAGGTAATTGTTTATTTATTACATAGTTCTAATGATCAATGTAACAACCCTTAGAGCAATATGACTCAAAGGGAAGTAAATTAAACAACCAAGGATATTCTATTGTTATTGAAATTTATTCATTTTCAAACCTGCATTTTCTTTGATGTCGGAGAAAAAACCGACGTCGCAAACCGTTCGTGGAACAATCAGGACTTGCGAGTCTGTTCTAAAATTCGTACGCTAAGCACCGTCCAAATTAATGTCGATTGCCGTTCGGTTCGTTGTTCTGTTTGTTTCTCGGTTTGTTGTTCAGGTGTGTACGAAGCTTTACAATAAGCATATTAATATGAACTATATCTTATGAAAGGAGAGTTATGTAACTATAATTAACGACTTAACGTTACGTTAGTAGATTCCATTTACTATTTACACATATTTTCTTGGAACATTCGATAATTAACTATCGGGATATGATGACCCTATACTTCGCAGGTTGTGCGCAACTGGATACAAGCAAATAACTTGGAGCTGTTACCCTGGCCAGTAAAAAGCCCAGATTTTAACATTATCGAAAATGTTTGGGCTCGAATACTTGCTGTTATCCGAAGACAACAAGGGCCAAATTTTATACCAGTAAACCGTAATGCACTAATTGCAGCCATTGATACCGCATGGGAAACGATTAATATTAATTATATTGATACCTTGATAGCGTCAATGAGCAGACGCCTCCAAGAATGTATCAATAATAATGGAGGTCACACCCATTATTGATTTCTTATATTTATTTATATAGTAATACCTTTATTTAAAAAAAGTTTTCATTTAATTTTAAACTATAACTTGGTATCTTAATTATAATTATGTAATAAATTCTTGTCAAAAAAAACTAAATATATACGTTGACAATAAGAATTGCCTTAGTTTTTATTTTCACTTTTATATTAACTACAGAAAAAAAAATGAAACGTCATAAAATATACATTTTGTAAGGACTAAATATTATGAATAGAGAGTTTAATGATTTTTTAATAACTTACAATAATTAGTAGGTTAGATTTATTTAAAAATAAGTAATAATCAGTCAACCCAAATAACCATGTTTAGTTTTTTGATTTAATTTAAAAGTTATTGCTTGTAGACGTTTTTTAAATCAAAATTATTTCTAATTTTATTTTGTAAACATTTCCTAAACAAAATTTTGATTCGATAATTAATCGAGCTATGGTGTTTAATTAGCGATACCTTCAAATATATTCTTTAAAGAAAAAATTAAGTAAGCAACGTAAATTACCTATTTTCTAAAACGTGCTTAGTGTAATGATTCATTCTACAGTCCTTCTAACCCCTGCTGAGACTACCTGCTGTTAGAATTGTAAATGATACCCTTAAGCCCGCTTCACAATGTGCAAACTTTTGTTTACAGAAATTGTGGTGTCCAAGTTTTAAATTTCATGAGTGTACATACGTACTTACCATAATTGTTAATAATTTCAACGGGTGATATAGTTGCAGATCACTGATTTTCGCAGTGCATACCACGATATATCAAAATCATGGTTTTGAACGTGATGTAACTTGACCCCCGGTTTTAAATATTTGTATGTATAAACAATACTTTAAATTGTAGATGAAATTTGCTCACTTAAATGTTCGTTCCTTAACGGCGCATCTAGATTCTGTATGGAAACTGTTGGAGCATATGGAGCTTGATTTGTTAGGTACCGTCAAACGGGGTAAAGTCAATCATGCGGGGCAAAGTCGATCAAGCACACCCTCTCCCGAAAATAGTGCGTAAAACTTAATGGTTGCATTGTAACCTATTTAGCAGTTGCTCATTAGCTCGTCGTGGGTTCAGTTAGAGTTTAGTCGTGGTTGAGTGCGGAGTGATTAGTGATACATAAGGTAAGTACGTGTAGGAAGACGTGTTTATAAAACGTTGAAAATTGAAACATGCGAAAACGATTGATTCCACAGCTAACAGCTTGCGCCATGGAAAGGAATTAGTAAATATACGGAAATAATAGTTATTTATGAATGTAAATAAACAAAAATATCACTATAATATAATTTTTCCAAGTCTCTACTGGCAGTTTTTGAAAAAATCGATTTTTGAGGGGTAATTTCGATCATTTTCAGTTTTAGAAATACCTTTGCTTTACTCTTTAGTTTTATTCCTGTTTAGTGAGTTAGTCATTTTATGTTTATATTAATTCTGTTTATTTATTTTAAGATGCCCCGACACTACTAAAAAAGTTTGGATCCCGAGGGAAAAAAATTATGATGAAATATATCTTCAGAGGGCAGCGGCGGCAATAAAACAAAAAAATGTCAATGAGGGCTGCTGCTGAGCAATTTGCCGTCCCTTACTCGACCATTATCACGGACGACATCAGCTTAAGTATGGTAGACCGTCCGCTCTAGATGTGAACGAAGAAAAATGTTGGCTGAAGGCCTGCAACTTTGCGCTGATTGGGGATTTCCTTAAAGCCCGTCGACATTAAACATATTGTTAAACAATATCTAACAAAGCGTGGAGTGACAGAGCCACGGTTTGTTGAGAACTTACCTGGAACAGACTGGTTCAATGGTTTCATGAGGCGAAATCCCAACCTTAGCATAAAACTTGCAGAAAATACAAAACGGGTTAGAGCAGCGTTAAGCTACGAGTTAGTGGAAGAATATTTTATAAATTTAAAAGATGTCGTTAAGGATATTCCAGCTTCTCACATTATTAATTACGACGAAACAAATTTCGTAGATGACCCTGGAGCTGTGAAAGTTGTCTTAAAGGGCACCAAACATGCACATAGGGCCATAGATAGTACAAAAACTAGCACTACGGTCATGTTTGCGATAGCAGGAGACGGTACAATGCTTCCTCCATACATTGTCTATAAGGCCAAACATTCGTATGTGGGATGGATTGAAGGAGGTATAGAAGGGGCCAGATACAATCGCACTCTCAGCGGATGGTTTGATTCTACCATCTTTGAAGACTGGTTCTATTCTATTGCTTTGCCGCATTTTAAAAACTTGATGGAGATAAAGTTCTAATTGGAGATAATTTAAGTAGCCACGTCACTTTGAGTGCAATACAGGAATGCGAAAACAATAATATTAGGTTTGTCCTGCTGCCACCCAACTCGACACACCTTCTGCAACCTTTGATGTGTTGCGTACTTCCGACCTCTTAAGGCGGCATGGAAAAAGTATTAGAAACATGGAAGTTAAGAAGTAGAGGAGTGCTTCCCAAAACTTTATTTCCAAAGCTTCTTAAGGAGGCCGTGGAGTCTGTTGGTCTCAAATCTCAACTCAACTCTATTGCAGGGTTCAAGGCATGTGGCATCGTTCCATTCAATCCGGATGCTGTACTAAAGAAAATTCCACGTAAAACAGTTGACGACACACTTGAAACATCATGGACAAATGCTATAGTAGATCATCTTGAACAACTTCGGACGGGTCCAACGAAGAATGTAAAAGAGGAAAAAACTGAAGGTTTCAGCAGGAAAGAGCATAGGGACATCGGATCTGTTAATAGCTGAATCCACAACTACAGCACAAAACAAAACGAAAGGACATAGACCAGGAGCAAATGATAGCGAATCAGAAGAAGGACTTGGACAAGATAAAAATAAAAATATAAGTGAGATTGAGTCAGAAAAGAATCGGATTTAGAGGTTGCGGAATCAGAGAAGTCATTCACAGAAGAATACGAAATAGGAGAACCCTCTACCCTAAGTGAAAGCTTGGCAGAAGAGCAAAATTCTCGAGTTTTTATCGTAAATGACTACGTATTAGTAACATTTAAAACCAACAAAAGAGACAGACATTTTATTGCCAAGATTGAAACTATCTCAAACGAAGAACTGACTGTTAATACAATGCGCAAGAAGGAGTCAAATAAAGATGTTTTTTTGTGTATCCACAAATTCCAGACTTATCAATAATTATGTTTGAGCAGATTAAAAGAAAATCAACTTAAAAGGACAAAAGCGTGGAAGGCACACCTTTCATCTGCGCGAAGAAGAAGAAGTTCTTGTGGAGTAAATAGTTGTGTTTTTTTTGTGCAGCTAAGAATTTTATATTTTATTTGTTGTATTTTATTTATGTAAGAGAACTGATCTAGATAGCTACGTAAAGAATATGTTTTTCTATTATTTTTAGTTGTTTTGTGATATTTTTAGTTATAGCAACTTATGGCTGTAAAAAGACTAAATAAAGAAGCATTTTTTACTTTTTTGATGGTTTTATTAACCCAAATTTAAAAAAAAAAGATTTGGTGACTTTTTTTTTAATGATTGTTGATCGACTTTGCCCTTTGGCAGGGTAAAGTCAATTTTCTCTATGGTATTAAATAGGTGATCGACTTTACCCCGATATCGGGGTAAAGTCAATCACCCTTTAACGAAAAATAAAAATTAAATGGGAAAACTTAGAAAAATAATAATAGGTTCATCAAATGGCTTAATATTTAAGGTATCTTCATTTTCAATGCCATTTAAAAAATTAAATCGTTTAGGTGCCATGCTAAAAAACCTTCATTTTGATCGACTTTACCCCGTTTGACGGTATCTCTGAGATTATGGATGGAAAAAAAATAGTGATGTTAACATTGTGACCTTTACAAAGGATATAGCTTGTCATTTAGCTAGAGTTGGGAGAGAGGAGGTGGTGTTAGTTCTATTTACGGAGTCATTACACATTTACAATACTTTATGAAGAGATATCGGATTTTATTGAACAGGTTTGGCTAGAAATTGAATTAAATAATCAAAAATATTGTAGTAGGAATTATTTACCGACCTCATAAAAATATTTCAGACTTTTTTATCTAATTTTGAAGAAGTGTTATCTAGATTAACATTTGCGGCAGATGAGTGGTGGTTTGTGTGGGAGATTTTAATTGAGACGCGTTAAATAGCCACGATAACGATATTTTAAAAATTCTATGATTTTGGAATCCTTCAATTTGACACAAATCATCTCTTCTCCTACTAGAATTACAAATACATCCCACCAATGCTAATTGATTACGTGATCGTTTGTAGTGACTCGACTATTATCGACGCCGGCGTTGTAGATATGCATGATGTTTGATCACAGATTGGTATTTTTGTGAGCTAGACTTAGAATCGATATGTAATATTGAGGTGACGAAAACCTTCAGGTGTTTTGAAAAGTTTAACATAATTAGATTTACTAGTGATCTGCAATCGATACATTTCTATTATATATTCGACATGAATGATGTAGTTTATTTTTTAACCATGGGATTCTATCTTTATTTAACATACGCCCCTTTCATTACTAGATCTTTCAACAGACCGCCAGTACTTTGGATAACAGATAACGTTAAGTTAATTCTTTTTCCACTTCGTAATAGGCTTATAGTAAATTTAAAAAATTCAAGAGACCTGAAGATTGGTCATATTATAAACAGTTAAGGAATTATGCTACTTTTGCAGTACGCAAGGAGACAAACGCGTTTACTTAAAAACTTCTTTTTGAAACTAAAAACTCCTAAGCAATTATGGTCAGACCTTAAAAAGAACAATATTTACAAAGGAATGGGGCGTCCTGATATTCCTCTGCGTCTTCAAAATGTGGATCATTTAAATTGTCATTTCCTTTGCTGTTCATAAATCTTTTACCAGATGAGAATCTTATTGAATTTTATAATAAGAATAAATTGTGTGTAGCTTCTAGAGAATTTCAATTTTCGGAAGTGACCGAACTTGTTGTTGCCAAGGGATCTCGATTCCATTGCAAGCCTTCTCCACTGGGGCTGATGATTCAGTATAAGGCTTATAAAACTTTGCTGGCCTCACATTCTTCTTACTTGCGGCACATTATAAATTATGTCTTACATAATTCTGTATTTCCGACTGCTGGAAAGCATCTATAGTAATCCCAATACCTAAAACTCGTACTCCTAAATCGTTTAATGACTTTAGACGAATAAGTATCCTTCCTACTTTATTAAAAATCTGTGAAAAGGTGATGGCATCACAGATTGGAAAATACTTAAATACTCACAACATTCTACCCTGTTAATCAATCCGGGTTTCTGCAAAGATATTCTTGTTCTACAACCTTGTTAAGTGTGACCGGATGATATACTTAGATCGACAGATGAAGGCAAATATACTCTACTCGTTATGCTGTAATTTACTCAAGACTTTGATTCTATTGATCATAAGTTATTGCTAGGCTATTCTTCATTACATTGGCCTCTGGAGAAATGCAGTGGTTTTATTTCGTAAAGTTATTTAAGTAATAGAGTACAGCAAGTAAAAATTCAATACTAAATCGTCTAGCCCGTATAATAATGTGTCCCTCAGGCGCTTCCTCAGGGATCCTATTCTAGGACCAATTTATGCCATCTAATATACACCTCTATTTCTATCGAATACATTAAAACATTGCAAATATCATATGTACGCGGATGATACACAGATTTATTATTATTTTCCTTCGTCGCAACTCGATAGGGCTTTGTTGTATATAAATGAAGATCTAGAGATTACCGTGATATATAACAATCACGGAACCAATATCAATTTTACAAAAATTGAAGGAAAAAAAAATTGTTTGGAAATTGCTATTGTTCTGCGCTAAAACGATTGTTTTAACTATGCGATTCAAATTTGATAAAATTTTTGATCTACCTAAATTTAAAATGGCCAAATTCAAAATTTACAAAAGTCTACTTTAAAATATCTGAAACGTGTGCCGGTTGAACAGATTTTAATAACTTTAAAAATAGAAATTTTATAGGACATAGAGGTCGAAAAAATAAAAAAATTACATGTTAAACGAATACTGTAGAAATTTTGTAAGAATGTCTCTAAGCTATCTAAATACAAATTAATTGTCAAACTTAAAAGTTAATTTATTTTGAAGGTAAAAATTTAGCCATGATGACTAAATCAATATTTAAATAACAACATTAGATAATAGGAGTTACAAAAGTGTAATTAGTACAATGTTTATTATCAATATTTCGCCAATGATATATTGGCTTCATCAGGATGAAAATAAATTATTACATGAAGTAGTCAATAATTGAATTCATAATTAATTTACTTTAAGAATCGTATTCACTGATAACTAAATAACATTAAAAATATGAACGATTTGGTAGAAAGGTTGATACAACCTTCCCAAACAACTACCTTACTCTCAATAAGGCTAATTACTCGCTTCTCCAACTTCTTTAGAAATAAAAAATTTTATGCAATAAACATTTTTAAAATTATTATCCTTGTAGTTAAATCATTCTTGATTCGAGATGGGGTTCAGAAATAAATCAAGTATGATAAGTTTCAACTTTCCTTGAGTTATGATAAAGAATCTTCTTGATTGAATATGAAATATATTACTCATAATTTATATTTTATACAATCCAAAATAATTACATTAATTGACTAGGGTAGAAGTTATAAATAAAGAGTAAATAAATATAAAGATATCGCGCACTCGTGGTTCAAAATTCTCACTTGCATTCATAATGATGCATTTTCCTCGCTTATAATATAATGTACAATTATCTACACCAAAGGCAGTTTTGATGCATTTTAGTCACTAATTTTAGTTACTAAAATAGGCTATTATTCACTTGTGACTAAAATGTTTAAAAAGGCAAATATTTTTGCGACTCCAAATCGGAGATCACATAATTTCAAGTAAAACAAAAACATCCACTAGATTTGTTTTTATTAAAGTCTCTATTATTAACAACCAATAATAATGAAAATTAAGTAAATACATAATGAATTAACAATGAAAAATTCTATCACAAAGGTAAACGTTTCAATACTATTACATAATGAATTTATCATAGGTATCTTATTTTTTCTGTTGTTTGATAAAAATTCATATTAATTGTACCGGGTGGCCAACTAAGAATGGTCGCCGGCTATATCTCGGGAAATTATAAATCTGACAATATTGAAACAAAAAATTTTAATAGATTAAATCGGCTACGAGAAATCGCGAATTATTTTCCAAGTTTGTAAGATGGCCGCTAGGGAGCGAAAACTGTTATGGCCGATCATATAATTGGTTCTTCTCCAAAAATATGCAAATATAAATATATTTTAAATATTGCCGTAGTAAAGACTGCAAAATTTCAGATTTTTTTGCTTAGAGTATTTTACTCTCTCTTATAAAATGTAGTGGTGGAGAACGTCAAACAAGTTTTTATTTAAATGGAAATAACTTCGGTATAAGTTAACGGAATTGAACAAACTAGGTATCGTTTAAAAAGAGCTCTTTTTACTTAATAATATGCTGTATAAAGATAGTCCGAATAAATTTTGACGTGATAGCTAAAGGGCGCTGTTTAACATTACAACAATTATTGCGCATTATCATGAGATTTTTAAATAGCACCCTATGTATCTTTTACACAGTTAAATAGAGGACAAATTGCTAAATAGTCGGTCAAACCGCAACTTCCTATCTTTTTGAAACCGAAGATATCAATAAAACAAATGTTAGACCGCTGACTATTTACATATTTTACGCGTAAAACAAATTTAAATTAGTTGAAACAATTTAATTAATGCCGTCCTAAATGTTCAAACTGCCGTCCATCGTTTTCGATGCACTTAAGCATCCTTTCCCGCGTAGACCAAACTGCACTCTAGTTCAGCTACTGAAATAGTTTGCATACAGTCCCTTATTCGTCCAATCATGTTATCACGTGTAGTGGGTCCGGTTGCAAAAACATAAATAAAAATCCAGGCATGTTAAATCCGGTGATCTAGCCGGCCATGGAAAAATGCTGCCCCGTCCTATCCATCTACCAGGGTAGTTGGCATCTAAAAATTGACGAACATTCACTGCGAAGTGGGCTGGACAGCCATCGTGCTGGAACAGCATTCGTCTTCGAATTTCTAGGGGCACTTCCTCTAACAGAATCGGCAATTGCTCTGTTAAAAACTGTAGGTAATTGTGGCCATTTAGTTGGTTATTAAAAAAGAATGGACCGATAATTTGCCTTTCTAGAATCCCTGCCCAACAATTTACAGACCAACGACCTTGGTGCTGAACTTCTTGCATCCAGTGCGGATTCGTTCTTGACCAATAGTGCATATTATGGACATTTACACTGCCATTACTATGAAAGGTGGCCTCATCTGTCCACAATATACGTGATAGAATTTGGGGATCGTCTGCCATCATACCCAAGAGCCAGTGGCAATGGTCTAGTCTTTGATCAAAATCTGCAGCAGTCAATGCCTGATGCAGGACTAAGTGATATGAATGTAACCTGAAAGATGTAAGATGATCACTACTGATTCAACAGTAGGATAAGTATTAAGTAAACCTTTGTAAGTTTACAGTAGAGTTTCAACATTGAAGATTCGCTTACCTGTGCTTTTTGAGAATGTTTTGAACGGTAGATCGAGTTACTCCCAGATCCTGTGCAATACTTCTAGTACTTAGGTGTGGATTAAACTGCACATAAGCTAAAACATTAATAATGTTCTCTTCGGTACGTCTCCTGTGTTGTCTACGGTATACGGGAACATGGACGCTTCCAGTTGTTTGTAAACGATGGATAACTCGCAGAAAAACCTTTTTACTCGGGTGCCGTCTATCGGGATATTGCTGTGCATATACCCTTTCAGCAACTGTAGCATTTCTCATGCATTCAAAATAGACACCTATCATGTCAAATAACTCTTCGTTGGTATAAAGCATTTTGTAACACTTAACAGCACAGCACTAAGACTATCTAATACTAATACTAACAACACTAACGTAACACAAAAACGACAAGAAAAACTAACAAATTAACAGTAACGTAACACAAACAACAACAAGTAAACTCAAACTACACGAAAAACTCAAACAATCACACGCAATAACAAAATCGAGAACAAGCTTTGAAAAATAGCAACTAAATGATATTGACATGAAATTCAATTGTTCCAATATTTTGACGTATTGCTTCCAATTTTGTTTCACAGCCTACTAATTTTATGACGGGTGCCTTCGCTAAGAACTGATTATTATTTACCATTTTATTCTCTTCTTTTTGCATACATTGTCGGTTGTAGATGCTTAAGTGCATCGAAAACGATGAACGACTGTTTGAACATTTAGGGCGGCATTAATTAAATGGTTTCAATTAATTTAAATTCATTTTCTACGTAAAATAGGTAATAGATGTTGCATATTCAGCGGTCAAACATTTGTTTTATTGATATCTTCGGTTTGAAAAAAGATAGGAAGTTTGTCCTCTATTTAACTGTGTAAAAAAAGATACATAGGGTGCTATTTAAAAATCTCATGATAATGCGCAATAATTGTTGTAATGTTAAACAGCGCCCTCTAGCTATCACGTCAAAATTTATTCGGACTATCTTTATACTGCATATTATTAAGTAAGAAGAGCTCTTTTAAACGATACCTAGTTTGTTCAATTCCGTTAACTTATACCGGAGTTATTTGCATTTAAATAAAAACATGTTTGACGTTCCCCACCACTACATTTTCTAAGACAGAGTAAAATACCTAAACAAAAAATCAGAAATTTTGCAGTCTTTACTACGGCAATATTTAAAATATATTTATATTTGCATATTTTTTGGAGAAAGAGCCAATTTTATTATCGGCCATAACAGTGTCGCCCCTAGCGGCCATCTTACAAACTTGAAAATAATTTCCCGCGATTTTACGTAGTCGATTTACTTATTAAATATTTTTTTCAATATTGTCAGATTTATAATTCCCGAGATATAGCCGTCGTCCATTCTTAGTTGGCCACCCTGTACACTGTGTATTATGCAAACAAACACCATTGTCAAACACAGAAAACGAATAACAGACCGTTATAGCAGTCGGCGGGACTTTCGATAGGCGGAGGCATTTTAAACACTCACAGACAACCGTACGCAGCGGCGAAAAATGCCGAACGGCGTCTGCGCGTGCCCAACAGATACAGGTATACAGCGCGCATGCGCAAAACGCTGACCGTACCTCAGCAACGGCGGGATTTTAAAACGGTAATTAATTTGAAAACACGCCTCGTATATTATTTTTTCTTCAAGCGTTTTTTGATAGTTTTCATGTGTTATTTAAAATTTTCGAGATTCACGAGTGTTATAGTGACGTTTCATTCTCGACGAATCAAGTTGGTACTGTACTGTTACATTATAAGGTTACATTCATAATAAGGCATTTCAATGCGCTGTCAGATAGTTGTCAAAGATCTTTACAAATGGCTACTGTAGGGCAAACTTACGTATAATTAGATGGATTTTGTCATTGAGATATAGGATTTTAATATAGTTTATACGTTTAATTGATTTGTAATGTACCATAATTCCGAAATTTGGTTTTGTAGTGAACTGTGGCAGTAGAGGAAATGTAACATTGTTAAGTTTTTTTAGAATCCCTGTTATTTCTAATTTTAAACATAAACTAAGTTAAAATACTCTTTCACAGATTCTATAAACTAACTTAATTAAAACAACCACTAAAAGTACAAAAAATCAACAGAAATTACACACATTCCAATGAAAGCAAAGATTTGTTTGCCCTACCGACGCCATTTTGGCTAAGCGTTGAAATGCCTTATATGTATGACATAACTGAGATACCAACCTCTAAATAGTTGTGAAAACAAAAGTACTGTTGCTTTTAATGTTTAGACAGTAAAAAGCGTTTTTAGAGACTGCCAGTAGTTCAATAATATGCCTATTTATTGTCGCTTGAAGAAAATAGTAGATTATTTACTAGGAGTTAAACAATATAATTGTTGAGCTTAAAAGTTTGCTGGCGAGGTGTTAGCCGAGACAGCAAATTAAGCGAAACAATTATATTTTTTAACTCAAGTGAAATATATTATTTTTTCTTCAAGCGTTTATTGCTAGTTTTCATGTGTTATTTTCAAATTTTCGAGATTCTCGAGTCTTATAGTGACTTTTTTATTCTAGACGAATCAAGTTGGTACTTTACTGTTACATTCATAATATGACATAACCGAGGTACCAACCTCTAAATAGTTGTGAAAACAAAATAACTGTTTTGCTTTTAATGTCTAGACAGTAAAAGAATTTTAGCGTCTGCCAGTAGTTCAATAATATGACGTTTTATTGTCGCTTGAAGAAAAACATTATTATCATACAAGTAAGATAAAAACAATTGCAATTAAAAAATACATTAAGGTTAACGTTATTAAGTCGCCGTAACATATAAACTTTGCATCAAAACATTTTTTAATACCAAAAAGGACATTCGTTGTGCGATTTGGAAAAAAAGACTTGTGAAACTTGTAAATGTAAACATTTCACTCTAAAAATCAATAAAACATGATAAAACGCCACCTGTTAAGCAAGTAAAAAAGGTATTTATGATACCGACAATGCAGTTGCCGGAAATTGGCTGTTAAAAAAATTTCGACGTTTCTTTTTTCCTAAACCTTCGCGTAATAGTTACGAACAAACCTGCAGAAGGAAGTATCCATTAGACGAATGGTTTTTAAGTTTTAAGCATACGAACAAACCACGATCCATTTTTATATATAAATACTTTGTATAAAATGTCAATTGCAAAAGATGTCTTTTGCAGTTTCGAGTTAAATAGTAGAAGAAAATCTAAGTTGAAAGTTTAATATCGATCGCTCAGAAAAAGTTTTAGATATTAACTTCTCTACTACATGTTTTAAAAAGTTTGTATCCATGCAAATGCGTTACTGTTTTAGCTCCATGCTTATAAGTTATAGAGTATTTAAATATCTATACTAAGAAATTACTATAGAAAATATATTGCTCAAAACGCGCTGTTTAAAAGGTTTATTTATTATGTAAATGTATTGCAAGAGTATATCTTGTAATTATTCGTAAATTAACTCTAATGTGCACTTAGTAATTATAGAATTTTTCATAGATTATTAAACTGTATATAGGTAGGTAATAAGCAATAAGAAATACTTACAACCTGTAATTACAAAGCAAATATCTAACTTATAATGTGACCTTTCTTGCAAGCGCAAATTAATGATTATTTACCTTATATTTTGGTAATAGTAAACTGATTTTATGCCCGTGAATTTCTGCAGCTTTACGCGTTCCGTAATTATTACATTCGTGATAACGAGTATAGCCACTCGTTACATAAATAGTTGTGTTATTCTGTACTTTCTTTTTTTCTAAAAAGTCCATAAATGTCAGATAATCGAATATATGTATATGTTTTATTCGGGTAAAAGTCAAAACATGCGTGGATTATATTTCCTAATTTTCCAATATCATTCAGAAGACAATGTTGCACAATCTTCTTGATCAAAACCTTGTAGTAAATTCATTTTCTTCTAATCTAAATTTTGTTTTTATTTTCATTTTTGAATTAATTTTTTGTAATTTTGCTTCCTTTTTTAAATTTTTAATTTCTCATTATTTTCTTCTTCTTATGGTCTTTATAATTTTTTTTTTCACATATTTTTCATTTTATTTACATTCTTCACGTTTATATTTATTCCTCTCAGTTTTTCTTTTATTTTTTGTTCTTTTTTTTCTTAATACATTCACTACAATCATCTTTATTAATTTTTTTTTTTATTTTTAATTTTCTTATTTCTTGTGCATTTATGATTACTTTATTTTCATCTTTTATATTTTTTCCTAGTGCTTTCTTACCATTTACCTATTTCTTTATCATTTTGTATCCCAACTTAGATTTTTACTAATTTAACTCTCATTTTCTCCACACTTTTATCTGTTTTTCTACTTCTCATTTTCCGCATATATACTTTTGTTAATATCTGGGTTATTTTGTTTATTACTAGTGTTGTCAAATACTTCATTTCTTCTTCAATGTTTTTAAATTATTTTGATTTTTTTCTATATTTTTACTCTTCTTTATCGAAAGTGTTCCGCGACATAAAAGATTTTGACCGAAAAACAAAATAAACGAATAACAAGGTGTTTTTTTACTCTTCAGTATTTTTAAGAATTTTTTTGTTAATCCAAGTGAAAAAAAAACACTGGTTGTAACTATAGGAATTAAGAACGAAAAAGCCTAGATACTAAAAAGTGAGACTCAAATAATAAAGCGCTAGAAAGATTACTTCCAAAAAATGCTTACAACAGAAACAGTACACAAACTTGAAAATACGGAAAAGCTGAAAGATTCTAAGAACAGAATCAAATTATGGGGAAAAGTAGACGATAAATACAACTGAAGATATGCAACAGAGTATGGGAGGAAGAAAAAATACCGGGAAACTGGAAGATAGGATTAATAATACCAATTTTCAAAAGATGGGATAAGATAGAATGCGATAATTACAGAGGTATAACCCTACTGAATACACATTGAAACTGTTTGAAAAAATCATTGAAAAGAGATTACGGAAACAAGTAGAAACGACAATTATGCAAGTTCAAAGGGAAGTGTACGCAAGATCATGTGTTCACAATTAAGGAAATCATTAGTAGAGCGAGAACCAGATTAAAAAAAATCTATATAGCTTTTATAAATCTGGAAAAGGCTTTTGACCGAGTGCCGAGGAAAAAAATTTGGGAGTGCCTATACGAGAAGAAAATAAATGAAAAATTAATAAGAGTCACTAAGTGTCTTTAAGAAACAACAAATAGAGTAATTTGTAAGAACGCGGAGTTAGAGTCATTTGATACGAAGACGGAAGTGCGGCAAGAAGGCAGCCTCGGCCCGTTGTTATTCATCACCTTCATGGACAAAGTAGAACGGCAAAACAAATAATAAAACGATTAAACGTAACATATAGAAACTTAGAAAGAGTGGACATATCAGAATATATACATTCGCGGATGACATAGAAAGATAATAGAATGAGACTGAACAAAGCGAAAACAAAAATAATGGCAATAGACAAAGAAAGAAAAAAATTAAAGTTATAATAGACAGGAAAAGGTAGAACAAGTGAATAACTTTCAATACGGAGTAAACATAGAGGAGACAGGTAAACAAAACAGTGAAGTAAATAACAAACTACAAGCGACTAATAAAATGTACTACGTCCTGAGCCCATATTTAACAAACAAATAAGAAATAATAAAAGGAACGAAAATGAAGGTATTTAAAGTAATCTAGACAGGCTGTTCTAAATTAAGTGCGCACTATTGGTAACTTTGTTATTCGTGGAGATACAAAGTCAGTTAATTTAGCAAACTAGTAGCTTTTTTCCGCTGGTTACGATGATGAAATCAAAAAAACAATTGAATGTAGCGTTTAAGAGAAAATGTCATATGCAATATATTGGTCTAAAATTGAAAATAAGCGAATTATCAGCATATTTTTCTTTAGACTAGTTAGCCGTGAATGGCTGCGAAATGAGATTCAATTTTACTTTTTTAGCTTCAAATTAGTTTCAATGCTCTTCAAAATGCACCTTAAAATGTCGAGATATGGCAACATATTTACTTCTACTTCTTCATTTATAATAAATTGTTTTGAGTTTTAGTTTTCACAAAATTTTTTCATTACTTCTAAATTTTCTGTACAATTTAAAATTTTTTTTTTGGTTGATTACGTTTAAGATACATTTGGCCATATTGTTTCAGTGTTTGGAGACTATTTTTTCTTGACACGAGATATGTCTCTGATAGATTTTTTTATTTTATACTAGAAGGCTATGTATGCCTAATATTAAAACTTCATTCCTTGTGTCATTTTAAGTCAAGTGCGTCAAGTTAATCTTATGTCAAAAAAACTTATGTGAATGTGAATTTAAATTTAAAGTTATTTTTATTGCTTAAACAAATTCCTTATTTTTCTGAAAACATCAGTTCAGTTAGTTAAGTTATTAAGATTTCAAAATGCCATTCACTCATTTAGAAAAATTCAACATATTAGAAACATACCTTGTGTCGAGAAAACATAGTCTCCAAGCATTGGAACGATATGGCCAACTGTATCCTGAACCTAATCAACCAGATAGAAGATATTTTCTAAAATTATACAGAAAATTTAGAAGTAATGAAAGAATTTTTGGAAAACTAGAACCCAAAAACAATTTATTATAAATGAAGAAGTAGAAGTAAATGTGCTGGCATATTTCGAAGCGTACAAAAATAATTCAACCAGAGATTTGGCAAAAGACAGTGGTATAAAATTATGTACCATTTGGAGAATTTTGAAAAAGTATAAATTTATACCCTTTAAATACCGATCGGTACAAACATTATTACCTGGTTATGATAAGGTACTTAATACCATTTACAATTACATAGCGGTATTCTACTATTATTTTTGTCAAAAATTTATTTATTATTTGCTCTACTGACTGGGGTAATAGGCCAATCCTTACTTATGGGAGCAAATAGTAGGTGCTGTCAGACAGGGAAAAAGGCAAAATCAGCGCAACAGAAATAATAATCCTTTATTCCCCAATAGGAAAAATCAATCCCCAATTACAGGACAACAGTATAAAATAAATATTAATAATACCTACAAATTAATAAATGAATGTATAAATATATATAAGGTAAAGTATATAACAATATTAAAAATAATAGGAAAACAAAAATAAATATAATAAACATGCGTAAAAAGAAATTGTAGCTACTTCTACCGGTTAAACGTTGATTAATTAATTAGATTTATAAATCCTTGAAATGACAGAGAGAACATATCACCGTCGTTAACAATTGTGTTATAATTGAAATTTCGCATCATTCTTTGTTTATTTAAAAAACTTTGTCTATGCCACGAGGTGGATACACCGAGTGTACCTTCTAGATATAAATATTTCACAAAACGTCTTTGTACACTCTCAAGATGAGAAGAGTTATAATGAAAGATAGGAAACCAAACAGAAGAGATATTCAAGACGAGATCGTAGTAACGAGAAGTATAAACTCTAAGAGAATTGATATTAGTAAGCCATCGTGTATTACGTACTAGAAATCTAAGAGATTTTAAAGATGTTTCAACAATTGAATCAATATGTGCATTAAAGTTAAGTTTGTGATCAAATGTAATTAGGTACTAGATCTTTCACTAATTCTACTTTACCTATATAACGCAATACGATTGATTTTATAGGGAAACGCAGCATATTATGAAACTTTGAGAAAGACATTACATTACATTTTTAGAGCTGTTAAGTTCTAACCCATTATTTACGCACCGTGTAGATATGTTACTCAAATCACTTGCAATAAGAGGCAGTCGTTGATCGCATCTATACATCTTAATCAGCGTATAAAAGAAACTCGCGACTACTGGTGCAGTTGGAGATGTCACTATTTTACGTGGAGACGTCAAACTTTAATTTTGATAACGCATAGTATTCTGAACCTTTAATAAAGATTCATGCTTGGTTCGCACATAAACCCAAAAACCTCTTGGATTAATCGCATATTCAGTTTGAATTTTCTTGATATAGTTAGAATAATCATGGTTTGTTATAGTTTTACTTCACGCCTAATTATTGAATTTTTTATCTTTATTTTTCCGCTTTAGATTAGAACAGAACCAACACGACACGTTTAGAGGATTTTTAAAGTTGGAACAACTTTTTTTAAATAATAGATATAACTTATCGTAAAAAGCCCTACACATATCATTTACAATATTTACATCATCAAACTTATTATCATATAAGAAAAACCAATCACTACAACACTACAACCAAGCTCTTGATATAAACTCAAAAATCAGCTCTCCAAAAATTATAAAGTTTTGAATTATCGCTAAATGGAAAACTTTTGACACTTTTTCCTGAAAACGATACAGTGATGGCAAGGGCCGGGTGATGCGGGTCAATTTCAACTAATGGAAAAGATTCTTGTTCAACTTCAAAGTTGAAATTTATTGCATTGTTCAACACAAGATCTAAGAGCCTATTTTGTGCTATTTTTAAAATTGTTAATCTGAACTAAGTGTAGATAATTTAATGTATAATTTAATAACACGCTTTTTGTATCATTGGTACGAGTAGACGCAACAAAGTCCGGTACATTAAAGTCTCCAACAATAATTACATTTTCCAACCTTGACATATAATTGTCAAGTAATTCAAAAAAAATAGCGACAATCATTTAAAGACAAATTAGAGGGAACATATACAGGGTGTGTCTCGACGATAGCATGTTAGACGAATAATGTGAACAAAAAAAACCAATTCAGCAGAAAACTTGTGATTTTCCACAAATGGAGATGGTCTACTTATATGAAAATATTTTCATGGCGATGTCACTTCCGGACATGCAGGAAGTAGGTACCAACTTTGTTATTTTAAATACAATGTCTTAATTTTTATTTTATTTTTGGTTTCCGCTTAACGTCTTGCACGTCTTCCCACTATAAAGTTTGACGTGTACCTATCTCTTACCATTACTAATAAAAATTATTTCTGGTGTTACCAACGAAAATTTAAATCTACTGAAAAATTTAATATTTCATATATTTTTAGTATTAGACATTTATGAAATTTATTTCTAGGGGACGAGGTCCGGGAATAACGGTACTTAAGAAAACTAAAATTGTCAGTCATTTTTTTTTTAAATTGCAACTAGGTTTTTTTATATTATCATTCGATGCATAATTTAATTACCCATCTGCTAATATATCATGTTCCTATACCTAAACTAAATAATTTTCGTGTTACCTGCTTTTTTTCTACTTTTCTTGGAGATGATGGAGTAAATTAATAGTGTGCTTTGTAATCTGTTTTAGCCAACTGATTGAAGGCAAAACAGATTGCAAAGCACACTATTAATTTACTACATGATCTCCAGAAAAGTATAAAAAAAAGCAGATAACAGAAAGAAAAAAGAAAGTAGAAAAAAAGCACAGATAACACAAAAAATCATTCAGTTTAGGTATATCAGCATGAGTATATCGGCAGATAGATAATTAAATTCTGCATCAAATAAGAATATAAAAATTAATTTGTTAATTTAAAAATGACTTTATTGACAATTTTGAATTTTCTTAATTACCGTTACTCCCCAGACCTTCCCTAGAAATAAATTTCAAAAATGTCTAATACAGAAAACATAGTCCAATACCATGTCTAACCATTGTATAAGTTTCGCTTATCTGCCGCATATGTTCCATCAAATATTAATTTTTCGGTAGATTAAAATTTTAGTTGCCAACGCCTGAAATTATTATTTTTTCTTAATAATGGTAAGATATAAGTAGACCAAACTTGTGGTAGTAGAAGTAAAATTTTATGCGGAAACCGAAAATAAAAAAAAATAAGGCATTGTATTTAAAATAACAAAGTTGGTAGCCATTCCTGTATAACCAAAAGTGACATCACCATGAAAATATTTTCAGTGAGTCGATCATGTTCATTTGTGTAAAATCGCAAGTTTTCAGCTGAATTGTTTTTTTTTTTGTTATTTGTCTTACATGCTATCGTCGAGACACACCCTGTATTACAAAAATATTTACTATAACAAAGGCTAAAAAAGAAATGTTACAACCTACTATGTCAACTAAAGCAGCAGAAGTGAACAGATCTAAACTCAAAGAGTAATATTTGTGTGTTTGGTGGCAATTAGTTCTCCACCTTTGGAACGAGCAGTAGCTATAAAATTTCTGTCAGATCGAAAAACTAAATAATTATTTGAAGGAAAAAGTTTTTTATCGGCATTCCAAACAAGCTTTCTTTGCTTTTCTCAAGCGTTAATTTGTAAGAAGTGCATTTCTATCTGTCTGTCCCAAGCTGCATGATCACTGTTACACGTGATATATATTTTTTAAATTAAAATTATACAACATACACAATTGTTGTCCTCTGGAGTAGCGTTACAGTCTTTAACCACGTGAGATTTGGCACACAAAGGCCATACTGGCTTACCCTTGTCAGGACAGCGAATAGTGGAGTGATTGTAACTATTGCCACCGTCAAACACTGTACAACCGTCTAAACTCTAAACCAATTATAATATGTCCAGTTTCTAAAATATCAGTGCATCAGTACTAATAACTGCTTGAAAAACAGCATTATTTTTTAGTGGGATGATTGAAACTACATTGCACAATGTATCTTCGTTAAAAAATTTGGCTTATGTTTTATAAAATTTAAGAAGGCATCAGGGTAGAGGCGTTCAGAAAGACCAGCAATCCTTACTTTGGTTTGCGTAGGCTTTAATTGGTGTATATTATATGACCCAGGCAGATTTTCTACTGCAGCTTGTTGTAATTTTGTTCAAAGATTTTTGTTAGAACAGCTTACCACAATTCCACCATCTTTTATGAGTTTGACTTGCTTAATTTCTATACCAGAAGCCCAAAGATCTTTTTTTTTTTTTAAATTTTACATTTGGTTTTAGCAGTTGATTGGTTGACATTTACAAGTTTTATAATCACTTTTGCCTGAGAAGCCGAAGAATTTTTGGCTTTTTGTTTTTTTTCTTTTATTTTTAATTTTATTTTTTTTTTATTTTTATATTAAATTTTTTTTTTTTTTTTTTTTTTTTTTATTTTTTCTCTTTCTTCTTTTCTTTTTCTTTCTTCTTTTTTTTTTTTTTTTTTTTTTTTTTTTTTTTTTTTTTTTTTTTTATTTTTATTAATAATTTTTTTTTATATTTTCTTTTTTTTTTTTTTTTTTTTTTTTTTTTTTTTTTTTTCCTTTTTATTTTTTTCAATATCGAATGCGTTGATTGAAATATTGGTAAAGATAGTCAACCGCTTGTATTTGCTTGTATCACGGATGCAATTCACATATGCATGTTGGGTTGCGTTTTTGTTTACTTTTTCACCTGTACTGAAGCGCTAAGTTATAATGTGTACGATTCTTGAAATAGAATAGTTCAATTTATTCCACCGTTGTAAAAATGGCGCAACATACAATCCGTAAAATTTACTTTTGTCAATACAATGTTGCAACGTTTTCAAATATTTAGTAAACGTATTAACTAGTAATTAAAAGTGACGAATTTTTCATTTATGAATAATACCATTGATGATACATATCTTGGATTTTAATGACAATGTTTTTTTAATAATTTACTAAAATACATGCGAAGCGTTATTTGTTAAAACAGTTTGGTTTGGTCGGTGTTAGATAAATAAGAAACAATTATTTTACAAATTATGCTTGCACTTTATTTTTTAACTTGCAAATAATAATGTTGACATTTGTTTGTCATTTAATAACTTCGTTAGGAATAAAGTAGAACATACTGGGAGAAATACCACTAGAGTTCAGAAACGCAAAATTATTGGTTTTTGTATCTACTTGTTTTTACGTGTTCAGTTGAAAAGGATTTTAAATAAAAATTGGTTTTCAAATTTTTCAATTCAAAAGGCAACAAGTTACCGTGTTTTTTAGGGAAAGTGGGTTCCACTAGACCTTCAAATTTAAATTCACTTGGTAATAAAACCTATTCCTATTACTTCTAAAAATAAAAGTACTAGATTTTAGCTTGAGGTGTGTTGTCTCCCGACGCGGTGCGGATAATACGTGTATAATACACTATTCTTTTCTGTGACGAAATAAATGACGATTTAATATTGAAAAATCATATTACAATAGAATTAGAAAATTATTGAGGGAAATTTGGTGTTAAAAATAGTACTCACTTTTTTCCCGAGGAAAAAAATAATTTACGAAAAGTGACACTTTGTTATCTGTTAGTAGAGATAAAAGTTAGGATTTTACTCTTTGAAACTGTATCAAAATATCATGGTTTCGAATTAAAATAGTTTAATTAAAGTAAAAATAGCTCATTAATTATAAACATTGTTTCAAAAATTACAATTCCAACTGATCTAAAATAATAGTAATAATTTACAAACAATTTACACATAAATAATAACGTACCTAATACAATGCTATACATAAAACATATCCAAACATTTACACTTATTTATGCAGATAATATTCTTATTTTACGGTGTGGTTTTGTGACATCACTGTAATTATAGCTATTAGAAATATGTTTATTAGCCTCCCACTTTAAGGTTCGATATAGTTTTATTTTAACCAACTGATCGATAATTAACAGTTTATGAGTGTCGCATTCTCTGAACCATGAATTCACACTGCTGTTGAGACATTTTTTTATACGGAGTTTAATTTTTCCAATAAACCATAATCTGTTTTAAAAAGATGAAATTCTTCAGTAAAAAGTTTCAATAAAAAAACACAAATGTATTACGAGGAGTCTTCCGGATTATCGTTTATGAGTCACATTCCTTATCGGCTTAGTCAGAAATTCTACAATTGCATACTTTTAGCAACACCTTTAGTAAATGAGTAGGCTTGTTATAATATTGTTTAGATGCAAACAGTTGAGTACGTTAGATTGTAATATAAGAAAATTCAACATTCGTTCCAACATAAAAAGGGATAGCGTTTCTATGTTAAAAATTTTAATTTCAATGACCAAAATTTAGAAATTTACTTGCGTAAGCCTAATAGATTTTAAAACATTTTCAACGGATAAACGATGTTAATGTAATAAATATATGAGTATGGAATTTTCAAAAGTATTTAAAGAAATTGTTTTTTTGGGAGAACGTTTTTCAACGATTTCTTTACGAAATTAATACTTTTAAATCTGCAGGTTTTTTTTCATAATAATAAACTTTATTCACATGTGTATGTATACAATCTTTGTACATATATGTGTTTGTCATGATGGTATAACCATTGTTATAACCTTACGTAAGAAAGATACAAATAAATATTATTACATTGAACAATTAACAGACAATAGAAAAAAAATATATAACAAAGGACACACATTTAATTAGTACGTCGACAAAAATCAATAAATTCTTGTATATTGTAGAACGCATGTTTTTGTTTGTTTGTCAACATTGACTCAATGCACCAATATTTCAATCAACGGCATGATGCATTGGCAACAATGTCGTGCCTTAGCATAAACTATCAGCAAAATTACAGTTTTCTATTTCACATTTATCGGCAATACTGTTCTGTAAATTCTACAATACAATTGACGTATTTTCTTAGCACAAAGCGATACTACCGACCTCTGATGTTTTAGAACAAATTTCGGGGTCGCATAATCCTAAGGTTGACTATCTTTACCAATATTTCAATCAACGGCGAATGTAAGATTGATAGTGTCGATTTGCGATGGGGTTGAGACGGTAGTCCCTCCTTAGTGGATTGATCCACGATAAAGAGTGTCAAAGATTGTTTCGCAAATATGGGCAAAAAAAATTTTCCTTTTTTGCGTTGAGGGGCGCTCTTGTTGTCGCCGTTGAAGATGCTTCGGTTCGTTGCGCTTTCGTTGGCGCTGTTGCGGATGCTGCGGTTCGGTGCGCTCTCGTTGACGCTGTTGCGAATGCTGCATTTCGGTGTTGCTGGCTCCAGAGGCGAATTTGTGCGTTACGTGTGCTGTATATTGACAGCTTGATTGCGCGAGCTCGTTGCTTTTAGAGACCTCAGAATTATACTGATGTAAAGCGGCTAGATTCAATAAGTGAACATTCTTCACAACGCCATATCAAACCAATCACGAATTTCAAAAACTTGCATAGATCATACGGTAGGTTCACGCAATGAAAATGAAAACTCTTATTTCATACACTTTTACATGACAGACCTGGCGATTTAGAAAAAAAGCTTTATTAGAAGTATAACAAATCATGTTAATATTTAGAATGGCAGAGATTTGTCATTCACTAATTGTTGTCACAGGAATCGTGACCCAAATTGGTCGCAATTTAATGGTCCCAGCCCAATGCAGATTTCTCCTTATCAGTTCAACAACAAAGATAGTTCAATTAAATAATTGCATAAACTTTTGATAAATTTTAGTAACTACACTCAAACAGCACAAAAAATTCAGTTAACCAATTGATATAAGTTTCATACCAATAATTCAAGTAATTAAATTAAGCAATCACAAATTTTTGAGACCTCGCACAAACACGTTTGATGTTCAGTCAAAGAAATGAAGTACTTAAGAAGAGTATTGGAAGTTACCAAAAGAGATAGACTTAAGAATGAGACAATAAGCAGAATTGAACACAGAGTCGATAGAGGAATTTATAGAAGGTAGACAGCTGGGATGGTGGGGACTCTTCCGAAGGATGGAGGAAAGAGAAGAAACAAAAAAGATGTGGAAATCAAAAATTACAGACAATAAGAAAATAGGGAGACCAAAGAAAACGTGGGGCGTAGTAGTAGAAAAAATTCTAAAGAAGAAAGGAATAACATTGGGAAAATTCGAAAACGCTAGCAGAAGATAAAGCAAACTGAAAAAAGTTCATAAAGGGTTAAGTGAAAAGTGTTAAAGATAATATGTAAAATACAGCAAATTGTAATTAGATGTAATGTAAAGTAAACCCTACACTCTAAGGGTAAAGAGTGAGTGTCAAAAAACATTTTGAACATCTAATGTAACACATAGAATAAGCTTATGCTATGTGGGTGCACCTTTTCTTAATAAATGTGATTTTTTTTCTTACAACACAACGTATCTGATTTTAACTCCACATCTTATAAGTAAAATGTCAGAAAAACCGTCGTGAGTTTTATATATAATAGTGCAGATCTGATTAGATTTTGGGGATAATCTATCAAACCAAAAGGACCGTTAGCCTAGATAGATTTTTGAAATCTTAGAATATTTACAAAAATAATTATTTTGCACATTTTTATGTTTTTTTACAACATATCCATACTTTTCATTCGTTCTTTAACGTTTATTAGTATATGGATGTAGAGTTCTGCTGTAAACGGTTGTTTATAATAGTGCAGATGTGATTAGATCGTGGACTATCAAGTCAAAAAGGCCGTTTTTAGATTTTTAAAATATTAAAATATTTACAAAAATATATTTATTTTACACATTTTTTTTTAAACAAAAGTTGTTTATTGTTTAATTATACACAACTTTTGTTTGAACTATTTTTTGATCCAATAAGTAATTACTGAGATATGACTATTACGTGACACTAATTGTTTTAACGATATCTTCACTAATATTAATTATACACAAAAGTTATGAAAAATTTTCTTGTCTATACAGGGTGTCCCCCAAATTGAGTAGGATTTATTGATTATGTTTAGTTACTTGATAAGATTTGTTTTTCATGGTCTACTTGATGTAATATAATAAATTTCCAAATACAACTTTTAAGGTTTGAGAAATTTTTTGTGACTTCGTACGAGTTACGGAAATATTAAACTTTTTTGAAAACGTAGTTTTCGTGTTTTCCGGATATCTTCGGGAAACACTCGGAGAATTTTGAGTTTTCTCTGCAGAATCTGATTCAGCATAATAAACTGTACATTATTGCCCATTTAACGAAAACTGTATCTCCATTAATAACAAAGATAACCATGTAAACCTATCGTTGGGACACCCTGTATACAGGGTGGAATGACCACTCAACTTGGACGGAGATTTATAGCAAAACAGTAAAAGTTTTTTACAAATTTTGTCTTTTAGTAGCTTGCAGGTTGATAAACTTTACATTTAAAATTATTTTGATGATTGTCCGTAAAAATAAGGTATACTTTTGTAAAGGTTTCCTATACCTAAATACAGAGCGTTCTGAATTACGTCGACTTCTTTTTAAAATATAGAGTATTAAAAAATTCAATATCTTCTAATCCAACAAATCATAACAAAACTTATTTTTACGTCTAAATGAGTTGGATATTAGATGAATGTATTCCATAATTATAATTATATCAAACATCTCTTTACAGGGTGTTCAGAAATTACAGTTTAATTATTAGATGATTCAATATGTAATACAAACCTTATTATAAATGGAACTGACCTGTATTTTATTCATTCGTAACGTTAACAAAAAAATCCTCTTTCGAATGGTATAAGGGTATCCTATGCCTAAGTGTTACAAGTTTTACGAAATTTACAATTTCCTTAAAATTAATGGTAGCGAGAGATTTTAAAACAAAAAATGTATTTAAAATAATGGAGGTTAACACCTTTCAATTTGAGCTATAATTTAATTCATTTTTTTACTACCCTGTATAACTTTTATAAAGTTATTGTTTTCTTTCTTATTACATAAGGCATTACTACTATGATAAGGCATAACAATTCATAAGTCACATAAACCACTTTTATTTTATAATTTTTTTTAAATGTTTCAATTTTATAATTTTTTAAATTTCTCAAAAATTACTTGAGGTAGGTATAGGGCAAGTAAACATCAACTTACCTTTATTTCAGTTTTACAATCCAAATTCGTTCTCATTACAAAAATTGCAACTTTAGCATCTAACTTTTTGACAAAATTTAGAGATTAAAAAATTGTTTCAATCATGCCCAAAAGATTCTGCATACATGTTCAAAAAATCGCTGCAACATATTCATTCTTTCTCATTTGAGAGACTGTGTCGTATAGATTGGAACCACCCTGTATATTGAGACTTAGAAGAAAAATCAATTTACTCGTTTCGATGGCTGACTTGACTAGGTCCGCTTTTTTGACTAAATTATGTTCATTAAATTCATATTAAGATTAGTTCAGTGTCAGACAATCGTCATACATAGAGTTCTTCTCATACTTTCAGACTACGTATAAATATACCGGATGTCTGTTGCATTTTCATTGTTGCCAACTCTCTTGTCGTACATTACACCTCCTTTCTTAATTTGCCCGTTACATATACAATATACATTTATTATTTAACAAAACATTTAAAATTAATTTAATGTTTTCTCCTAGGAGTGCTTAATAAAATTACATACATTATTAGTACAAACTCAATTTATTAATTTCTATATCTAGCTGGCATTTTACATTTCCGCTAAGGTCTATCGTTTACTACTACTGGTGGTGTCTGCATAACGATTTTATTATTATTAGGTAGTTGTGATAAATTATCTCGCATTATGACTATGCAAGTGTTTTAGGTAGGTACCGTGTTATAACTCGATTCTTTGCTATTTTCAAGCGGATCGCTTTTTGTCCTAAAATTTTGTTTGATTTGGTCAAAATGTCTTTTGACTACTCTACTATCTTGCAATTTACAATCGTACGTCCTTCTTCCTAATCTTCTAAAGATAATGCCCTCTTACAAATTTTTGTATTTGCGTCTTACTACTACTTCTTCTCCTTCCTTTAATCTGACGTCTCTTCTTTCCCTTGGGCTGTGTTGTATATTTCTTCGGTGCTATGCGGTCTAATCAAATCTAAGATCGTTTTCAGTTTTCTGCCTACCATCAATATAGCTGGACATTCATTTGTGGTACAATGGGGTGTATTTCTGTACTTAATTAAATATCTATTTATTACTAGGTCTATGTTGGTGTTTTTCAACTCCGAGTAATGAAATGATGCTTTCAAACTTTTTTTAAAAGCTTCCACTGCATTTTCTGCCGCTCCATTGGTTGCAGGATGGTACGGTGCTGCTGTTATATCCTAGTTCGCCAGTGGAGTTGTTTCCGAACGTCAATAGATAATAAAACCACTGAAAAAGTAAACGGTTTATATTTATATTAATATTAGCCGGTGTCAGACAATCATCATTATGATCGTCATACATAGGTTAAGGTTCTTCTCATACTTTCAGACTACGTATATACCGGAAGTTTGCTGCGTTTTCATTGTTGCCAACTATCTTGTCGTACATTACAAAGGAAACTTACCGTTTATTAGAGCTCAGTCAATCGCTAAAGAATACTATAATATACTATCTAATCAACAAACGTTAGCACTTTTAATTCGCGTTCACATATTGTTCCCACCTGATGTTTTTACTTAGAATTTATTTTTTGGTCCTCCGTCCATAATCAATGATTTTACATCACGCGAAAGCGGCCAGAAACACCACTTTTCTTGGCCTCGGCCGGCAAAAGAGTTACTACATGTTGGCAATATCACGTATTTTAATATATGCCAAAATGACACCGTGTTGACAGCTGCCAAATGTCATTACCTACCAGGACATTTCCAACCGAAAATGTTGTGACTTGTAGTAATACCACAGACTATATCACTCATCGAAATATGAACCAATGAAAATGCTTGATTTTCAGTTGTTCTGAAGTATTACAGCAGTTATATTACTTATTATGACGTAAATCGAATATACGAATCCTTGTATATTCACTTATGTCAAAATTACGATTATATAGGCAGTTATGATGTACTGTGGCTCCAATGTCAAATAATGTTTTTAATAACTAATCGTTTAATATAAGTAATAATTAAATACATTTAATCACATTTTCTCTACATTTTACCTCTCATTTTCTTTTTGTGTATGTAATCAATCTTTAAGTTATTTTGTACTTCTCTGTGTATTATTAAATTTACAATTTAGGTTATTAAATTACGTATCAAAAAACGTTGTATTTTTTAAAAGTTTTTTTTATTTTCGTGATATAGTGTCTACCTGTATACAACTCGACAAATGAAAATTCTCGAAACTCGACATAAGTTGTCTAAAAACCTTCGGTCTCTCGTGGTTGTTTCAGACAAAACGTCTCATGTATTCAAGAATTTTCACTTGTCTAGTTGTATAATGTATGAACATATAATATGCTACGCTTCAGAAGCGAAACTCTCACTTATCCGCGTGGTCAAAAATTTAATACTATAGTATTCATTGCTTGGTGGTTTACTTGTCAACCTTATAACTTATATGTCAAAGAAGGACTATTTTGTATAAAATTTAGTAGGTATTGTAAATGTTTGTATTTATACTACTGCAAGTAGTAAGTAATATTAATTAAGCAATAGTAGTAAGTATTATTCTGTGACAAAATGGAACGTAAGTTGTGTAACCTACAAGAAAGCATTCAAATCATTTTAAATTACCGCTTAAAACAACCAAAACTATGGCGTCAAGGTCACTCAAATTTGACCTCAGAACATCATATCTGAGGTCAGGTAAAAGCCGCAAGAAGTTTTGCTTCTGAGCGTAACGTATTATTTATTCTGTGGTAATACATGAAAGTTTAAGTTTCAACATATTTCACCATTTGTCTGTCCAAAAAATCGTGTGTATCACGTGGCCAGAAACTGTTTTAGCGAGTCCTCGCATTCGTATAAGGTCAGTTTCTGGCTTAGTGATACAAATAAGTATTGCATGATCGTCAAGTTATGAATTTATCTGGGCATATTTAAGCATTCAGACATGTGTCACTTTTTGACAGTTCCCAAGATATTAATTTTTAATCTAAAATAAAAACTAGAAAACTGAAAAAAAATTGTAAATAAAATCAAGTATTTTTTAAACATGTGATAAACATTTTTTGTAAGTCACTTTGATAGTTAGTAACGATCATTTATTTACCTTTACCTTCAAGAAAATGGTTTCGGAAAAGCAAAAAATTGAAATTTTGATCATACTATTATAATGTCTTGCTTTTCGGTCAAATAACGAACCATTTACTTCAAGATAAAGATAAAAAAAGTATCATAACCAACTGATAAAGTGACTTACAAAAATTTATCACTTGCTTCAAAAACTTATATAAAATCTCTAGTTTTTGTTTTATTTTATAAATTAATATCTTGGGCACTGTCAACGTCAACTATCAAAAAGTGACACATGTCTGAACTCTTAGAAGCTTTTTTAAATGGGACATCCTGTATGTCAATTTGTATTTACATTCCACTCATTACAAGAGCTTTCCAGAAATGTATAATAGTCGGCACTTTGTTTCCCAATCAAAGATTAGAATCTCCTTTTTTTTTTTAAATAAGAAGCCTAAAAACTAAAGCCAAAACAGATTTATTTTTGTATTAAACTTATAGTAAAAAACCAAACCCTAACTTTGGTAACTTTTCTCAAAAAATGGGAACACCTAGAAAAAATAAGCACGTCACTGGATTCTGCATAAAAAAATATGTAAGTTTCCGTTTTGACCTAGTCGATAACTTATCAGATACCTGAATTACAGAGATGTATGAAAATGCACACTTTTCAACTTCACTCTGTATTTCAAAAACAAAAACACGCATGATAAAAATGGTCACTGCGCTATCGTTTGTTTTACAAAAAAAGTGACACAGGTTCGCGAAAACCACCAAAACTCGAACTGCAATAATAACGGAAATCACCCTTAAAAGTGTCGAAAACAGGACTTCACTATACAATCCAAAAATATTTTTAAAATGTGGTTCTAAAATAATCTCGATATATGTATGCCTTAAGATTCCTTACGTAATTTGTCGTTTCAATGCTACAGAATAGTGCGTTGAAATTGCCACCCTGTATAAAACATTTTCGAAAATTAAAATAAACATACGTCTAATAGCGTCGGATCGTGAAAAAAAAAGATTAGTTGTCAGGAAAAAACATCGTTTAAGAGGGACAGAAAAGTGCTCCACAAAGCAATTTTCAAAATCGAATTGTAAATCAGTAACGGCCAACAGTTGCTAAATGTATCTAACTTGTAAGCCATTAATACGAACGCTACCTACTGCGGGGATAGGTTTCTCCTGGTAAAAGATTTTAACTACCAGGAGAAACTTATTCAAATTAATTAATTTAAGGAGAATATCGGAATTTAATGCTACCTACTACATTCCAACGTCGGAACAAAACAAGAAGTAACTTCGTTTATAGTTTTCTCCTGGTAGTTGGAACCTCCCACACGGAAACTCCAACTACTAGGAGAAATCTTCCACATTAATTAACTAAAGGAGAATATCTGTTTTTAATGTTACGTACTACATTACTACGCGGGAGAAAAGGTACTGTGCCCGCACGTCCCCTTTAAGACGAGTTGAAAATGAAAGAGAAAATAAAAATTGCGTTTTGGGAAAAAATTATTTTAAAAAATGAAATTTCCTTTTTGAAAGAAAATAGTTGTCTTTTTGTTTTAACGAGAAAATTTTATTATCTATACCATTTCGATACGGTCCAATCCTGATGAAAGACTTTTTGTTTTAACAATGACTCTGGCCGTAAAAGCCTCAATTGTAATAATAAAATTTCCAACAACTTTTTTTACACTTTTTTTGTGTATTTAATATTGGTGGAGATGTTAAAACAATAATTGTTTAATTTATTAATTATTAGTATCCAACAACTTTTTACCCTCAACTTTTTTGTAAATTGGTATTGGCCCAGATATTATTACAACAATTGGTGTCATGCGATTGTTATCTCAGTAATTACTTATCAGATCAAAAAATAGTTTAAACAAAAGTTGGGTGTAATTTTACAAACAACTTTATTTTAAGAAAACATGTGTAAAATGTACTTTTTTTGTAAATATTCCAAAATTTCAAAATCTATGTAACTTAACAGCCCTTTTGACTTGATAGATTATGCTATAAACGTAATCAGATTTACACTATATAAATAAATATAAGACCTATATACATAGTTTTATGAACATTTCTGATATCTTGTTTACATACAGACGGACGGCCGGCTATCTGGCCGGCCATCAAACACAAAAATTTTTTGTTTCATTATAACGTACAAACTCTGATTCGTTGAAAAAAGTAAAAAAAAAAAGTGTTTCTTCTGTTTAAAATTAAATTACATATAATTTTTTCGTATTAATTCAATGGACCTTTGAAGAAAGCCATCCTTATCTAGCTCAGTGACTTCAATGCGCGATGGCATTGCGCATATGAGGATTTCTTGGTTACTTTGTGGGGATATTTTTGGTTTCAAAGATGAACATTTGACACTTTTTTTTATTTTAAAAAAAAAAATTAAAAAATTAATTTTTTTTTATTTTTTTAAAAATTTTTTAAAAAAAAATTTTTAAAAAAAAAATAAAAATTTTTTAAATAAAAAAAAAATAAAAAAAAAAAAAAAAAATTATTAAAAATTTTTTAAAAAATTTTTTTTTTTTTTTTTTAAATTAAAAATTAAAAATTTTTTTAATTAATTTTATTTTTAAAATTTTTTTAAAAATTTTAAAATTTTTAATTTTAAAAATTTTAAAAAATTTAATAAAAAAAATATAATTTTTTTTATAATTTTTTTTATTATTATTTTTTTTTTAACTGATAACGAATAAAGCAGAAACTGGAATATAATCTCAAACTACTGTCAAATTGGACATTATATTTGACGTAAGAAACGTCGTTACCTCTCTGACAACCCATGCAGTGCCCCTGCGCATAACTTCTATCTCTTTTTATTAAAAAGGTCCATTCAGAAACATTCAATTTTTTAATTTTATCTTACAGACAAATATTTTTTGTTTAAAATTAACGATATTTCAACACCTATGAGAATTTTAGATAGCGTTACAAATCTTTAAAAAGCTCATTGAAATTAAGAGCAATATTTAAAAAATTCATAAAATTATAGCATTCTATTTAAGATAAAGAAGTTGATGTTGACTTCCGGTATAAGCGGACGTGCAAAGTAAACGAAAATATTTTATTAGCTATTTATGCATCAAGTGCGTTACTATAATGATTACGCCCGGAGAACCATAAATCCAGCTCAAGGCTTTAGCCAGAGAAATGAATATGGTTCGATGGATGTAATCATTCAGTAACGCCGTGGTGCATACAAGATTTTATTTTTCACTTTGTATTCTTAGAAACAAATAAAATTGGCATCTTTGGGCATCTTACCTACGCAAATACCTACAATATCTGGTAGCCATGAAACAAAAACAAATTGTTTATTGTCAAATTTGGCATTGGATTGCAATTATGAATGCCCTGCCAGAATGTGTATAAGAAAATGCTCAAAAAGCTACGGAAAGTTTGCTGCCCGTTAAAACGAAAGCAAAATATGCAAAAATAATACTTAATTCTTTGTATTACAAATTGTATTTTATAAAATAAATTTGATTATTTAATAGATCATCAATAGCTCACTTCGCTTAAAAATTTTAAAAGGACAAAATAGTCTACCCTAGTTCTTTCTCTTTTCATCAAGGCAGCCAACATAATATGGGTATTTAGTAAAAATTTCTAACACATTGATTAAATAGACTTTTTTAGGGAACGGATAAATAACGAGAAGAGCAACAATAATGAATAAATAACACGAATAAAACGATCCAACCAAACATTAACAATTAACCAGCAATCAACAATTTGTAATTGGTAACACTGCAGCAAACTGCAGGGTTTTCTTGTACTAAATTTAGGGTATTTTCAATGTTTCTAAAAGCATGTTTCCTTACTGGTAAAAAAAGAAAGCATTAGGGTAGACTCTTTTGTCCTTTTTAAATGTTTAACTGAAGTGCGCTATTAAGATCAAACAATTTTTTGAGGGCGTAATGAATTTATTACGCCCTCTTATTGCGCCCCGGTTGTTATGAAAACGTTTATATATCTCGTATCCTAGGGGTTATCATTCAATTATAGTAAAGTGAAAATAAAATAATAAATACAATTCATTTTGCATAAACGTCTGATAAGCCATTTATTTTGGGACACCTTGTATATTTCTTATTTCCAACCAGTTCATTGTTTCCAACAGTCACCAAAACGGGTATTTGTACATTTTCAAACTCAAACGGGAATTCAAATTTATTCACGCATTCTGTGATTAATTTAAAAAATCGTGCGATGGCATGTCATTAGTGTAAATAGAAAGCGTTGCAACCGGTAATACAGAACGCGTATGTGAAATAAAAGAACAATATGGAGGTTACAAAATTGTTATGTGACTCACATTTTTGTAGATTATGCGCTCAAGAAAACAACAACGGGACAAGTTTATTTCCACACGGAGAAAACGAACAAGATTTAAGTCAACTTGTGAATAAGTATTTGCCTTTAAAGGTAAATATTTTAAATTTTGGGATTCATATTGACCACAACTTAGTTTCCTATTTGCGTATTAAGTAAGGAGTCGAAATGTGGAAATTCAAACTTTTTATGCTTTCAATATATAACATTAATTTTGAATCTGTCAATTTATAGGTAGAACGTGATGGAAAATTTCCTATTTTAATATGTCCCGGTTGTAATATACAATTAGAAGCCACTAAGCAATTTTTAGATTTAATTATTGAAGGACAAAATAAACTTAGAGATTTGTTTCGTTCACAACAAGATACACTGCGCAGACAAGAAAAACAAAGGCAACAGTTGGAGAGTGCTTTAAAAAATGTAAATCCATCATCGAGTGTAGAAACATATACTATTCAATCAGATGAATCTGGAGAAAAGTTCGTTATACAAAGTAAATGTGTAATTGGTTTTTTAACAATAATTTAGTTTAAATTTTTTTAGTATTTTCGGAAGGTCCTTTATTTCCTCCCGAACATGAAATGTCACTTAAAACTGAGGGTTTGGAACGTCCTAAACGTAAACGAGGTAGACCGCCTAAACCTCCACCTCCTGTTGAAGGTGCTCCGATTGAAGAAGATGAAGACTTTAAGCAAACATTAGATCAAGATGTTGAAGATGATACGGATGATCCCGAAAGTAGAAGAAAACGAAAGATTAAAGTACCCTCAAGATTTCAAGAAGCTGTACAGGTAAATCCAATTATAATTTAAGGAACTTAGTAACTATTGCTGTATCAACACTATTGGAATCGTTAAACCGATTAAATTCCTTTTTTTACCATATTTGGAAATATTGTAAATAATGCTCCATAATCTATAGCTTTGAATTCCCTATTACCAAAGCTAAGAATGTTATTTCATGATAACACACTAAAATTCACATCGTTTTTACTTTTTAATAATAGAATGTAAATTTCAACCATCTAAACTTGCTTAACGTACATTTTTCTCATTAAGAATTCAAAGACAACTAATCGGGAAGCTTTGAAAACAAAATATCTCATTTTAGGGGAAAGAATTAGATAGAATTTTTAAAGAAGAAGGTGTGTTTGGAGAAGATTCTTTCTCCGAAGATGAAAATCACTTAGAAACAGAAAATAGCAATAAAGGGGGAGACGAAGTAATTGGCCGTTTGCAAAGTAGAGAAGGTGAAGATCTTGGTGAACTGATCGTAGTAAACAGAAGTACCAATAAAATCAGAATAAAAAATAAAGATGGTACTACTTTTCGTAATAGTTTACCTACCGAAATTACAATTTGACTTATAGATTCGGATCTTGTAAAAAGAAAAAAGTACGAGTGTGAGATTTGCAGAAGAGAGTTTTTACACCATGGTCGTTATGAAGCGCACAAAACTTTTCACAAAAATATTAAATATCAATGTTGCACGAATGAATGCTGTATGGAACATGAAAATAAAGCGGTTATCGAAAAGCACCAAAGAGAAAGCGGTCACAATGGAATTCTTTTTTCGAATGTATTGATAATTACGTAAGTTTTTATGGTATTTACTATAACTTTCATTGCAACTCTTTTCAAAGGGGTCAAAGGTCCAAATTCATTTACCTCAAAATGATGATGAAGAAGAAGGAATGAAACTCATCGATGACAATAATCAAGAAGTTGAAAATGACGAGCAAAACCAAATCGCCCAGCTGACATTGTAGAAAATAAGTTTACATGCAGCATTTGCAGCAAAAAATTTTCATGTAAACAAAATTTTGAAGTTCATCAAAAAGCTGTGCACGAAAATCAAAGACCATACCAATGTGATAAATGTGAAAAATCTTTCCCATACATAAACAGTCTTAAGTGTCATATGCTACAACACAGTGAAAAAAACGAAAAATTATACCCTTGTGAAGTGTGTAAAAAAGTATTTAATCATCTAGTAGTTTAGTTTATCATCGAGAAGCGGAGCATAATAACGGAAGACGTTTTGTATGCAATAAATGTAACAAAAGCTTTAAACACAAACAGTTGTTACAAAGACATCAATTGGTACACTCTAATGAGCGCCCCCACACTTGCAAACTGTGTGATGCTAGTTTTAAAACACGAGCTAATTTATTAAATCACATGCCAATTCACACTGGGGAAAAGAAATATTATTGTACTCAATGTGGGCAAAGTTTTGCACATAAAACTTCACTTACTCTGCATGTGCGTTGGCACAGTGGACAAAAACCATATGAATGTGATGTTTGCATGAAAACGTTTACTCAGAAAGGAAATCTTGCTGAGCACAAACGAATACATACAGGTATTGCTTTATACTCTTTGGCTTCATTTTCAACGTCCTCATCTTGTAGGTGAAAAACCCTTTTGCTGTGATCATTGTGGGCGCAAATTTACTACATCGTCACAGTTTAAACTTCATGTTAAAAGGCATACTGGAGAGAGACCGTGGAGATGCGAGTATTGTTCAAAGACATTTTTGCACAAAGACACATGGAAATGTCACACGAGGCGACATCGAAACGAAAGACCATACCAATGTAAACAATGTTTTAGAGGATTCACCGAACAATGGGCTCTTAAAAAACATGAGCGGCTTCATACTGGTGAAAAACCGTATGTATGTGACATTTGCCAAAAAAGGTTTTGCAGATTGCTTTCGAACTTAACAAAGCATAAAAAGGTGCACGGAAATTCGAAATTGAAGAAAACCAACGTAAAACCGAAAAACTTAAAAATGATATCTTCAGAGGGCGAAGGTAATGTATGGAGAGGTATCGCTGATTAACAAATCATTTCAATTTAGGAGTTAATCAAGTTGTATACTTAGCTTACCAAGAATCAAACTCCAGCGATGGGGTTGTGCAAACCCTTGTGCATATAATGGATCCATTAGAAGGTTCTTCGACTGACGAAACCGATGCCTTACAGGAAAACGCGTATATATCACCAATTCTACCGGACTCTCTCTCTCATTTTCAGGTAGCGTACAATAAATTTATTGTCCTCTCAAAATTAAACTGATGCATTCTAGGAACTTATTGATGAAGATGGTAGTGCAATAAGTCTGACTACGTCAGATGGACAGCAGGTAAAAGTTTTAGCAACAGTTGAAGAGGGTCAGCAAAGTTTACAGGGTCTCATGCCAAATGGTACTTTAGTACCTATAACGTTAACCGTTCAAAACGGAAAACCAGTTGCTTCAACTACACCTTTACAAAGTGATATTAAAATACCTGATCCAGTTATTAATGAAAATCAAAGTACTTCTTGTGCTACAAATCAATTATTAGAAAATAATATACAATTTTTAAACGAGGACGTTCAAAATAAATTAGACAATAGTATACAATTTTTAACTGAAGACGGGCAAAATATTTCTTTCGTCATGGCGTACAATATCGACGAAAGCATAAATCCCCATTACTTAGCCATGGCATAAATGTCTGCTATTTTAATTTTATGAAGGGCAATATGTATGTATAATTTATTTATTGTAAAACAATTGTACAATATAAGCTTTGTAAGAAAATAAATTTTAACACATAACAAAGAATAATGTATTGCAAAGGCGCTGGAAAATGCAAATTACATTGTAAAATTTTGAGTATAATCGTAATCTATTGTTGGTATTACGGATTGCATAAATTTTAAAATATAATGAGATACATGTGCACACCTAATTCGCCACCTCCTTCAGTAACCGTCTCTATAATGCTCTTCATTACTTCAGCGTGACTATTAAAATAGTACGTTATTTTTTAAAATTACAGTATTTTCTCAATATGCTTACCGACAGGGATGTACGGAAGCCATTCTGGGTACACTAAGATGTGGATGAACTTCCATGGTGACCGTTTTCATTGCATAATCTTTACTTATATCTTGATACACTTGGTTTACTGTTAGTGGTTTGTGTTTCTAGAAATTGAAAGTGTTGCGTTATAAATGTTTCTATTTTTGTAGGTTGCAATTACTTCAGTGAATTCCAATTCTTAAAAATATTTAATTATATTTGTTATACAGGGTGTCACAACTATTCCTAAATGATAGAGGACACTTAAATAAACATGTTTTATTAATAAACTAGTATCCGAAATTTCTTGGTGTCAAGATAAACTAGAAATCTTTAAAGACGATCTCAATTACAACAGGAAAGAGTAGTTACTAAATCAAAACTAATTAAATTAAGAAACATTTTATTAAAAATAGTATTGCGTAAAATTGCGACCCATCCGTTTCTCTGTTGTGCATTTAAAAAATTTTGAAAATTCAATCCATAATGCTGGAATACAATATTAATTCGAATATTATGTACCGCGATATCAAAAATTATATTGGTCAAGGGTGGTTGTGGAATGTAAAACGTTTGTCTTAGTTTACGTTTAAAATAATTTGTTACTGTCACACTGACATCATCAATAACCTACAAATTTCATACCTATTTCAACATGTTTGTCTTACTTTAAATTTTGCATAAAAGTTTTGTATAAAACCAATTTGGGTGAAATTCCAGGCTGCCGGCACACTGATAAATCAAAAACGTTATGATTCAAATGTTTTCTCTTGACTGACTGTACACTAATAAAGTTAAATCAAACATAGGTATAGTAAAACTTTTTGATTTGAAGAAAAACGTTTTTCTCTATATTTTACACACATTGAAAACGCGATTAATAACAAAACGTTTTCTATGAACTACATCCTTAGCAACTTCTAACAGAGCGTCAAAGTTATTATTTTTTATTAGTTTTTTTGGATAATTTTCTTAATAGCTGTACTATTTGGACGAAATTGGGTACTCGATGGTTTTTTGGGATGAGAATTCAAAATCCGTTCTGATTTTTGTGTTAAATTGCAGGGGCGACACTTACAGCACTTTTTTACATTTAAAGTGTCCTACTTTTTTGTGCCTTAATACTTAATAAATGTCGCTCCGAGCAACAATTTCTGATATAATTGGATTTTATCTTTATCTTTAATTAAATAGACAAATTCGCAATTGGCTTCCATCACATTTTATCTAGGCTTAGGACTGGTTCAAATTAATAATTGAGAGAGAGAATTTTCTGAACAGATCCTTAACTAATGTCTTGCTCTTTTGAAATATTTCGGATACTTGTATGAGGATCCTCAGTAACGGCCAGTAAAACATTTAATTCGATTTCTTCTGTTGTAACTGTTTTTGTTTTTCTTTAGTCTCATGTAACTCTGAACCACTGCGATTAAATGAATGAATATGCGATCCATATTTATACAGGGTGTTTCAGAATAAGATGCTGATCCTTAAGGGTGTCAATCCTTACGCGATTTTAAGAAGAAAAGTTCAAATAAACATATGTCCTAAACCTCTTAACTTTTGATCTACAAGGTGTTCAAGTTTTAAGAAAAAAATTTTTCAAAGAGTACGAGACTCAATGAGGAAAAGAGCTGAAGCATGCATACTTGCAGGTGGTTGCCAATTTCAACAGCTAATCTAAATTATTTTCTTTTTTAGGTTATTTAATGTTAGTTCTTTTATTTTAATGTTAAAATTATTATGTATTAAATAATCAATAATTATTTGCCAAATCTTTTTACGCGAAAATCGCTTGCCGGACGAAAAAACAAGAAATCAAATTTACCTTAAAATGAATGGAGATTTTAAAAATAATTTTATTTTAAGAAAAAGCAGTGGCGTACATAATATTTCTCTAAAAATGTCTAGTCCTCATCCTGTACGGACGCCACTGAATAAAAAATTTAAAATTTCTAAATCAAAAAATAGTTGTTGCTTAGAAGGCATATGCCAAATTTTATTAAAATATCTATAAAGATATTAAAGTTATGATAAAAAACGTTTTTTCTTAAAACTTGAACACCTTGTAGATCAAAAGTTAAGAGGTTTAGAACATATGTTTATTTGAACTTTTCTTCTTAAAATCGCGTAAGGATTGACACCCCTTAAGGATCAGCATCTTATTCTGAAACACCCTGTATATTGGTTCTTTTTATAAATTATTGATTAAGCTTTTAAGCAATCCAATATTAGTTTATTATTATGCTCTTGTACTCCTTTTCAATTATACAAGGCGTTGAACTTATTACCATTTTCATTGAAATTTGGTTATAACTTTTAAATGCCCTACATAACACATACCAACTTTGTATTCTTGTAACAAAGAAGTAAAGGGAATTTTAAATTTAAATAAAATACAGGGTGTTTTATTTCAAAAAACATATCTGTGATGCGGTACAGTGTTATGGAAGACCTTGTATATTGTAACTAATTTTAAAATGTGAATGTTATAGCTACCTCCTATTTTTGTAAATAACTTGGCTTCTTCTATAATAACAGATATAAAGGACATTTTTCGCAAACGTAATCACCCTGTACACATGGTGTTAATTAAGTATGGGGCCAAACTTCAGGATGGTGTTTCTTACTCAATTTTGGGACAAAAAGTTTATCTAAACATAGGTTCTAAACGGCTTTGTTTTTATTATACGGGGTGTTAAAAGAATTTTTCGTAAATAACTAGAAGACGCAAATTAGTAGGAAGTTGGTGACAGTTTTTAACGCAGAAGAAGTTTTTAAACCAACAGTGGTTTGTATTATTTTACCAGTGACGTGCACAGAGGTTTAATTAAAAAAATATATGGTTTTCAATTTTTTTTCAAATTTGATAAGAATTTATGGATTAGCAATTAAAATCACACAAAATTAATCTCTTCAGCTTTCTCGCTCTGATTGAGTATTTTCATGAAAATTAAAATACTATGTAGGTATAATCATTTATAATTGTATTGTTTTGAAAAATAAAAATAAGAGTGACATGTACGTTTTGAAAACAACAAAACCAAAACTAAAAATGCACTAAACTTATTACTATAATTTTATTTTAAATTGAACCTCGGGCGTTAGCTCTGTGCATACCACTGGTAAAATGATACAAAGCACTTTCGAAAAACTGTCACTAAAGCTGCGTTCTTTTATACACGAATCTCAGATCAGCCCAGCTCACTTTAGTGCGACTCAGTTCCGGACGACTCACTTTACATGAAGTGAGATTTTTTCCTATCCCTCACCCCAACTCCACCACCTCGTTAGGAAGCTCAGAAAGTTGTTGAGATTAGACTCAGTTAGTGGAATGCGGACCATTCTTTTTTACTAAATGGTAAAGTGAGTTTTATCTGTAGTTGAGTTGAGCTGAGATACTCAGATCAAATACGACTGCTCACTTCAGTTGGAAAAAGAACGCACCTTAAGTTTCTATTATTTAGGAAAACGTTTTTAAAAAATTATTTCAACACCCTGTATAATAAAGACAAAGTCGTTTAGGACCTTTTTTATATAAAGTTTCTGTCTTAAAATTGAGTAAGGAACGTAGCAAAGGTTGGCCCCATATTTAATTAACACCCTGTATAGAAAATAAAATTTGCTAGGTTTTAGCTGACCGTACTTGTTGAAAACAATGTCTTAGACAAATTGCTCTTTATGAACTTGATTTTTTTCTACATATAAAGGAATATGTACTGCAGAGCTGTAGAGCTTCATTAATGGAGTTTCATTAAAAAACGCAAACTTCAAAATTGGGCACTTTTGACATGCTCTAATTCAAGTGATGATAAGAAATCAAAATTTTATTTCTGTAGAGCTTTAGAGGTAACCATTCGAAATGAAAAAAATTTTTTATTGTTCTGAAAATTCCACCACTGAGTAATCTTTCTAAGAAAATGGGTCGTGGTGGCAAACCTGTAAGTCTTGCGCTCAACGAAATAATTCCAGGAAAGCTAATTCTTTGGTTTTGCATGCTTCCTCTAGACTGTGTTCTTATAAATCGGAAGGGGTACGAGTAATTCGCCTGTACTACCCTCAACTCTTTGCATATCTAAACATGCGGTTCGCTACAAGCTTGCCGTAATGCACTGAAAATTTAAGATGTCTGCCATATCATAACCAATTTTCGGACCTAGTATTTTGACTTAAGAGACATTAAACAAAATTCAAATAACTAAAGAGCAATTGAACACTTGAAGATGTCACTTAAGAGATCATAAAACAAACACATAGTGAATACAAGAAACCCTACGTTAATGATACAACGTACATTGTCTATTCCAAATTTCCTGAATGAACAATTTAGGTTAGGTGAATTCTGTCCAAGGATTTACAAGAAACTATAAATACTTACGGAATCTGCAACTTACAGTAACACACAAAATTGCATTTTTTACGTAGTAAAACATATCGCTACAATTTGTTTCCTTCTGTGATAAATAGCACAATATATGTGTTAATTGATTTACATGGGTTATATTTGGAGTAAAATAATAAATCATTTTGAAGAATATTCAGAATTAAGGTGACACAATACATTAAAAATGCAGAAAATGCTCCCAAAGTGGCAGTAAGCCGGTCAGGTCCGTCTCTATATTGATTAGCGAACAAAAACTAACAGATGGTGACAAAAGGCAATGTAAGAAAACGTCAAAAGCTAGACTGGAATTAAGTAGTAAAATTCAGTACAGCAAGACCTCCACAACGATATCAAAATGGTATGATATACAAGAGGCCTACATATAAAGGATAAAAATGTCTGTTCACCATTAACAATTTAGTACTTTATACTTACTTCATCATAGCCTGTCAACCACAAACGCGGCGTCTGATAGTATTTATCATAAGTAATATGCAGATCATATGTACGAGTATGAATGATTTCACCATCTTCTGTGCCAGACTCCTTTCGCTTTTTCTCTATTGGGAGTTGAACGACAGTAGCCTACATTTAACCGACTTGTTAAAATCAATTTAATCCAACTAACAATACTTACTTCTTCATTTTCTAACATACCACTTTCTTCAAATTCTTCCATATCAGCAGCTTCTTCATTATCATCATCTTCATTTTCATCATCGTCATCATCATTTGAAAGAGCATCTTCCATGCACTCGGCCTAACCAACAGAAAAGTTACCAATAACACATATTAATAAAAATAAATAATTACACACTTTTGCGTTATCTAAAGACATTTCTCTGATTTTGTCTTCTACTCCAGTGGTTGATGTATCATAATGATGAGTATCTACCCAACCATTATCAGCATCATCAGATTCTATAATTCGCTCTAATTCTTTCGAATATTCCATTTGCTCACAACGCCTTGGACATGGTACATTACGAGTTATTAGAAATTGCTTATCTTTCGGTAAATATGGTTTTAATTTTGACTCATCACCAGAAGCCCATTGCCAGGTCGGACAATGGTGTACCAAATGATCACCGGCAGCAACAAATTCTTCTGGAGTAAGAACGCCGGTTTCACGAAATTTCGATTCCTATTCAATTTAGTAAGTGTATTCTTGTAAAATTGTGATGTATTTTACCTTTAGTATAGGTGTTAGATATTCAGCCACCCCTAAAGCGGTACCTTTGACACTGTTTATTACGTTTTGCATTATCAAATGTAAGTTTAACCAGACTTTTTATTATAACGCCATATCGTGCGTTTTCCGTCGTATCGTAAATCGATAAGACAGTTTACACAAAAAAACCGTTCACGTGAGTCTGAAAATAAAGGTAAACTAAGTGAGACTTTGTCCTCACGCTGTATCTACATCCATGACATCCATTTTTCAATCGTTGTTACAGAGTTGTCACATTTGACAGTCGCATTTCTAGGTATACAGGGCGACTTAAAACTTGTGTTGCCAGATACACAGAGTACAGATATTATTCAGGGGAAGAACTGTCGAGGAAGGGGAAGGAACGCGCATTCCATCTCGCGCATTGGTACTCGGCATATTTTAAGGATATATCAGAGGCGTCATATTCTAATTTTAAATAAACATTCATGTGTAACAAGTAACAACTATACCCACATCTCGGAAACTTTAGACGATAATGCCACATGCGTTCATACAGAAAATTTACCGAATGATAATTTTGATGTTAAGTAGCGTTCGCGCTTTACCCTCCCGTAGCCAGGAGTAGGTAGCTAAAGTAAATTGGTCGATTTCTGATTGTGCGGTATATCGCGAAATGCCACTGCTAAGAAATAGTAAGCTTTCTATAACCGCTCCGCTCAAGTCATGAATAATATTTATGCGCGTGAGTACGGTGCGAGATTTCCGTAGGATCACCGAGATCACACGTTCCGACACCCAGTGGAACTTCTGCGCAACGAAGTATTATTATTCTGTGATAGTGCTATATTTTGTCATTTAAAAGCATATGATACAAAATCCTTGAATTTATTCTATAATTTTTATTTATTTATTCGTATGGTACTATACAAATATTGTATTGTGATGTAAGTGTTATGTATGGTGCCCCAGAAGATCAGTATAAACCTGTATAGTGTGGTGACGAAACCGTGTGCAATAGTGGATTGGTTCGTCTTGGCAAAGCATTTGCTTCAAAGTTTAGGAAAACTACTAAAACCTAAACATGCCACCTTAGTATTCACATGTAATAATATTAATTAAGTGTGTAAACATTATATAAGGTAAATAAGAACATAAAAAACAGCACAGCCATTGCATGACGACATATAATGGACCGGTCCAAGCGCCAGTCACGACAATGACGAAAAAATAGTAAGTTAAAGAAATAGCAAAAAATAATGGAAAAACAGATAGTCAGGACAGAGAATACAAAATATTGCTGAACTTCAGAGGTCCTTCAGATTCGTAAGCCATAATATAGCTTCATCCGTTAAATTATGAATGTTTGAAAACCCTCCTTTAAACTTCGTTAATTGACAATCCTCTACAATAACGGTTCCTGGTTCGTTTCCACAGTCACAATTTGGATTAGAAATCGCACCCCATTTAAACAACATAGAGTTGCATTATGCGATTTACTTGTGACCAAATTTTTCTTTTTTGATCAAGCCGGGACTTCATATTGATGGATCATCCAATGAGATGTTTATTGAAAACATCAACTTCAGACCATAATTTTTCCACTCTTTAACTTCCAGAAAAGCCGTATATAAGTAGCTTGCAACCATATAGGACTTCGAGATTTAAGTCTTTTAGCAGGAGGGTGGTCAATGTCATTCCAAATTGGTAACTTTTTGTTAAGTTGGCATTTATCCCATTCTCGTTTTAACGCAGCTTTTCGTCGAATGTTCGATGGAGTAATATTACAAAGAACAGGAAGCCAATCGAGAGGAGTAGATTTAATAGTTCCACTAATTATACGCATAGTGCAATTCAACTGGGCATCTATTTTTTTTGTATGATAACTATTCAACCAGACAGGAGCACAATATTCTGCTGTAGAATAAACTAATGCCAATGCAGCTGTACGAAGTGTCTTTGCATCTGCTCCCCAAGTTGTTCCAGCTAATTTTTGAATGACATTATTTCTTGTTTTCTTTTTGTTTGACTTTTTCTAAATGATCTTTGTAAATTAAAAACGTATCTAAAGTTACTCCCAGATAAACTGGTTTAAAATTATGGTTTAACTTTGTATTATTAAAGATAACATTAAGTTTTCTACTTTTTCTCTATTACTTAAATGAAAACAAGAAAATGTTTTTTAAGATTGTATTTGAAAATAAGAAATTTCCATATCATTTCGGACGTAGATGAATTTTTTGTACATCGTAAAGAAAGGAAGATCAGAAATATATACATTAAAAAGAATAGGTGCAGAACCGATCCCTGTGGAAGACCATTATTTAAAATCTAAATTTACTGCTTTTACCTCCAACAAAACTCTAAACTTCCGATAAGACAACATATTTTCAATAAAAGAAATAATTTTCAAACAAGGAATAACGTTAAACAATTTAAAAAGTAAACCTTCTTTCCACACGGTATCGTATGCAGCAGTTAAAAGGCTAACCATTTTAAGTTACAAATCCAGCTTGTATGTGTTAATGCCAATACTTCATCAATCTGATAAATCCTAATTGGTAATTTTTCTTCTATTAACGGATTAATTCTTGGAAAAATCAATCTATCCAAAACCTTATAAATTACACTTAACAAACTTATTGGACGATAAGAAGTTGGGGCTGTAGGAGATTTATTTTTCTTTAAAATTGCCACGACTTTACATTTCTTTAAATCTGTTGGTATTCTGTAATTTGACCATGCCGGATAATAACTTTATGTTGTTATAATTTAAATTTCTAAATACGATCCTGAATTTAACTTTAAAACTTGGCTGCCGTTGTCTTGCAAAAATCAAATGCGCTGACATTAAGTTGTTCCTCTGAAAGAATTTTTTTACTTTGTGCTAGATAGGGCAATTCAAACTCCTACCAATCAGTGCTCGATTTTCCCCAGGACCCCTATTCTTGATAACAAGAAGAGTGAATATTTCAGGAGAAAAATATAAAATCAGTTCTCTTGATATTCCTTTCACCTTCTCCTGGTTCATAAGACGTATTCTTGAATGCAAGTGAATATGAGTTGAGTTTGAATTTCACGGGAGATATTCAACCCCGTTGCCGCTTGTTGCACATTGTTTTTAACCAGCTAGACATATGGTATCGTCTGTCATTTTGTTACACTAAGCTTTTTTGCGAGATCACCTTGAAACAAACGGGAACTGAATTTTTGGAACCGGAACATTTTAGCGACTTAAGGGAAGGAATCCATACGTCATACAATCCATACACCGTGATGAGAGTTACAAACGGTTAAAGAAAGTTAAGTTATGTTGTACTAAGAAAAAGGGTAAAGTTTTTTTTAAGCAGTTTTTTTCAAAAATACCCCACGATATGATTTACGATTATGCATTATCAATGTTGGTTTATAATTTTTATTTTTCCAATATTCGGGGAAATAGAATAATCAAATTCAGATGAAACTGATGTTTTCATCATCCCCAGATTAATACTCAATGATTAGGTAAACAAGTATCAGGAAATTACATATTTTTATTTAAAATACAGGTTAAAGTATGTGTAGGAAAACAGTAGATAACCGCTTTAGTTTCGTGAATGTTGGAGCGCGAACTGCATGTCGAAATCTTGAGTAAAGCCGGGGATAACCGTTTAACACGGGAACACACGGTAATGACCGAAAAAAACTTACTGCTAAATGTGACTGTCACAAATCAGGTGACTGTTGCTTGTAGAATTGAGTGTTTTCATTAAATTTATATTTAACAAAATTATACTTCATTGTTTAGTCATAAACATAAAAGGAAACGCCAGTACCACAAAAAAATATATAATGTCTTCAGAATTAAATATTTTCATTTTAAAGATATCCAAAACACCGTCTTTTAAAATCACTCTTTAAAAGCGTTGCCTTTGTCGTGACGTAAACACTCGTATTGGTTTTACGTTTACGCTTAAATGGTGGTTTGTTTAGTGGTGGTGATTGACTTTATTAATAAATGACGAACGATTCAATTCCGAGGAGATTAGAGGTGTAAAGCGTAAGTAATACCATTGTAATACATAATTTACAATACACTTTTTATTTCAAAATCAATTTGTGCTTCACATAATTAATACATGATACCATTAAGTTAAATTAGCAATGAAGTATAATTCATACATTCAAAACAACAATATTAGGAGTAAAGGTACTCGTATAATGTATTGTTATTAACTTATAGTGTTTTTTATACATTATTTACACCCGACGCGATATAAAAAAACTTTCACCTGTATAACAACACTAAGTACTAACGTAAAACACCACTATTTTATGTTATTTATACATACGAGGAGTGATGTCACGATACAGACGACCTTCTATTGAACTGTTTCGTCGCCAATTTTCAGTGTTTGAGTTAAATACATATTTTAAAAACTACACAGCTGATTTAAAATAGTTTTTACAACTGGTGAACATCTTTTATGTGTATGAGCTTCAATTTTACAGATTTTATAAAAGTTGGAAAATACCGAATTAGCATTTAGATTTGTGAACGCACCTATTACTAAAGATTATAATCCAGTTGCGTCTTTAATTATAATGAACTGTAAGTAGGTACTTGGTACAGAAATGTAGATTAAAATAATTTCTTTATTTATATAAAGTCATAATTTTTTATAACTAAATTGAGTAATTAGGAATGAAAAAAAAATATAATTATGTTGAAACTTTTAAACATATTAAATTTCTTAATAGACACTAAATATTTTCTCTGCTTTTATGTTCACATCGGCATGTAAACAATGAATTGAAAGATACATTCTTAAATTTGTAGTAAAAAGTAACATGAAAATGAACTGAAATTGACTTACCATCTACTTTTTCTAGGAAAATGGAGTGAATGATCGATTTGCAAACAGAATGTAGGAACACTTGTTGAGAGATTACAGATACTTTGGTTTTATCTTAAATCTCTTTTGAACATATTAAAAAACAAGAAAAGAGGAACTCCTAGGTTAAGTGAATTTTATGTTTCCGTCTGTATGTCCCAAAGGTTTTTAAACCCAATGAAATCTTCTTTTTTGTACTGATCCGCTAATATACAATCCGTTTTCTTCTTTACATTTACATTCACATCATTTTTTAGCTTATTAATGCAATGATTGGTATTTTTCTATGGTGAGCACAGAACTTTGCACCATTGTTTATTTAGCTATATAAATCTATTGGAATTATAAAATAAATTATTTTTTACAAATAAGTTTATTATTCAAGATTACATACATATGCGATACTGTATCTTACAAAGTAATGTTAGTTGCATAAACCATTTATAAAAAAAAAAAACATACATACACCTACAATGGCAGGAATTCCGTATCTGAAAAAAAATAATTTTAATAATTCTAAACAATATTGTGTTCATTAATTAGTTTCATACAGTAAATCAGCCCTACTATCGATCACAATCATCACGTAATTGTTATGATTAGCAGATTAGTCATCACAATGAACATTTCAAATAACTAACCCAGTTGTAAAATGATATCTTTCCTATATCGAATCGATAAGAATTGTCGATATTCGACGTCGCACTAATATCACCTTAGATCTCTCGTAAGTCTTTGAAACACCGTTGGTATACCGACGCGGGCCTCCGAGATCGAAGTTTTTTCGATATTGAGCGAGACCTCTCCGAGACACCGTACCTTGGTCACCGTCGATCTCTAAGCGTGTTCATGCGATGTCTTATCTATTTATTTCTGTATTTAATAATAATTAACGATGAAATAAAGATTGTGAATATAGTTTGCAGTAAAACTTCTGGCTATTAAGTTGACGTGACAAATTAATAGCTGGAAGTTTTACTGTAAAATATATTCAATAAAATACTGCTGTATTTTATACCTTTAAAACTTTTAAAAACTTTAAAATTACAAAATGTTAAATAATGCATTTATTTACACAAAAATGTATATAATCTACAACATAATAGGTATATGAAAAGCGTAAATACTAATTAGGTACTAGGTAGGCGCATTCATTACAAAAAGGACTAATTTATTTTTTGGTGATCAGAATCTGGTTCGAGGATTGTTGCACACCCAAGAAAGTCTAGAACGAAATCATATTGTTAAACACAGTGGCAAAAGCAATATACAAAAGTTATAACCTTTTAGTTCTTTTTTTACTCGATCTCCTGCATTGACCTATATCAATTTGCAACTGCTGCCTCACATTCACAGAGAGTAATCAAAGTCTTCGTGGCTTCTCGTGCTGCAACTACAAGACAAGAACATTTCATCAGTTCTCAAATATTAAAAAAGTTAAAAAATGTACCTAGTATGCATTCCAATATTCTCGTAAACAAATTAAATGCGTGTTTCCCCCTTTTTCCCCTGAAGCTGTATTGACAGGCAGTTCGTCAATCATCAAAGCTC
>JALBCR010004388.1:0-125255 GCA_030710515.1 Abscondita cerata | reverse complement strand
TCAGTGTGCTGGATTTCGGTTACGTATTGCTCATTCTAGGAAGAAACGGGTTGGATACCGTTAGTCTAAACCTAAGTTGTTTTGGTATAATATTTCCACATTCTAATAAAGACTAAATGGGTATCAGCAATCATTTTTTGGGAAGAGGATTTTTTTAGATATTAATGAATAGGGGCCTTCATTAAGCATCACCTGAACTTGACTCAAAATAATCCTCTTTGTCCAAAATAACTACTTTATTGCCTTTATCTGCTTTGAGATAACAACAATTTTTCTCTTTAAGATTTTTAACAATGTTTATTTCTCTCGCGTTAAATTTTAAATTTTGTTGGTAACTGCTGAATATTATCTGAAATTTGAATTTTACAGGCATTCCTAATGAATTTTTAGAATTATCGTCTAAAAGTTTGATCGAACTTTAATCTTATCTATGGGCGCTTCAATGTTAAATTTACGAGGTTATATTTCAAGCCTTTGATTCAACAAGTTAATTCGTCAATGTTAAAAATCTCCGAAGATTTGTTTACCACTATGTTAGATTTTTGGGGATCAAATCTGTGCACCTCTTTTTCTTTTTAGATAATTCTGTGAACTTTTTTGTTGTGGGTCATCTTTTTTTGCCAAAATTTGTGTTGAATAATTTCATTAATATGGTGTTCAAAAACTTAATCCATTGAATGTTTATACTCGTCATCATTTAATCCTGAAGTCAGTTTAAATGTAACTCATAATACTTCTAACTCTAATTTACCTAATTTACCATAATGAAATTTAATTTCCAAATCTAACCATTTACGCTTAGCGCTTGAATTTCAGATAATATTCAGCAGATACCAAAATTTAAATTTAACGCGAGAGAAATAAACATTGTTAAAAATCTTAAAGAGAAAAATTGTTGTTATCTCAAAGCAGATAAAGGCAATAAATTAGTTATTTGCAGACAAAGATGATTATTTTGAGTCAGTTCAGGTGATGCTTAATGAAGGCCTATTCATTAATATCTAAAATCCTCTTCCCAAAACGATTGCTGATACCCGTAGAGTCTTATTAGAATGTGGAAATATGATACCAAGAGTAACTTAGGTTTAGACTAACGGTATCTAACCCGGTTCTTCCTAGAATGTATTGTTTACCTAAGATACATAAACCTTCCGGAAAAGCAATGCGTCCCATTGTTTCAGGTATTAATGCTACCTACTTATCTGATATCTAAATGGTTGTCAAATAAATTCAACAGTTTTGAATATCAACAATCAAATTTCAGTGTTCAAAATTCATACGATTTTATTGAAAAAATTAAAAACATTGAGCTGACTGAGAACGAAGTTTTAGTTTCATTCGATGTCTGTTCATTGTTTCCAAGCGTTCCGATAGATATCACTTTAGATTATTTGAAAGATATGTTACACCAAAACCATTTAGACAATTCAGAAGTAGATAATTTTATTAAATTAGCAAGGTTATGTATGAGTCAAACCTACTTTCAAATTAACAATATGTTATCAACAAAATTATGGTATTAACAATGGGTAACAGCTAATCTCCGTTTATGGCTAACCTGTTCATGGGTAAATTTGAAACTGATACTAAAAAATAGAATTAGATGTATTTTCTAGAATTTGGATTGTAGATATGTAGATGACGTTTTTGCAGTCATCGACACTAAAGATTTACAGCCCTCAGTAATTTGTAGAAATTTTAAATTTAAAATTTGAGACGATCAAGTTTACCTATGAAACAGAAACAAACCGCCAGATTACCTTTCTTAGATACTTTAGTGACAAGAAATGGCAACAAATAGATATAGATATTTATTTTTGCAATTTTGCAAACAGTTCCACTATACTATCTGCACTAGAAGCCAAAACATCATTGTAAATCATCACATTAGGAATAGTACACGTTGACATTTTTATCACTAATAAATTTCTACAAAACCTTGGATTAATATAAGCGTTAACATCATCAATGTATGCATTATGAAGACGTTGTTTCAGTATATTACATCGTGATAGTAATGTTTTAAAATAAAGATATAAACCTTTTTCTTTTCTTTGCCAAATTCTAATAAGCTCTGAATTAAACCACTTTGGGTATGAGGTAGTAGTGCGTCTAATAATTTTTTTTTAGGAACATATCTACTTATGGCATCATAAATAATATTATAAAAACATCTAATTGATCATCCATCAACAAAAATAACAGAAGCATCAAAATGTTTTTTGACAAGTAATGAGGCACCCCTACCTCTAGATTTTTACTTGTTAGAAAATTACGATCTTTACGAAAAATATTGTAATTATAAAGAGACTCAGTTCTGAATTATTAATTTTATAACAAAGCCAAAACTCAGTTATTATTAATACATCATAAAAACTACAATTAACGTTTACAGAAAAAAGTTCCAATTTTGTTCGAATGCCACCAACATTCTGATAATAAACATTCAGTTTTTGGAAGCATCTGAAGGAACTTTACCTTTATTAAGTAACAATAAAAGCTAAGTTATCTTTATATTTTACCGAAATATTTGATTCGCCTTTTTGCGGTCACCGAATCTTGGCTTTATATGATTCTATAAACGATAGTGAAGTATTTCCCCAGAATATGTAGTATTTAAGAAGAACTGTAACTGTATTGATACTGGTAAGTCTAAGGGGGTTGGAGCAGCAGTGGGAATTCGTAAAAGTGACTTGTTTAATTGTAAATCCTGGATCTTTACAATCATTACTAATTCAGTGATAAATATAGACATAGTTGACGTGCAAATCATTTTCAGTTCTAAGTCTTCCAATCAATCTTTTTGTTCTCTACATACCACCAGGTACATGTGTGTCAGACTACGAACTATTTTTGAACATTTAAGCAACCTTATCGCATGACGATATAAATCAATTATTATGGGAAATTTTAATATCCAGCTTTTGTAACATCGACTAATGATACGGCCAGCATTCTATTAAAAAACTTCAAAATCTATTAGAATTTACACAATATAATAAAATTTTAACAACCATAACAGTATTCTTGACCTAATATTTACAACGATCGTTGTGATATAGACATATCGTAGAACTGCTTAGTAATTGAAGATTTATACCATCCTGCGTTGGACATTAGCATGAAGGTATCAACCCCTGCTAAGTCTAATTGCAAGTACAATTCTAAGCGATGTACGCTTTAATTTTAAAAAGGCAAATTTCGTATCATTATATGACGCTCTTATGAAGTGTGATTGGAACCCTTTCATAAATTGTTCTCTCTTATCGTTTCTAGCTCTACTATTCCTACCATATGGAAACAAACATATATTGTACCGATATTTAAAAACGGCGATAAAGAGAATATAAGCAACTACAGGCCTATTTTACTTCTTTGCAATTTTTCAAAAATTTTTGAATCAGGTGCTAGTTAAACATTTATACTTTAAGGCTTTACAACATGGTTTTGTGAAAAAACGTTCAACAATCACCTAATTTTCCATGCTTTAGTCAATTTGTAACCAAAGTAATTGACAATAAGGAACAAATAGACACTATTTACACCGATTTCACAAAAGGCATTTGACAAAATAAACCATTATTTATTGTTACATAAGCTTGATTCATTGGGTTTTCTAACAATCTCTTAATGCTGCTTAAATCATATTTATTATATAGAAAGCAATTTGTTTGTTATGGTAATTTTGTCTCAAATTCATTTCATTCAACCTCCGGTGTACCTCAAGGCTCCAATTTAGGACCATACTTTTTGTTATGTATATTAATGACATAACTTCTGCAGTACACAATGTAACATTCTATTATACGCTGATGACACAAAATTTTACTCTGCAATTAACTCACCAAATGATTGTTTTAATTTTACAAAAATAATATTAACGAAATGGCAAAATGGTGTGCCAGAAATCGACTCATCATCAATATTCCAAAAATGCAACGTTATCACCTATTCCCGAAAAGTTAACACCGTTCAGTTTAATTATTCCATTAATAAAGTTAGCTTGTCTCGTGAATAAATTCAATAAAAGCCCTAGAATGTTTGGTCTTATTTATCGTAATTGTAAAAGTGATTTTAAATCCAGAGTGTTAATTCTGTTATATAAGTTCCTTATAAAGATCGCAACTCGAATATGGTTCACTCATATGGGCGACCCGCTCTAAAAAGTCAGACACAGATGCTGGAAAAGTTCAACGTCGATTCCTAAAATGTGTTTGTTTTACAATGGACGGAATTGATCCCTACCAAGGTTTTGATCACAACGAGCTACTGCAAAAATTTGAGTTGACCACACTAGAATCAAGACGAAGTGTATGTTATGTCAAATTCCCTCACAGCCTGGTCCATTACAATATAGATTATGCGTATCTTTTAAATAAAATTAGCTTAATAATAATAATAATTCAATTTATTTCCAAGTAATTACATTAGTCAGAGGAAAAAATTACATTTTTTGGAAAAGTGATGGTAATTAGGTGGTTCCGTACAGAACCTCTGTTCTTCCTTACCATCACTGATCGATGAGTGTAAGTTGTAAGTACTAAGTAAATTGAATTGAGTATGAAAAGAGGTATAGATAATAAAGCAGTAAATAAAGATAGCTTAAGTAAGCATATGTAAGAGTATGATTTAAGTTTTTTATATTAAAATATATTACATATCACTAACCTGAAGTAAATTACTTAATAGTTAGTTTTATTTATTCAGAATCCTGAGTCACATGGGTTTAAAAATAGGAATGCTTAGAGTTTTTCACAGACTCTGGAGAGATTATTATAAATAAGGTAAATATTGTAAGTGAAACAGCGTTTGTAAAAATTCGATTTCAAGGAAGGTACGTCTATAGGTCCTCTGTGCCTCAGATTTAGGTTATGCACGATCTGTTCGATATTTAATTTTATTTGAAAGATATGGAGGTTTAATCTCTTTTTCCATATTTATTCAGCCTTTTCTTTTAGTTTTATGAGTGATGTGTTCACGACGTCTGATGCCATAAATAAAACGAAGACAAGCATTTTGCAGTACTTGTATCTTTCTTTTGGATGAATTGATAAGGCAGGGACCATAAACGACATCACCATAATTAAAGCGTGATAAAACGAGACTGTCGCATAGCAATTTGTTAATTTTTTTATTTAATAAGTGTTTATGCGAGTATGTACATATTAACATGTTCGGAAAAACGCAATTTATTGTCTAAGACCATGCCCAGATTTTTTGTTAAGTTCTGTGTAAGGTATAATTTCATTTTGTATTTTTAATGTAAAAGATGGGATTAAAGTTTCAATTATTTGAGCATTTCCGAAGAGCATGAATTTTGATTTGACAGGATTAATTTTTAAGAGATGAATACCAGCATAGGAAGATAAGCCGTTTAAATCCTCGTTTAAAGATTTACAAGCCTGCAATGCCTCTTTCGGATAAAAGATAGATATATTTGAGTATCATCAGCTGATGGAAGTTAGAATAATTCAGCACATCGCATAGTTTGACAGTGTAGATAATATACAACAGTGGACCTAATATAGAACCTTGAGGTACTCCATTTATTATATATTGCACCGTTCAGAAGTATTTCCTCTTGATGTTACGCACTGCTGACGATTGGACAAATAACTTGTTAACAAACGAATGGAGATATTATCAAATCCATAGTGATGTAAGATGGATATCAGTATATTGTGATTTATGGTGTCAAAAGCTTTAGAAAAGTCTAATAGAACTAGAGCAGTGATTTTATTTTGATCTTTGGCGGTGATAATGTCATCTACTATATTCAATAACGCACTTGTGCAACTAAAACCTGGTCGAAATCCAGACTGATTTTTGATAATATACTTTTGTCGTCTAAGTACCTTCTAATCTGCAAGTTCAATACTTTTCTAATACTTTTGACAGCACTGGAAGAACACTGATAGGACGAAGATCATTGATTTCTTTTGGATGTTTTTAGGATGTTATAGGAATAACAAAAGCAGTCTTTAAAGCGTCGGAAATATGCCTTCAGTTAAACTACAATTTATTATGTGAGTTAGATAAGGTAAAACAAAAGGACAACACAGCTGGACCATTTCAGCGCTAATATTATCAATAGCAGTTGCTTTGGATTTTATTGACATGACGCATCTATAGATTTCCTCTTCATCTCCAGTGGAAAATTTGAAGGATAATGTGTCGTTTCGCTTATAGAAATCAATCAATGTGGGGTCAACAGTAGAGATGCCTAGCATAGATTTAAATTTAAAAATGTGTTGATTTTGTTTACTTTCTTGTGCCACGTATTCATTGTAGAACGTCAGCCTGTTTTTTATTGTAATTTTAGCAGAACTGATATACTTAAAAATGCTCCGATCGCAAAAATATGCGAACACTACAATAAAATAAGTAACGAGTGCGATATTCATGTTAACTCGACCAGTTTTATTGAAAGTGTACTTTCGATTTATTTTAGAAACTTATAACTGTAAACGTGAATGGAAGTTCATAATAAGTATAAAGTCACATAAGTATATATCTTTTTCTTTTTTAAATTTATATCAAGTTGGAATGAATCTTGTATGTATTTAATTATTTTTTCTTTCTTTTTTATAGTTGTTATTTACTTTCTTTCACAAGAATTTCATATTGTTTTCTCTAATTGGGTGTGTATATATACCTGTTGAAATAAACATATTATTATTATTATTATCTCGGACGTTTAAATTCTCTCAGAATATCCTAGCAATTGTTATTACTATATTTATTGTAAAACCTACTATTAAGCAATACTTTTCATAATGTTCTGTGTGAACCAAGGTGGATAGTTCTGTTTTTGTAATACGGTACAAATCGATCAAGGACTTCGTAAAAAATTAAACATACATCGTCTACATTGGTGCAATAATTTGATTTGGACCAATCCACTGTAATCAAGGTGTTGTACAGTTCAATAAAATTAGCTTTTCTAAAATTGTATCTAAAATTCATTTGCGTGTGTGTGTGTGTGTGTGTTAGCATTTTGACCCATTATACAACTATTTATAACTACGTCAAATCAATTTTCTAAAAAAAATTTTTAGGCCTTTATCGACTCAATCTACTCAGGGCGGCTTTTTACTTTGTTTTCTGTAATTCTCAAATCGTTTTATTTTTCGTTGGCTCTAAACCTATAGTATTTTTTAGACCATTTGCACATTTTCATTAGCTCTAATTTAAAAAATATGTATAATGTGTTTGAGTGATAAAAATCTTTGTAATGATAAACGGTTTCTTCCCAATGTTTTAATTTCCTGTTAATTATTTGTTTTATTTATGTTGTGCGTCCTAGAGTTTTAGTTTCCTTGCCTTCCTTTATATAAAAAATTAAATCAAAGATTTAAAATTTGGTTTTAATTATATTTATGTTGTTCAGTTTGATTTGTTCTTTTGTTATTACTCTTAATATACCATAGGTAGATACAATAAATGTAGCATTTTTTTGAAAGAACAAAGCTTTTTATACTATAATAATATACAGTATTGCGTTTAAGAAATTAAAAAAATATAGAACTGGAAGTACAGATATTTAGGATACTTTGTATAAATAAATCTAATATTAAAGGTAGGTTAGAACACCGAAGTTTGACAGAGAAACTAACAAACAGATGAACAGTAGTTTTAAATATGTATGTTTTTGATCACATTTTTTTCAGAAACTTAATAAAACTTTGCAGCCTGCACCGTTGATTGAAATATTGGTAAAGATAGTCAACCGCTTGTATTTGCTTGTATCACGGATGCAATTCACATATGCATGTTGGGTTGCGTTTTTGTTTACTTTTTCACCTGTACTGAAGCGCTAAGTTATAATGTGTACGATTCTTGAAATAGAATAGTTCAATTTATTCCACCGTTGTAAAATGGCGCAACATACAATCCGTAAAATTTACTTTTGTCAATACAATGTTGCAACGTTTTCAAATATTTAGTAAACGTATTAACTAGTAATTAAAAGTGACGAATTTTTCATTTATGAATAATACCATTGATGATACATATCTTGGATTTTAATGACAATGTTTTTTAATAATTTACTAAAATACATGCGAAGCGTTATTTGTTAAAACAGTTTGGTTTGGTCGGTGTTAGATAAATAAGAAACAATTATTTTACAAATTATGCTTGCACTTTATTTTTAACTTGCAAATAATAATGTTGACATTTGTTTGTCATTTAATAACTTCGTTAGGAATAAAGTAGAACATACTGGGAGAAATACCACTAGAGTTCAGAAACGCAAAATTATTGGTTTTGTATCTACTTGTTTTACGTGTTCAGTTGAAAAGGATTTTAAATAAAAATTGGTTTTCAAATTTTTCAATTCAAAAGGCAACAAGTTACCGTGTTTTTTTAGGGAAAGTGGGTTCCACTAGACCTTCAAATTTAAATTCACTTGGTAATAAAACCTATTCCTATTACTTCTAAAAATAAAAGTACTAGATTTTAGCTTGAGGTGTGTTGTCTCCCGACGCGGTGCGGATAATACGTGTATAATACACTATTCTTTTCTGTGACGAAATAAATGACAATTTAATATTGAAAAATCATATTACAATAGAATTAGAAAATTATTGAGGGAAATTTGGTGTTAAAAATAGTACTCACTTTTTTCCCGAGGGAAAAAATAATTTACAAAGTGACACTTTGTTATCTGTTAGTAGAGATAAAAAGTTAGGATTTTACTCTTTGAAACTGTATCAAAATATCATGGTTTCGAATTAAAATAGTTTAATTAAAGTAAAAATAGCTCATTAATTATAAACATTGTTTTAAAAATTACAATTCCAACTGATCTAAAATAATAGTAATAATTTACAAACAATTTACACATAAATAATAACGTACCTAATACAATGCTATACATAAAACATATCCAAACATTTACACTTATTTATGCACATAATATTCTTATTTTACGGTGTGGTTTGTGACATCACTGTAATTATAGCTATTAGAAATATGTTTATTAGCCTCCCACTTTAAGGTTCGATATAGTTTTATTTTAACCAACTGATCGATAATTAACAGTTTATGAGTGTCGCATTCTCTGAACCATGAATTCACACTGCTGTTGAGACATTTTTTTATACGGAGTTTAATTTTTTCCAATAATATAAGTACACCTAAAGTTGATATTGAAACAAATGTATTACGAGGAGTCTTCCGGATTATCGTTTATGAGTCACATTCCTTATCGGCTTAGTCAGAAATTCTACAATTGCATACTTTTAGCAACACCTTTAGTAAATGAGTAGGCTTGTTATAATATTGTTTAGATGCAAACAGTTGAGTACGTTAGATTGTAATATAAGAAAATTCAACATTCGTTCCAACATAAAAGGGATAGCGTTTCTATGTTAAAAATTTTAATTTCAATGACCAAAATTTAGAAATTTACTTGCGTAAGCCTAATAGATTTTAAAACATTTTCAACGGATAAACGATGTTAATGTAATAAATATATGAGTATGGAATTTTCAAAAGTATTTAAAGAAATTGTTTTTTTTTGGGAGAACGTTTTTCAACGATTTCTTTACGAAATTAATACTTTTAAATCTGCAGGTTTTTTCATAATAATAAACTTTATTCACATGTGTATGTATACAATCTTTGTACATATATGTGTTTGTCATGATGGTATAACCATTGTTATAACCTTACGTAAGAAAGATACAAATAAATATTATTACATTGAACAATTAACAGACAATAGAAAAAAAATATATAACAAAGGACACACATTTAATTAGTACGTCGACAAAAATCAATAAATTCTTGTATATTGTAGAACGCATGTTTTTGTTTGTTTGTCAACATTGACTCAATGCACCAATATTTCAATCAACGGCATGATGCATTGGCAACAATGTCGTGCCTTAGCATAAACTATCAGCAAAATTACAGTTTTCTATTTCACATTTATCGGCAATACTGTTCTGTAAATTCTACAATACAATTGACGTATTTTCTTAGCACAAAGCGATACTACCGACCTCTGATGTTTAGAACAAATTTCGGGGTCGCATAATCCCGTAAGGTTGACTATCTTTACCAATATTTCAATCAACGCCTGCACTCGATCTATATAAAAATGCAAAATTGCTTTCTGTAGTAACAACTTTCAAGTATTTTGTGGGAAAAATCAAAAATCTATTTATATTAACATAGTATAACGTGTAATTATAATTGCAATAAACCTCAAATTAATGTTTCATAAAATCGAATTCTAATAACTGTTAACGATGGTATTTGAAAAGGGTTTGAAAGGTCAAAAGCAAAATCCAGTTTGCGTTAGACAATGCATTGAAATCACCAAAGTACGCTACTACTTGATTTAACTTAACTAAAATATATAATTTACTACTTTAGATAACATATTAAACTAAAATCTTAAGTAGAACAATTTCTTCGTGAAAATACGCAAAATCGAAATACGTATATTTTATTATAATTAGACAAATTTGTGATTTTCCGCAATTTCTAATTAAGAATTCTTTACGATTTATTCAAATAGCGCTAATGAAAATTAAATTTAGTTCAAATGATAAGCTAATCTTTAAAAAGTAATGTAATGTAAAATGTTAAAATAATCCTTTGCGACTTTGTTTAAAAAACTTGAAAGATCGAAATTTTATAGACGCTTTTAAAAGTTTAGAACGCGTCATCTCTATATACTTAGAACAAACTTTTTGAAATCAATGTTGTTTTCTTATTTTAAAAATAAAAATATAGAATTTAGTTTTGAGTTTTTTTTATTTTTTTTTACTACGTAGTAGTTGTAAGTCAATTAAAACAATGATGCAATGCATAAATTTGAGCACCACTAACATTGACCAAATTAATTACGATAAGAGCATCAAGGTTTTAACAATATTGTTTAATACTTTTGTAGTAGATCTTATGGCGTCAATTAACTGTTGACTATGATGTGGCACTATATTTCCATACAATATTTCCATGCAACTGGGTATTTGTTTCAAATGGAATTTTTACAATTAGTTGATTTACAGTATCCGAATAATCACAAGTAGTATGTATAAACGTATTTTCCATTAAATACGTTTAAACTATTTTATTAACTTTCGGGGCATATGACTATTAAAAAGAGGTGTAACTACGTTCTTAAAATTAGCAGACCACTTGAGACACGTTAACAATATTGTACATTAGAAATTAAGTATTCATTAACTGTTAATTAAGTACCTCAATTACGATACTGATTCTGGAGATATTCAATTATCTTTTAACTTTTTTTCTCCTACAGACCCCACTTCTTATCGCCCAATAAGTTTGCTAAGTGTAATTTATAAGGTTTTGGAAAGATTGATTTTTTCAAAGAATTAATTCATTAATCGAAGAAAAATTACCAATTGAACAAGCAGGATTTCGTTACGGTAGAAGTATTGATATTAACAACGTATATCGAAGCTGGATTTCAGAAGAAATTGGAGAATCGTATAAATTGCGATATTGGCCAAACATTTGTAGTATATTGGTTGTGCGATATTGTTTTATCTTGAAGAGCCAATATTGGACTAATTATTATTAACTTGATATTAAAAAAAATTAAAAATTAAAGATTTTCCAACATAAAATTCTCTATTGTTTTGTAAATAGTCGCTAAATGTGGAGAGCGCTACATTGGTTCAATGTTGGTAGTTTATTGGTTATTCAATATTTTTTTACTTTAAAAAATCAATATTGGGCCAATTACAGTTTCTTATTGTAAAACCAATAATTGAAAAACCTACAATAGCCCAGATTTTACCAATATAAAATTCCTACTGTTTTTTAAATATTGGCAAGTTCCTACATTTGGTTCAATGTTGGTAGTTTATTGGTTGTTCAATATTGTTTTACTTTAAAAGAATCAACATCGGGCCAATGATAGTTTCCTATTGTAGAACCAATATTGAAAAAAATGTACAATATCAAGATTTTTAACAACATCAAATTCTACTATTTTGTAAGCATTGTGGAGATGTAAAACTTCTTACACTGGTTTAATGTTGGTTGTTTATTGGTTGTTCAATATAGTTGAATATTCAATATTGGTCCAGTTATAGATTGTTATTGTAGAAAGAATAATTGAAAAACCTACAACAGTCATGATTTTACCAACATAAAATTCCTACTATTTTGTAAATATTGATTAGATGTTAAAGATTCTACATTGGTTCAATGTTAGTAGTGTATTGGTTGTTCAATATTGTTTGTCTTTAAAGAATCAATATTGGTTCAATTACACAGCCACACAAAAAAATACTCAAAAAACCTGATACAAAATTTTATTCGAGTTCTTCAAACCATGTTTATTATATGTTTTTTTGTTCACTAAATCAGAGTCATGTCAGGTTGTTGACATAACCTTCAAATTACCCGTTATCTAAGCTATTTAACGTTTCAACGTTTTGACTTTAGCCGTACGTTGAACAAAAATCAGTTCAACCCATAAACCTTATTTACTCCACAAAACAAAGGTATATAGGACCGTCGGCATCAGCGCTACCCGATGTACACCGTGAGGAGGTTGCACGATCGGATTTTGTACATCATATAGCGGTTATAAGGGCTTTTGGCAACAAAACTTTAAATTTGTGGAATAATTACCAAGAATAAATAAATGATTAGATAAATGAATTGTATACATCTACAATGTGAAAAATAATGTGTAGAATTCTTAACTACTAAAATAAATGACTAGTTACATAACTACAATAGGAACAAACGTAACAAAATTGTCATGATTCGCATGTCAATCATGTGATTGCAAAACTTCGGGCCGCTTTCTTGTAGCATTAAATTCCACATTAGCCAAGTTACCAACTAATGTGAAACTGCGATTTCTTGATGAACGCCTGCGGGCCGGCTTTCTCACCTGACCAGTCGCCGGCGCCGTCACCGCGATGAATAAATTTCGCGAGTTTCTTTGCAAATCAAATTTCTGACGAACTGGAGTTTTTTAGACAACGGATTCGCATTCAGCGACCAAAAAAACATATAATAAACATGGTTTGACCCCGGACTCAAATAAAATTTTGTATGAGTTTTTGAGGTTATGTCAAAACCCTGACGTGCTGGGGTTTTTGGATCTAAGATTCGGATTTAACGACCCCGAAAAGTAAACATGGTCTGACCTCCAGACCCAAAAAAATATTTTTTTGTGTGGCTGTGTTATAGTTTCTTATTATAAAACCAATAATCAAAGAAATCTACAATAGCCAGAGATTTTACCAACGTAAAATTTCTACTATTTTAAAGCAATTTTGTGAATTGTAATTGAAGATGAGCAACAACAGTATGCACGTTTTTATACCACGTTAAATAAAGAATGTTGGTGTTTGCATAAACTTGCTTTAACTTGCTAAGCCTTAATGTATGTTTTTGAGCAATTTTCGTTCTACAAAACTCTATTCATGTAGTTTTCCAATAAATTACACAAGCGCGTAGGTCATTCAATTCGTTAAAAATAAGAAAAGTTAGGCATTTTAAAAAGTAAACGAAGATTCAATATGACGGCGAAGTTACGTTTAATTCAGAACAATTGAAAATTGATTGTGACCAAATGGCACATTTGAATGTTCTTGTGTTTAACACGTCATACCTTTTTTACTTTTAACTGTCTTTGTTGCATAGACCCATTAACTTCGGTACCATTAAAGTTGATTACCGAGGGAATAGCTGCAGAAGACCTCTTGAGGTTCACAATTTTTCAAAAGCTTGTAGGATTACTCAAGATCGAAGACTCTGCCTCGGCTAAGAATTCTTTATAAGCCATTTTGATATCAAGTTTACAAATAGAACGCAGATTGCGGAAGATTGTTAAAAAATTCGAGTTTAGTGGATGTTTACGCGAGAGTTTAAAATACTTTCAATTTTTTTCAGGTTTTTAATAATTTTGGAGAAAACCAACATGGAAAATTACGTTTCGACAGTTTCGTTATGGGAACAGTGGAATTAAATACAGAATTAATTATGTAGTAAAAACAATCACATGCGCGGTCCACATCATTGCAAACATATAAAGGGATCCAATCGACATTGAGAAGTAGACGATAAAGAAGTGGCAGGTTCGCCTTCTTGAAGTTATAGGAAGGAGTTTATCGATTAGAAGTAAAAGAATAAATTCTATGATGTGTGATGGTAAATTCGAAATTAAGTGCGGGGTGGTAAATGTCTTCAGGAACTATTGGAGCATCACAATGTTATGACGGTAAGATCTAAGTCAGAAAATATCAGATCCAGCATTCTGTTGTTTGAGTTGAGTATTGTGTTATATTGCTTCAGGTTGAGATTATCAGTGAAACTAGTAATAATAAAGGCTGACTGAGAGTTTTGCGTCAGGTTTACAAAATTTGAGATATTAAAATCGCCCAGCATAATAATGTGACTTTTAACCTTAACCAGAACAAATTCTAGAAATTTTATAACAAGATGATAATCCTCAATTAGACAAGATGGAGGAATATAAAGGTTTATTATATGTATATGGATATGAGCGACATTGACCATAACAATAGAAATGTCAACATTAGCCGGTAATATACTAGCAAATTCACTAAAATTAACTACAGACGAGCTTAAATATTTCTTCACTGCTAGAAGACATCCGCCCCACGCAAATTACCTGAAGTTTTAAAACGGCGATCAGATCTGTATACATAGTAGCTATCATTAATAAGCTCCGTAGTCGCAACTGAGTTAGAAAGCCAGGTCTCGGTTAGAGCAATAATTGGCAGATCAGATTCTAATATAGACAGGTAACAATCATTTAATTTACTATTTAAACCCCGCACATTCTCGTTTTGTTTCAGTTAAAATTTTGGAATTAAAACTACCAGATCACAATAAATTGCAAAGCCGCGTCCTCACTGGTAAACTTTTACGTGCGCGTTGAAATAAGAATTCGTCGCAAGCATTTTCGTCGCAAAGTTTTAACTGCCCTGCCACCGAAAATTTGTGTTGTTCGTTGTGCGTGTCTGCTCAGGTTGTTTTGCATGTTTTTGTTGTTGACCGAATGACAGATTTATTGTGGTGTCTGAGTTGGTAGACGGATAATAAATATTATTATGGATTTATCCAGGGAAGATATTTTTCTACTAATCCAGGAATATCGTAAGCATCGTAACTTATGGGATCCAAAGGATAAATTTCATTACAACAAGAATAAAACAGCTGATTCTTGGGAAGAAATTGGAAAAGTTTTGATATTGACGGTGCACAAGCAAAACAAAAATATTGAGCTTATTAGGGTCTTATAGAAGGGAAAAATCTAAAAGCAAGAAAACCGTTGGAACAGGAAAAGGTAAGTCAAGAATTTTTGTATAGAAAATAAAATACGTATGTACAGGGTGTTCACAAAATAGTTTAGCCACCGGTATCTTTTTTACTTTTGGGCCTAGAAACAAATAAAATATTTCGTGAATAACTTGTAGGAATAGGTTTTTGTAAATTGAAGAGTATTGTTATTAATGTTTTTTAAATTTTTTATTCAGGTGCTAAAGAAGTGTACAAATCGGATTGGTATGCATTCAAAAGCTCCGCCTTTCTTAGTGATAAAGACAGACCTAGACAATCTATGAACTCGGAGGATATATATGTAAGTAAAACATCTAGGCTAATTGAGTTTTAAATTTTTTATTAATAATTATTACCGCGTAAAGCTGTGAACAGTAAAGTGTTTGATTTTCTGTAAGTAAGATAACTAATATAGGATATAAAGTGATATTACTAAGCATATTCAGTTTGCTATGCAACCGCACCAGCTGCGGTAAAATAATTGGCAAATTCTTCTCTATTGTGTTTTGCATTCATATTTGCTGTACGGGGTAGGTTTTTGATCGCCTCAAAATTTTAGAAGTTGAATTTTGTCTCCAACTACCCTCTACAAACTCTCCATTATGTTCAGAGTCGAATGTTCCAGGTGGCATATAAATATTATTCAAGTTTTGCTTTTCTTAAATACTTATGCAGATATAGTATAGCCATTACAACACCTTCAGCGTTTTCGGCTTCCAAAAGTAGCGGCTTTCTCAGTACTCTAAACACTGATGAAATAATGCCAAAAACATTTTCTATCACCCTTCGTGCACGGTAACACGGTAATTAAAATTCTTTCTTTAACCCTTTTGGGTGAGTACCAGAATATGGTTTCATAATTGTTTCTGTGAGGGAAAAGCCTCGTCAGCTAGGAAAACGTAAGGCAGTTTTGTTTGCTATTGAGGTAAACTTTTGGGTAGCGGCATGTCCAAAGTATTGTTTTTAATCTTCCGATACAGCTCAGTATTTTGAAAAACTCCTCCATCCGAGATACGACCTTGACAGCCGACATTAACGTAGAGAAAGTTGTAATTTGCATCAACAAGACCAAATAAGACAATACTAAAAAAACCTTTATAGTTGAAAAAATCACTTCCGCTATTAATGGGAGCTTGAATTCTTATGTGTTTACCGTCCATACTTCCGGCACAGTTAGGAAAATTCCACAGACTCTCAAAATCTTGAGCGATAGGCTGCAATTCCTCAGAGGTAGACGGAATCTAAAAATAGAAAAAAAATATCCGTGTGTCATACTTTGTCCGCTCTTTATTGCTAAGTACCTAAATGTAGTTAATTAATATTTTCTATTTCAGACTGTCTCAGAAACTGAAAACGAGATCGTAGAAGAAGAATCTTCTCACAACAATACTGCCGAAGATATTGTTTTGAAAATTTGGCAGAAACTTCAGCTCAGAAGGGTCATGAAAAATCGTTGCAACAATTTACAAAACCTTCAACTCCTAAAAAAGGGTGAGAGTGCAGAAAACAATAAAAAAGAAGATCCACGAATTCAAGAAGCATTTCGGTTTCTACAACAGCCAATAGAAAAAGAAAACCAGGCGACTCTTTTGGGAAGTACTTGGGGGAAAAATTAAACCTGTTCGATCACAGAACACAGTCACTTTTAATACATAAAATAAATAATTTAATTTTTTGAAGCACAGTTTAATACCTTTCCAAACCAAGCCTTGCCAATCCAGTCGCAATCGCCTACTCCGTCGCCACGTTCGTTATCCACTACTCCGACTTCACCACCTGTTTTTGATAAAAATACAGCCTGCTCTGAACCGCTAAATTCACCGCATGATGAATCTGATTCTTTATCTGCGTTTACACAACAATCAGCCAACGTATATTTTCAAACAAAAAAAATAGAATTTTTCCACACAGATACTGAGGAATCAACGACTTCTTCAGGATTTCTTGAAGAAAATATTCCACCACAAAAGTCTGCAAAGATGGCATTTTAGAGGGCCTGAGAGAATTTATGAATCTTTAAATGCGTAGTAATAAAATAAAAAATAAATACATAAAAATTACTTTTGACTTTATTTGACTTACTTTTATATAGTCCTTTAAAACTTCAATTAAAGCACTGCATACGTCTGGAATTATTTCTGCTATTGTCTGTTTGGATACCTTAAATAGATATTGTAGACTAGAATATGAATCACCCGTTGCCAGGAAGCGTAAAGTAATAGCCAACCTTTCCTTCGCAGTGATAGCTTTTCTTAAGTTTGTATCCTTTTTTGAATTTTAGGTCCAATTTTATTAACAAAATTTCAAAATCTTGCGGAGACATTCTTAGGAAGTTCTTAAAATGGCCGGTGCTTTCATCAAGCGACAATGTATTTAGTAACTGGGAACTGCCTTCCAAATTTCTTTGTTGATATAAATGCTTCATCCAGTATCTTCGTATCTTTTTAGGCTTCTTTTTTCTGATTGAACCACCAAGCAGGCCACTCATAATGATGAACACAGCACATTTTTGTTTTATTATTAAATCGTTATTCATTATGGATGTGTCCACGATTTTCTCAATCAATTTCGTAACAAGGTTATAAAAAAACAGACCGTTAACACCAGCTTCGCACAAAAAATATTTTGCCGTGCTAAGCAAAAAAGCCCTAACTGTATTTTTTTTGTAGAATGAATCGGAGATGTCTTTTTTTATTTCTAGCTAGTTTTGTTGTAATAAATGCTCATCATAAAAAGAACAATAGTCGATCAAGACTTGTATTGATGTTTTTCATTACTTTTTTTTAGAGTGACCTAAAATATTTGTCTTTAAATACTTACACCGAAAAATAAAGAAACAGTCTCATTTGAAAATTTAAAGATTACTACTCCAATAGGCTTAAATATGTCAATCCAATTAATTAAATGTTTTTATCCAATATACATTTACAACATACGAAAAACAAAAATGAATATACCCAACAATTTAAGTTTTTATTTTAAAATCTTTAACAATCGTTAACATTTTACAGGCAAGATTTTTCTGGAAGCCGCAAACAAATTTTGTATTTCTTTATAGGCGCGTTTACCACCATATACTCAACTGGTCTGTTTGAACCTAAAGAATCTGCAAGCTTACTAAATCAACACACAGTATCATTAGCAGCTAAGACATAAACAAGGAGAACAACCAAACTTTGTTGATATTTTAGGGCGTTGGCTTACCGCAGTAAACTCAAGTGGTCCTTTTGAATGAATGGAGTTTCCAAGCTTACTAAATCAACACTATGTATCATTGCTATCTCAGGCGTCAACAACGAAAACAACCAAACTATGTTAATGCTTTGGGTTATCGCAGTAAACTCAAGTCGTTCCTTTGAATTTATGGAGTTTTCAAGATTACTAAATCAACACACAGTATCATTAACAACTCAGGCATAACCAACGAGAACAATAACTATGTTGATGTTTCTGGACGTTGGCATACCGCAGTAAACGCAAATGGTCCCGTGAAGCTATAGAAGAATCTTTAAGCTTACTAAATCAACACACAGTATCATTAGCAGTTTAAGTATAAACAACAAAAACAACCAAATTTTGTCTATGTTTTGGACGTTGACTTAACGCAGTAAACCCAAGTCGTTCCTTTGAATTTATAAAGTCTTCAAGTTTACTAAATCAACACACAGTATCATTAACAACTCATGTGTAAACAACAAAAACAACAAAGCTTGTTTCTGGGAGTTGGCTTATCTCAGTAAACTCAAGTGGTCCCTTTGAATCCAAGAGTCTTTAAACTTACTAAATCAACACACAGTATCATTAGCAGCTCAAGCGTAACCAACGTAAACAATAACTATGTTGATGTTTCTGGACGTTGGCTTACTCCAGTAAACTCAAGTGGTCCAGTGAAGCTATATAAGATTCTTCAAGCTTACTAAATCAACACACAGTGTCATTAGCAGTTTAGGTATAAACAACGAAAATAACTAAATTTTCTGGACGTTGACTTACCGCAGTAAACTCAAATCGTTCCTTTGGATATATAGAGTCTTCAAGGTTACTAAATCAACACACAGTATCATTAGCAACTCATGTGTAAACAACAAAAACACGAAGCTTGTTACTGGGAGTTGGCTTACCTCAGTAAACTCAAGTAGTTCCTTTGAATCTAAGAGTTTCCAAACTTACTAAATTAGCACACAGTATCATTAGCAGCTTCAGCGTAACCAACAAGAACAATAACTATGTTGATGTTTCTGGACGTTGGCTTACTGCAGTGAACTCAAGTGGTCCTGTGAAGCTACAAAAGGGTTTTCAACCTTACTAAATCAACACACAGTATTATTAGCAGTTTCGGTATAAACAACAAAAACAACCAAATTTTGTCTATGTTCAGGACGTTGACTTAACACAGCAAACCCAAGTCGTTCCTTTGAATTTATAAAATCTTCAAGTTTACTAAACCAACACACAGTATCAGTAGCAGCTCATGTGAAAACAACAAAGCTTATTTCTGGGTTTTGGCTTAACTCAGTAACTCAAGTGGTCTCTTTAAATCTAAGAGTCTTAAAACTTACTAAATCAACACACAGTATTATAAGCAGCTCAGGCGTAATCAACGAGAACAATAATATCTTGATGTTTCTAGACGTTGGCTTACCGCAGTAAACTCAAGTAGTTCTGTGAAACTATAAAAGAGTTTTCAACCTTACTAAATCAACACACAGTATCATTAACAGTTTAGGTGTAAACAACAAAAACAACCAAATTTTGTTTATGTTTCTGGACGTGGACTTACCGCACTAAACTCACGTAGTTCCTTTCAATTTATAGAGTCTTCAAGCTTACTAAATCAACACACAGTATCATGTGTAAACAACGAAAAAACGAAGTTTGTTTCTAGGTGATAGCTTATCTCAGTAAACTCAAGTGGCCCTTTGAATCCAAGAGTCTTCAAACTTACTAAATCAACACACAGTATCATTAGCAGTTCAGGCGTAACCAACGAGAACAATAAGATTTTATTTATATTCCTGGATGTGAACTTACCGCTGTAAACTGTAGCAGTCTCTTTGCATACATTTATTTGTTCTTTATTGTACATTACATCATTATTCTGTGTTGTGATGTTAGTGTAATGTGTGATGCTCCAGTACCTTAAGATCAGTATAAACCTGTACAGTGTGCTGACGAAACCGTGTGCAATTGTGGATTGGTTCGTTTTGGCAAAGTATTTGCTTCAAGGCTTAGGAAAACCACCAAAACCTAAACATGCCTTCAATCCATAGTATCTTCAAGCTTGCGAAATCAACATTATGTACTATTAGAAGCTCAAGCGTAAACTACCATATTTATTTTGTTTTTGGATGTCGGTTTACTGCAGTAAATACAATTTTTTTTGAATTTAAATGCTTGATAATATTTTGGAACTTCTTTTTCTTAGTCTCCTTACAGTTGAGATCAGAAATACTAATAAAACGGTTTATTGATTAATTTCAAGCGTTACACCCACCAACAAGCTGGAATACCATTAACAAGTCCCAAAATTTATGCAACCCAAAAGTTAATTTATAATTTGCTGCGTTTAAATGTGTCAAGTTACGTATAATATACTAATACGCATATTTTACTTTACTTTTTTCAAATTTTAGAAGTAATTTAAATTTTGTTATACACATAAACGCAGTTGCCTTATAATTTTAGTGTAATTATAGATATTTAATCAATTACATTAAAATATTAATGTATTATAGTTAATTCAAAATCTTTTCAAACGAACCAGTATTAGAATGGTGAGATTTGAAGCAATGAAACTGAGTCATTGCAAATGACATAAGAATAAATGAAACATAAAAAAATATTTTGATCGTAACTTAATAAAATGAAATACTCAGTTCTTTTGTGAAAGAGAGTAATAATTAAACGCATTTGACAAATTGGAGTGGAATATAAAAAAATTGGCTATTATGGTTAAGCACTTTAAAGCAGATACATTCCATTGTTAACGTAGCGCTACATCATAAAACGTCACTTTCTTAAAACAATCTAAAACTGAACTATTTGTTATTTGCAAGCAAAGATACCAGCAATAAAACGTATTACTCTCTTTCGTAAAAACGTAAAGTAGAAATTAAATAGTCTTGTTTTTGATTTTGAGGTTTTATGTTACGTTTTGTGAAAATGTACTGTGGTAACTAACGAATGAATGTGTTGGGCACCAATGAAAAGAGAAGTTAATATTTTATAATATTTGTAACGAATAGATAATAAATTCCATGTAGAAGACACGCAGATACAAGTTTAATTGCGTTAAAAACCTGTAGAAATAAGAATTATAACTTGACGAAATAAAAATGCTTGCTTACCGTATTCGAAATATATCTAACATAATTAGATATTTTGTAATGGGAATTATTTAAAAATTATTCTAAACAAATACACTGTCCCACTACACTTTTTTTCGCGACGAGCTTAAAAACGATAAGCTCCCGATTAGTTAGTTTGGGTTTGAAGTCCTATTGAAAAAACATAAATAAAACAAAAAATCTGTTACCTTACTGAAAATCTGCAAAATTAAAATTTACCTTCACAAGTCACCCTTAAAGTTGCAAAAGTAAAATAACTACAGTTTGCAAACAACACATTTTTGTATTGAACTTGAGTGAAATTTTGAAAATAGAATGAAATTAAAAAGCGTTTTCTACTCAAATCCTATGCTGTTCATTTAAACATAATCAATTTAGCTTCTTCGTTTCAAATTGGAATTAATAAAATTCCTACCTTGTTAGCGTCCTACCTCCCCAAGATCACAACACAAACTAAATATTTTATTTAAATTAATTTTATCGATACGCGTATAAATCAAGTTTTGGCTTTTACGTCAGTAGTTTTAAAGAATAACCTATTGATCTTCTTCTTTGTAATACAATTAAAATGTCTGTTAAAAATAATTTCAGAATTTTTATTTTTTTTTATATGGATGTAACCGGTGACTAACCGCATGATTTTCTAGAACGAATGTTTAACATATGATTTACAAAAAATCTATATTTTGTGACATATTTTTGCAGAAAATTTGAATTGAACGAGATCTGGGCAGTTTTGGCGTACTGGATGCACTTCATTTCAATATTTAGACGAAATGACGAACATGTACAGAGTGGGCAAATTTCGACATTTGTATAGGGTATCTCAATAACCATAAGAGATAGAGAAAAATGAATGTAGATGTCTCAATCTGTTTTTCAAATCCAATCACGCAAATCCAACCCTTAAAAATAAAATGGCGGCTATTTTAAAAATGGCGGAGCAACAACCCTTTAAAACTAAATATCTCTGAAACTAACCAACCGATTTTGATTATCGAGCGCTTAAATGAAAGCTAATAATATTCTCTATAAATAATCTAAAAGCATAAATTTACATAATTATACTTTTTATTTAAATTCCGGAAGTGTTAGAATTTAACTGACTAAATTGCATATTTTCCACATTTAAATAAAAATTATAACATTTATGTAAATTTACGCTTTACATTATTTAAAAGAATATTATTATCAAGTGTTTAAACGCTCGTTGAGAACATCGATTAATGTCATTTGAGATATTTTGATCAATGCTTTTATCTGGTCAACCATACCAACAATATACCCACTACCTAATTATAAAATTACCTACTCTACGTATTTAATAAAATTCTAATTTTATTTTCTTTATTGTCCGACAAAGAATTAATTTGCGACATTTGCAAAAAATAATTTATTTGCTGCTGTTGTACGATGATTGGATAGATTCAGGAAAAAAAGAGGACGAGCTATAAACGCTAAACATCTTTTGGTCAATCGATTTCATACAATCGCATGAATGAAATTACATGAACGTTGTGTCAAATGGTATTCAAACCTGCGAACGAACAAAGTCTTCTTTGTCCAGGACATTTACGTCATGGTACCTTTACCATTGCAGCATGTGACAACATTGACTACAATCCGAGTAGTGTTACTTCGGAGGTTCATTTCATGGCACATCAATTTCAATATTCCAAACTCCAATGGCGCAGAACACAGGTAAATAATTAATTGTACAATTATATTGCATATTAAACAGTTCACGGGTAAAATTTAAGTAAATTTCTCTAACACTATTTAAATAGGTACAAAACGATCTTTTTCAACGAAATGTTGGTGATGAGATTCGCAAAACGACTATGGCGTTGTTAGTGATTTTGTTTTACCAAGTAAGGAACCCAGTTTTTCCCCAATGGATCATGCAGTTGTTAATCCAATGTGTCTTTTAGGTAAATATACGAGGCTGGTTCAATAAATACACGTTCGAACGGTGGTACACGTAAGCGGTTTATTTACACTAAACAAAATTGCCATTACTACAAAGACATGCATCCCACTGCTTCACAAGACGCTGTATACCGGTGTGGTACCAGTCCATTGGCTGTTTGCGGAACCATTTCAAAACTGCCTGCTTGACTTGAGCGTCCGACTGGAATCGCTGTCCCTTAAGTGCCTTCTTCAATGATCCGAAGATATGGAAGTCACAGGGTGAAAGATCCGGGCTGTAAGGGGTGCTCTAAAATCTCCCACCTCATCCGCTCCATCTGTGATTTGATGATGTTAGCTGTATGCGGCTTTGGCAAATCCGCTGTCGATTGTCGCCCATCTGTGAACTTCCGACACCATTCCACGACTGTGGTTTTTGAAGGACACTCTCTACCATAAACATTTTGCATTCTCCCATAAATCTGAACTGGAGTGTTGCCCTCAGCATGCACAAACTGTATGACTGCTCGGTAATCGGTTTGGACGCTCCAACTATAAGACCTGCCATAATGAAACGCGCACAACAACTGTCTCCTGTACGAATATCACGAGGGATGTGTCACAATAGACAGCTATATAGCAGCCGCTGGCCTACGCAAATTTGTACGATTATAGCTCCACTAACAATCGTTTCACAGCGCTCGAACGTGTATTTATTGAACTAGCCTCGTAATATTATACCAATTATGTAAAATATACATTGACCGATCGAACTGACGCGACATAGTTTTGACAATAATCTTATATGACTGTATTTTAAATGCTGTTTTTATCAGATTTACTTCTAGACTTTTGGAAGGTCAAAAGTGACTGATTGAACTATGTTTATCAGCAATTTGCTACAGATGCTTTCTTTTTGAAAATTTCATAGGCTGGTTTTTATACAAACAAACACATGCCAGATGCTCAAATTCAGCCTGCCCTTAATGCACTACCTCCTCCGTTTTATGAAAAATCTGATACGGTCGCAATGGTTCGGCACGGAATGAACATTATTAAAGATATCACGCAGTTTTTAAATGGAGATTAAGTACCAGTCTTTTGCGTACACCAACCCTTTTATGCGATTGCAAAATTAATACAGTGGACCTGGCCCGATATTTACGGCGAAGAAAAGTTTTTGGTTTTTTTCGCTCTATTCCACATTGAGCAAGAGTTTTTACGTGTGATTGGACAATCGTTGGAATAGTTGCTAACTCAGGAGTATGTAGTGCAGGTTTAGCCGAAGCCAATATAAAGGTCGTTCATGTTACAAAGGCCAGGACGGCACATCAAATAACTGTTGCGGTCTTATTTGATTTACTTCAAGAGACTTATATAGTCGAAAAACACACTTTGGCTTTTCAAACTGAATTGAAGAAACAGCTATCAACTTGTCTAACTTTCTTGTTTTAGTTACTGGCACTGAATTTAAAAGTGCTGTTGTTAACTATGGTTTGGTGTTTGAGAACAGGCAATTACAATGGTTACAAAGAATGCCTGCAGATGATGGCTCCGTGTTTCTTCATCTTTGATCATTTTCACTATTATAGATAGCTGACTGTTCATATTAAAGACCTAGAAGGAGCTACCGCAGAAAGCACCTGATGTCCATTGTCAGTTCCAGAAAGGCAATTTCGTTGTTTTCAAAACTGTCAGACCTTTCCCGGCTCTTGCAGTAGATCAAGCACACGAACAAAATAATGCCATTATTAAAGAAAGAAGTGGTGCAATAGGATTAACACAGAATCTAGCAGCTTTTTGTAAATGGGCACTGGTTTAAAATGAATAAACTTTTACAACAGCTTCTTGAAGAATTCGAAGAAATAGACAAAGAAGAAGAGGATCATAACGTGACTCACCACGAACAATATTCTTCTTTCTAGAAAGCATTCAAAACAAATTTCTAAAACTAAAAGTAAGTTTTTAGAATATGAAACCCATTCTTAAAAGTAAATGAAGATCTGATTACTCCTCGACATCAGACTTATAATTATAGTTGGGGACACAGGCGTAGAAACTGGAGCTGTTTTCCAGACTCTTTATTTACACCATAGATTAAAAGTTAGATCTGGTCAAGTTTTTCAAGCATGAAAATTAGGTTTTCCCACCGTTGTTGTCGACTGATGGATTTGTTTAGTAAGGGGCAAAGTCAGATTTTCTTGAGTTTCTTGAAAACCTAGTTGAATCCTTTTCTGTGCCTCAATTATGTGAAGGAAGCGTTTACAATAGAGCCACAGTTTCCACTCTACAGTTCCTCGTTTTTAAAAAACCTATGAAAACCTTTGATTTAATAGCTAAAGAGTCCATCTTGTGTGGGATACATATTTTAAACAAAGCTTGAACAATACAGCGCAAGAGGCAAGATTTCTTCCCATCAATTTGGCCGACTTTCTTAGAAACCCAGAAAACAAGAAGAACTGTTCCGTTTCCTGGGAAGCAATGCATTGAACAACTTCGACGATGTTCATATTGTAAGTAATGTTAGTGATTTCGTCTTCCTCATCCGAGGCAACCTCTCTCAATGTCAGATATGAAAGTATGGAGGAAGCAGATGGGCTGATCATTCTTCATCTTAAAGATATGGGCACAACATAGTGCGCAGTATGTTGTAATCAAAACAGTGGACACAGATGTGGTTATTCTTGCAGTATCTCACTATTATACCATAAAGGCACTAGAAATCAGTCAGCTGTGGGTTTTGTTTGGATCTGGGAAGAATTGGAGATATATTCCTGGCCACGACAAAGGTGATATTTTGGGTAAAGACAAGTCTACAGCTCTAAGGGGGTTTTATTTATTTACCGGGTGCGACGTTGTGCAAAAGTCAGCATGGAACGCTTGGCTCGCCTATAACAAAGCCACCACAGCTTTTTCCGTACTAGCTCGTCCTTAAGTTGCCATTTCAAAACATGTATTAAACATCATAGAAAGAATCCTTTATGACAAACTTAGTAAATAATATGCAGTAAACAAGGTAAGAAAAAGAATTGTTTTAGCCTCCAAAACAAAATTAATTAATACCATTCCACCGACTTCAGCCGCGCTGAAACAACACGTATTGGGCTCTGCATATCAGGCCGGCCAAATTTAAGGCCAAGCATGTTGTTTATATCCAACTCTAGCATCACTAGAGGACTGGGGATGAAGGAAAATCTCTACCTCTTGGCACCCATTTTGGTCTGATCTTTCTGATATATGGAATGCATGTGAGGAACTGCATAATTGTTCTTGCACAAAGGATGCACAACAAATCGCTGTTCTTGTAAAAGCGAATCTCTCCACTGTTTATACTGCAGTAATAAGTAGTGTAAGGTATGTTTAATAACTAATTCATATTTATAACACTTTGTACAATTTTTCGTTTCAGTAGATCAGTATGGAAACGAATATTAAAATAAACAATTTTTTTGTCAGACATACAAAAGTAAATTAATGCAATAGTATTTTATTGTAGTTTTATAGGGACTAAATAAAATAGACTGATCTTAATATCTAGGAATGACATTAACCAATTTTGTTCAACGAGCGCTTAAATGAAAGCTAATAATATTCCCTACAAATAATGTAAGATCATAAATTTACATAAATGTTATAGTTTTTATTAAATTCTAACACTTCCGAAATTTAAATAAAAAGTTATAATAATTATACAAATTTATGTTCTTAGATATATTATGAATATTATTAGTCTTTATTTCAGCGCCCGATAATCAAAATCGGTTGGTTAGTTTCAGAGATATTTAGTTTTAAAGCAGTTGTTGCGTGTAATTTAGACAAAATCGTTCTAATGGGTCTATAGAACAACTGTGCTAAGCGGTTTGCTTTTATCATCATTTCGTATACCAAATCAACAATTCCTCATAATGTTTAAATGGCTCTTGATCGGCATCCGAACCGTCTAAGTCAGACTGAAACAACCCTCTTCTTAATTTGTCTTATCATGCGCCGTTATTCTTTGGTCCTTTCAAATTCAATTATTGCTATCGCTTTTTTCTTCACTTTTTTCCATATTTAGCGTGCTTCTAAACTCTTCAGATTTATTGGCCTTACGTTTTCTATTATAAACTGAAGTCGCTTAAGGAACAAAAAACAAACAAGAGTTTCTTCTAGACTGTCAGCTAAACTCCGAAGATCCAGGTGCCTCTTGTTCTTCGTCTTTTGATCTTTATTTTTGGTGGTCCCATATGTTAATTGCTTAGAAAGTGTAGAAGTTTCAATCATATTGTTGTCATTATTCACCAATACTACTATCATTGCTGTGTTCTTCACGTATGTTATCGTCTACTGCAATATTTGTAGTTTCTGACGGCGCAAATAAATAATATGGAAAAATGCTGGGATTAAGTAGCTAGATTCAGTTTTTAGGAATGCTTTTCGGCAATTGCAGTTTTCGCTGATTTGGAGTAGGCGGTTGCAAATAAGCGAGCAATTTGGAATTGAGACACGGCTCTATCAGGATGCGCCTTTAACCAAAGAGAATTTCGTGATTATAATATATGTTTATAGCATTATGAAATACCACATCCAGGGATTGAATGTAATGTGTGAAATATGGCCGGAGACTCAACATCACAATTCAGATGTCTTTTGCAAATGTTAATACGTCTAGGCCTATGAGCGTCGACAATGAGGAGCACTTTATTGGATAAAGTCGGATGAGCATTTTTTAAATTTATTTCGAGATCAATTCACCGATCATCTAATCATTTTCTTAAACCATTCCCAAAGTTCCCAAAAGCGTGCTATATATTAATTCCTCTTTCCATCTCTTTCTCGGGAAAATTAACTCCATGGTGACATATATTCAACGCTCAGCGCTATTAAGCGCTCCCGCTTGTTTTTTTCAAGTTTGTGTAAATACTTTGGGAGGCTTCTGTACTGTAGAGCACTTTCGTGCGGGTTATAAATCCTGATGGGCTGGATATTGTGTTTCTCTAATGTTGCTTGATATATTTCAAGAAACCTAGTTACTTGAGATTTATTAAACCCCATAGCCCGCACCTTAGAATTAGATTCAGGTTTCCTTAGGGAAATGTTGGGATTTCTTTTTCTAAAGCCAAGCAGCGAATCCCAACTTTTTGGTTTTGTTGAAACGTGTTCCAACCATTTTCGTAAGTAATATAACTTACGACACCTTAGCCCTGGTAAATTCAAACAGACGTGACTCGAGAATTTTAATGTGATCTACAATATCCTTTTCTAAATTGAATAAACGGAAACTCTGAATGAAAATTTGATACATTTATTGGTCAATTTAATAATACTTACAATAAAGCCTTTGAGTATAAAAATATTTATTCCAAAAAATTAAAACTAATTACATCCAAAGTTAGTTTAATAATAATTTAAAGCTTCAAAGACAGGAACTTACATTTGCAAAAGAATTTTACAATCAGTATTCTAGTGCTAACCTATCCGTGAAAATTAAACAAATGCGTATAATGCTTCAATTAGAACTGCTAAAATAAGAGCAAATGATAATTACATAAGTAATGCGATTAACAAAACCAGAGCATCTTGGGATATTGTTAAAAAATTTACTACTACAAACAACCATGAAGACACGTCAATTTTATCAGCTAATGAATTTAACAATTATTTTTAATATTCTTCTAAAAATTAGTACGAGTATAACACTAACATCTTAAAATGAATGTTAAATGTGGTTTTGATTCCATTCACAAAATGTCTAAATTGGTGTTTAGAAGAAAACATTTTCCCAACTTTCTAAAACTGTTCAGTATTTAAAAAGATGATATTAATAACCCGAATAATTATCGTCCCATCTCGCTGATACCGACAATTGCCAAAGTCTACGAACATCTATTAAAAGACCAAATTATGGAATATATGGAAGGTAACAATATTTTCAACAAAACTCAATTGGCTTTCGATCTGGATACTCTACCAGTAATGCTATACAGGAACTTATCAAACACATTCTGGATAGCTTTGAGAAAAGTATGCATACCCAAGCCACTTTTGTGATCTTACCAAGGCGTTTGATTGTGTTCATCATAATTCATTACTGATGAATGTTACTAAATAAAAGTTACTACTCTTACGATGAATAATTAACCAATGATCTTACTACAAATGATTTTTTATAGATTACTTATTTATTTGTATTATTTATTTAAAATTATTTATTTACACAAACAATTCGATTTTTACTTATATATATATATATATATATATATATATATATATATATATATAAGCAACTTTGCCGACAGGTATGTAAAGCAGTTATATAGCCGATCCTTCAATAATTATAGCCAACATAACAGTTGGCAAGTATAAAAATTTCGAATCGCCTGCAGTAAAGTACGCAGAGTGGTTGTACAATAGCAAACAAACACTGGGAATTACCCGACAGCTGTTTTGTCCTTTTGGGACTCATCGGGAGTGAGAGAACTCGAGTGTAAGTTCACTATTGTACAAACGCGCGCTGTCGACTATATGCCTTACTGGAGGAATCATAATATTTAAACGATAACTTTTTCGACATCTAGTGTCGACTCGTGAAAGCGTTCACGTACGTAAATGTAAACAACTTTTGCCGACAGGCATGTAAAGCAGTTACATAGTCGACATAGACACTTTTACGGATCTGTATACGTCGCCGCACACTTTCGATACTCTCATACGTTTGTTAGTATCAAAACCATGTGAGTTCTGTGCGAAACGCTTGTTTTGTTTTTCAAACAATTTTGGAAAAATTCTGTAGCGCAAAATATTGTCAAAACAAGTCGTTGAATATGACATTCATATCAAGAGCTCAAAAGAATTTCGAAAAGTTGAAAATGCGAATTTTTGGGTCACGATCCTCTAACTTTTCCCTCAATTTCTTCTGATACGCTTTGTATTCATACGTAATACGGCAATATGACACTCATTATGCAAAAATATTTTTTAATGGAATTCCTTAATATAGTACATTTGTTGCTCAATAGAACGAAAATGGTGCTTTCTAGATACGTTAAAATCATTTCTTTCACATGTTTGAATTACCTTTGATTCCCTTAGCCTCACTTATACTAGCTTTTCTTAATTAAACAAACTTGTAAAGATAGGGCGCAAAGGACCAGCGCCATGTGGTGGACGCATGTTGGCGACTGCCAGTGACAATCACGGGACAGTAATTGTAACGGTATCTCAAAAATCAATCATACAAAAATTGTAATGGACAAAAATTGTTGAAAATGTTATTCTCTATAACTTTTATTTGATTTTTAAATACATTTTGATACTCTTTCACACATTTGTTAGAACAGAAACACTCTGGAGTTCTGCGTAAAAATAGTAAATAGTGTAAGATATTCTCTGAAGACAGTTTTTTAGATAACGCTAATGATTCACAAGCTTTGTTCGAGCAATTTTGATCTGTTAAGCAATTACAAAATATAGCATTTACGTAGCTTCTGTTTAACAATAAAAACCAAAAAGTTATAATTGTATATAAAAAGTTATTGTAAATAAAAATTGCAGCAGAAGTTCAATATCTACTTCGGCATTAAAGTTCTTTTTTCATGACTTACCTGTTCACTGAAAAGTTTCCTGAAAAGTAAAAGTGTGTTTAGCTTGGTGTCCCTGTGAAACTAACACTGAGTACTCCTAAATCACCAACATACTACTTAGCTAAGTACTCGGCATCTCTAGTTCAACCACATACAGGGTGTCTAATGAATGAGCCATACTGCAGGGGTAGATTTGTTGGGCAAAAATGTGACGATTTAACGTAATTTACCTTAGTACAATTTTGCTCCGTTAAGCAGTTATAAGACTTTGAAAACAGTTTTTTTATTTCAATTTCAATATGTTATCCATTATGCACTAAAACCAGAGGGCGTCACTATGACCAAGGATGTTTCCTGCCGCGCCCAATCCATCGTTCAACGATGAACGATAAACGATGAATGATGAATGGTGAACGATGAACGTTGAACGATGAAGGATAAACGATGATGAATGGTGAACGATCATGATCGATAAACAATGAACGATAAACGATGATGAACGATGAGCGATAAACGATGAACGATGAACGACTGAAATTGATACATAAACCGACAGAAAAAATTTCAAACTCAATTATCCCCGAAACGGTGGATTTTAGCGACCATTAACGAGTATACCTTTTCAAACGCTAATATAGTGTAGTTTTAGCAAATTGATCCCCTCTTGCAAAATTTTAGTTTGTAAAAACATATTCTTAATTGGCAACGTCGAAAACTACTAGATTCCAAGTTTGACATAGATATCATTTAAATTACGCTGTCTATACTAAAAAATTGAAATAAAAAAACTTTTTCAAAGTGTTATAACTTCTTAACAGAGCAAGATTGTACCAAGGTAAATTACGTTAAATCATCTTATTTTTACCCAAAGAATCTACCCCTGCAGTATGGCTCATTCATTACCAGACACCTTGTATAGGAAAGACTAACAGCTATGTTAAGGATTCAGCAGACTTTGTTCGCAAAATTCAAATTTCAACAAAAACCCCAAGACGTCCTTATAAGGTTTGACGTGGTCTCGTTGTTTACCAAAGTGAAACTGAACGTACCTACCCTACTGACATAAGCAAGTTTTTCAAAGTCTGTCTCACCGGGAGCTATTTTGTTTGGGAAAGAGAGTTTTTCAAAAAAGTGCATGGAGCGGCAATTAAAGTCCAGTGGTTGCCAATTTTTTCATTGAGAATTTTGAGAAAAACCCATCGAGACCGCGGAATACAAACCAATGATATAGTTCCGCACGTTGATGTTTGGAAACACGGCATAGAGAAGCTTAACCAGTTTCATTGACACTTGAACAGTCAACACTCCAGTATCCAGTTCACTATGGAGACAGAACATGAACAACAACTGGCCTTCTTGAATGTGTTGATGAACAAACAAGAAAACTAACTAAGTCACACAGTGTACAGGTACCTGCATGCCTTATTCAATCACTACCCAGGCCAAAAGTATAGAATAATCAAGACCCTGACTGAATGAGTTTGAAGAAATCTTCGGGCGGAACACAATTACTTAAAAACCGCCTTTGAGGCTAACGGGTACATTAGGAAGAAGATCAAAAAATCAATGAGGTCCAAAAGATTAAGAACACCGAAATCAGAGAGTCAATTTACTACCACCCACGAATGTCTACCATACAAATCAACGTGATCGACCGTATAGAAAAAATTCTAAAGAAGCACATCAAAACTATCTTCAAACCTACCAAGAAGATTTAGCAGACTATCAACAAAAGACAAAAGAGACTTTCTTTTAGCAGCAGGAGTTTACCGAATAATTTGCTATTATGTAAAAGTTTACATAGGGAACCATCAAGAGATCGATGGAAACTAATCTTAATGAACATCGAGCGAACTGTCGTTTGGGACACTAGTTCAAAAACACACCGCAAAAGCCAAAACCAGTTGTAAATTTTAACGAACATTGTTTAACAGAAAAGTTTCCAATGTCTACCACAATTGTTTAATTATTAAAGTTAATTAAAAAAATTACATACTCAAATGTAACAGACAACACTCAATGCAAAGGTTTCCAATCTCCAACGCTATTTGGAGTTCAAAAGTATTAGTATATTATCTAACACAGAGGAAAAGTGATACTCTAAATAGCATCTGTTCTAAGTGGGCTTGCAATAAATGGGAAGCCATGAAAAGTAACTTTTCTTCTAAAGTATGGTATTCGTCGTTGAAATGTCAGAAAAACAATGCAAAAATATCGAATATCGATTTAATATATTTTTACTCCACATCATATGAAATAAGATGGGGAGTTAAGCGACGGTTTCTAAACCGAAAATTTTAACATTCCTTTTTTCACTTTTCCGACGAATTAGAGTTAGTACGTTATAATAAAGCAAAAAATTATTTTTGGAGGCCGGGCGGCCGCCCGTCCGTGTATAAACAAAAAAACACCGACCCGATTTTTATGAAACTTTGTACATGGACCTTATTTATAATTCCGCAAATCTGATCAGATTTTGGGCATATTTTATGTAACCTACACAGATTATCGAATTTGTTCAATATTTAGAAAAATATTTATTTTACACTTTTTGTTATAAATAAAGGTTGTTTATAATTTAATTATACAAATCTTTTTGTTTGAACTTTTTTTGAACCGATAAGTAATTACTGAGATAAAACGAACACGTAATAATAATTGTTATAACAATATCTCTACCAATATCAATTTTACAAAAAAGTTGAGGGAGAAAAGTTGTTGGTAATTCTATTGTCTATAGCTTTTGTTTGAACCATTTTTTCTAAAACTTTTATTTTTGCTTAACGGGTCAATGTGGAGTTCTGCAGTAAACGCTTGCTTTTTATTTTGTTTACGTTTGGATTAGTAAATAATTTAAGATAAAATTGTAAATCAAATTTTATCAACATCAGTTTATAAAAGTTTGTTGTTCCTACCACTACTACTAGAGTTAATTTGAAACTTCACATTAGCCGAAGTTACTCATTAGAAGATGTTAAATATGATTTAAAGATTAAGTTGAACAAATTTCAATGGAAAGTGCATGGAGCGTCAGTATACTGGCGCCCTATGCACACTGACCCTTAGTGAATGCAATTTCACAATACAGGGTGTCCCACCCGGAACGCCATCGATAGATTATAGAAAAACTGTACATGGAAAAATTTGAAATTTTGGTAGTATACTAACATCGGGGCAGTTCCGCTAAAATATTTTCAAGATGGTGACACTTTCGGTTATACCGGAAGTATGTGGCAACTTGCTTATTTTAAATGGAACACCCTATATATTATTCTATTTTTGAATTTTGCCCAAAATTCTAGACACATTTGTGTATAATGTCCTATACCTAAGTCTAACTGTTTTGGACTTATTTTAAATTTTATGTCAAAAATGACGTTTTCAGGCCTAAACAAAATTCTAAAATTTTCCTATACTAATGCCTTTATTATTTAATTAAAATAGGTTTTCTTGTAGCAGTGGACCTATTTTAGTGGGGTATGTCGATATTTTGATAATAAATTAATACAGGGCGATCAAAAAAAGGATTAAAATTAAATTCAAAAACACGTCAAAAGTCATTTTTTTTAAAAGCAAGCACCATGTTTTTATAATTTTATCTTATTTAGCATCAAAAATAAGGTTGACTTTGTACAAGGTTGTCTATTCAAAAAATTCATGGTTTTCGAAATATTGGCAATTTAACTTTTTTTTTGCTGCACAAATGCTATTGTATTTCTTTAATAGGAATGATTATTCCTAGTTGACCATGATAGCGTTAAAAAACAATCGAATCAACGTAACCTATTAAATTCGTGGAGAATAAATTATTTAGGTAGCACAGCAGCTTCCCGGCTTTGTCGTAGATGAGGGGTTCTTAAGAAGTTCGAAGAAATTAAACCTCTGTCCTAACAAGACGCCACCTGCTGGTAAGAGAAAGAAATAAAACCGACCAACAGGAGATCAACAGGTTTTACTTAAGTCTAATACACTAAATCAAACTGTAACACAACAATTAATCTTAAGAAGAAGACATACTATTTAAAAAATTCTTATAGTAATAGGTGAATTTATTTATTTATTTAATCGTATAGTACATTTTAAATATTGTATTGTGATGTAAGTTTTATGTATGGTGCCCCAGAAGATCAGTATAAACCTGTACAGTGTAGTGACAAAACCGTGTGCAATTGTGGATTGATTCGTCTTATGTATGTATTCATTGTTATGTATTCATATGTAATAATATTAACTAAGTGTGTAAACATTATAAAAGGTAAATAAGAACATAAAATGATGGAAAAAAAGGTTAAAGAAGTAGCAAAACAATCTCATCTCCACGGTGTGTTTCCTGTAAAAGTAAAATATCGACCCTATTCCTGAAACAAATATTCGACAAGAAATCTGATTTGTCCTTACTCAACCCCTCAACACCAATTTGCAAAATAATTTTTGTGTGCCGTATATTAATATGTGATTGTGTTTTGTGAAATTGTGTTGTACATTTTTTCCTAATTATCTGAGAGGGTCTTGAAGACCAGGTCCGGAAACCGAAGTGGTGATTCTCAAGAACAACATGTTTTCTTGTTGACCATGGAGTACTCTAAAGTACTCATCACCTTCCATATTTTATATTTGCACCAAAAATCCCTAAAAACACACACGAAAAACTGTAACAAAAACTGACGTACATTTTAACGGTATTTTTTTTGAATGAGAAACAGAGAAAGACTGTCGGATGTATTCACGTACGTTAGCAGTAGCCTCGTTTAATAGTAAGTAATTTATACAAAAATGTACGGGATTCACAGGTAAGCTTTAGTCACATCAAACGTAGTGTTAATGTTTCAATTGAGGATTGTCTGATAGGAATACTCGGTGTACATATATCACTTACACACGGCAATTTATGTGGTCGAACATGCAACAACACTGACTTAAACTAATATTGAATAGGGTAAGTATCTCCCGCAAACCCAAAAGGCCTTTGTTTTTGCGTCAACCGCTTTAAGTGAAGCGCACAAGCCCGTATTGAGCTGATTATAAACTTTTAGTTGTTGAGTGTACCTCCGCATCGGGTTTTACTTAATACTAAAAGATAAAGCCGTTTCATGTCGTATGTACATGAGCTTCACACGCATTAACAATAAACAAGTTACTTAAATAATAAAACTTTACTGTAATTTGATGAACGAATTCCCGAGTAAGCGTTTTCTGCTAACGACAAAATCGGCCGTTCGTTAAGTTAGGTAACCCCAGAATTCTTTTTAGGGAAGGTGTGCGAAGAGCAACGGAAGGCGTCATGCTCCCTCCTTATCTGATAGACGTAGTACTCACCGGTTGCTTATAGCTATCTGATTCAAAACCGTAATGTAATATTTGACAGATTTTGTTGCACAAGACTGGTTTCCAGGACATGAATGTCTTGCGCGCTATTTCTTCGTTAGAGGCTCTTTCTATATTCAACCAGTTACCGAGATATTTAAAATGATCAACCTGTTGTATAATTTTGTTGTCAATAGTAACTCATTGGGATCTTCATTTATTTTTCTTACTGGTATTCCTACTTACTTAATACTATTCGACAAATTATTATAACGAACTAAACTATACAATTTAAAAAAAAGAAAAAATAAAGGTATTAGGATTGTTCATATAAAAAAGTAAAGGTGATTCATTTAGAGGTACTTTTATGATGGGGATTTAATTGTAGATCGCGCATGCGTCGGGTCAACTGAAGTGGTTTTTTCCCTCAGTAGTGTTTGACATTTCATAATGGAAAAACTTAGTCCGGCACAGCATCTACAGCCTGTGGAAAACTCGGTCCATATTTCTTCAAAATAGAAAGCGACTGTGAATGGTTATCGTTATCGCGCTATGATAATAGACTATTTGATACCTAAAATTAAAGCCCGTGATCTCGACAAAACTTGGTTCATCCAGCCCGTGGAACCTTGGCTTTACTGTGAGAACGATTCGGAGAACAAATCACATCACGTTTTGAGCAACTGAATTGACCGGCTAGATCATGTGACATAACACCTCCCGACCTTTTCCTTTATAGCTGTGTAAACTTTAAAGTATACATGGATAAGCCGGCTACAATTGAGGCATAGGAGGCATAGAGTCATTGGCCCAATACCACCCGAAATCTCAAACGCGTCATTAAAAATTGGAACCTCAGAATGGACTATGTTAACCGTAGTTACGGCCAACTTTAGAAACCAATTATCTTTAAGAAATAATTGTAAAGAATGGTTTTTTTTGTATCATAATAAAAACTATAAATTATTTTTTTAAATGAATCACCCATTATAAAATGGTGAGTAGGTAATTGTTTCATAAAATGTTTGAACATTCTTTTTAGGAATATAAACACAAATTGAACCTATTATGCACCCTAAAATGATACATATTATATATGAGTGAATGTAAATGTTTACATCAGTTTTGTAGTAGCTATCGCAAGTTAATAAAATCTTGAAAATCAATTTCTGCTAGTTTTTTGCCAGCTGAAGATTTCACTTGCTGTTCATAGCGGCCAGTGGACAAACGAAACCTTACAGATATTTCAAATGGGTCAACAAGTTCCGATTTAAAAGCTTGTAGTGATACATGCATGACAAAATTTCAAAACAAGTCACGAGTATCAGAGGTGACAACTAACCCATGTCGTAGTACATAAATTAGAAGTCAGTAACCCACTCCAAAAATAAAGTTAATAAAATTTGGCCTTAACAAAAAGAAAGTTGTGATCGTCAAAATAAATAAAATGAAAAAGGATCCTACGTTGTGATTATTTTTAATTTCTCTACAAAATTTGGATAGATTCGGATTGAATGAGAACTGATTCACTTTTGGATAATGTATTATAAACCAATATATTAAAATAAAACTCACATACAAACCACAATAACATTTAATATTTATTTCCTGCATAGGCTGCTTACAAAAGGAAAACCTGAAAAGTACAATGGAAATACACAAATAACACACAAATCGCAAAGGCATAACACATAAAATGTCAATAATCAAAATATTAACCAAATCAAATAAAACACTGCACCAAGATATGTTCATCATATTTCAATTCTTATGAGATAAATAATCATCAAATAGCCTTATGACTTCGTTTGTCGAATGTTAGTAAAAACACAGAAAACAAAAAAAACAACACATTGCATATACATAATAAATATCATATCAAATAAAATCAAGATCATATATCAATAACCTCTGCTTTAGTATTCTTTGTATCAGCAGGTAAATAATAAGTTCAATGTCAATAAATGTCATAGTAAAAGTTTCATGTCTTTCGACATCTCGTGTAAAACATTGACACGTATGAATAGTATAAACTAAGAAAAATGCCCACAGTTAATTGTAACGACATGTGTGCGTTTAAAGGGCATAACGCTATCTAAGCGACAGCTTTAATGCTTGAAACACGTGTGTCGATAAAGCCAAGTAAAACTTGTACAGAAGCATAACACCCAACAAAATAACACCTGATGCCGCATTTCGCTCTTATTATGAGCTCATCAGAGTGTATACTTAGGTGCGGTATACAACTGTACAAGACGGCGGTTGGTCTTTTAAACTCTCGTGGAGCAATGAACATAAGCAAAATGTATGTCTTACGACATCTCGTGTAAAACATTGACACGTATGAATAGTATAAACTAAGAAAAATGCCCACAGTTAATTGTAACGACATGTGTGCGTTTAAAGGGCATAACGCTATCTAAGCGACAGCTTTAATGCTTGAAACACACGTGTGTCGATAAAGCCAAGTAAAACTTGTACAGAAGCATAACACCCAACAAAATAACACCTGATGCCGCATTTCGCTCTTATTATGAGCTCATCAGAGGTGTATACTTAGGTGCGGTATACAACTGTACAAGACGGCGGTTGGTCTTTTAAACTCTCGTGGAGCAATGAACATAAGCAAAATGTATGTCTTACGACATCTCGTGTAAAACATTGACACGTATGAATAGTATAAACTAAGAAAAATGCCAACAGTTAATTGTAGCGACATGTTTACATGTTAAATTGAGAGAGAGAGATAAGCTACTCCACTTGCATCAAACCAGCTTAGGACATTAAGTCTACTAACGGCTCTAGCCAGGCGGCTTGAACCTCTCTCTTTATGGCATTAAGTCGGGGAGAGAGATAAGCTACTCCACTTGCATCAAACCAGCTAGAACATAGTCCACCAACGGTTGTTGCCAGGCGGCTTGAACCGCTCCCTTTCTGACGAACACTCTCCAACGTTTGCTAAATCAAAAATATCAAATAATTCCACGGTGGTGGTGTACAAGCTACTCCACTTGCAACAAACCAGGTAGGACAACTAAGTCAACCAGCGGTCGTTACCAGGCGGCTTAAAATACACCCACCCGATTCGAACTAAATCAATATATCAAAAAAACAACATCGATAAGAGCCTTCATTCAAAAACGTTCCCCAACTTGTAAAAGTTAAGTACCAACGAATTCATGAGTAAGGTATCGTTCACATCCAGTTAAATTAAATCAATGCAGACACAAAAAAATAAGAATCAACGCACGAATACACGAAGCTTTCCGCTTACATTTACTAAGTTAGCTTAAGAAGTTCTCATTGAACATTACTTTACAATCACTCATGGTAAAACTGCACACAAACATAATAAATTATCTAGTAACTTCTTAAGTTGAAGTTGACCCAACAATTTCGTATACACGTTAATTTTCTGTATACGCAAGTGTTAGCGGAATGGTGCTAAACATTTGCCAATTCTTAATTTTACGTACGTTAATTCAATTTAAATAGATGTAAACGACCCTTAAAACAAAACATTTAAAACAAATAATAATTTAGTAGCGTTCCACATCTTGTTGCATTGTTAAAAAATCCCCTTCATATGTTCTAAAATAGACTGAAAACGCCCAAATTTATGCCTCCGCGACAGTGGTTATTTTACAATCTGAATTAAACATTGTTAACTTATATTTTATCTATTGTTTCCTATAGCAATATACAGGGTGTTTCATTAATCAGTACAGAAAATGAAACTGGAGATTCCTTGCAAAATTTAAAGGGGTTTAACATAAAAAAAATTTCCTTAAAGCCTCCCCTGAAGAGTTACAGCCCCTTAAAGATGTGTAAAAAATCACATTAATCGATTTTTTTCTGAAATGACTTGAAATAAAAAAGAAATCTAAACATTTAAATACTACTACCAAGAAGCCTCCATAATTTCATAATTTTATTTACCCTTGTTCTCTGCAAGGGGGTGAGTCTTACTACCCCTTAGAGTTTTTTTACAGAACTTTTTAACTAATTTTTTTTCAATTTTAAAATTCAATTCAATTAAAAAACTTTTGTCTCTTAAAAATTTCACGTAAACTCAATACTTTTTCACCAAAAAATAAATTAAGCGAACTTGCAGAATTTTAATTAATAAGTTGCGTGTGCAAGTTTGACATAAATAAAATTATTAACTATCATTTTTTAATTTAAATTAACAATATTATTTCAGAGAGTGTTCAAAATGGGCACCATTTTCTTGAATACAGGCTCTTGTTCTTTTGAACAAATTTCCGTTAACGCTACCTAGCATTGCTACAGATTGTCTAACTCTTCAGGGGAGGCTTTAAGGAAATTTTTTTTTTTTTATGTTAAACCCCCTTTAAATTTTGCAAGGAAATCTCCAGTTTCATTTTCTGTACTGATTAATGAAACACCCTGTATATGAACTCAATTTACATTAAACCTAAAAAAAACATTTGATAAATTGCTGACGAACGCTTCATGAGGGCGTTTTACAAAAAGAAAATACGCGCGAGACAATTTTCTACGTAATAAATTTTCAGACAAAGAAACTACAATAGCGGTTCCTAATTAGTTAATTTTTCTATAATTGTGGTTTTAAACAATCGTAAAGGTAAAACTAAAACGTGCAAAGGGCAAACTTAAATCTGGTTTCAAAATAAAGCATCCCCAAAATTAATCTAAACATATATTGTACATACCTCTAGTAACACGTTACAAGGTTCACACACAAGTGTCTCTGCATCGCCCTTATTTCATTAGTTCAAACAAAAAAAATTTTTAAGGCGGAGAATTCTTTCCGATATATTTCGAGAGCAAAAGCGTACAAAAAAAAAACTAGCGGGTTAATATGTCGTCTACCTTTCATGGTAATTATATATAATTTTTTTATTATTATTTAATTTTTAAGTCTGGAACTCGACAAGCTTAAATCCAATTTAAAGCCATGGACATAAAATAAGAACAGTTTAGATAGGAGATACGATAATCTTTACAATAAAGGCAATTTGTTTGCATTTAATACAAAATACTAATGTAAAATATTCAAAATGACCAGTAAGGAAGAAATATCTCTATGGGAAGTGCTAGTACATCCTTTACATTCTTACTCACTTCCACAAAGGAGAACGCTTTGTTAATTTCTGACATATTTGGATAGTGCGTCTAAAAGTTGCAATATATAATCGATATGAAAAAGAAAAACACATGTAGTGCAAAATGTTTGTTATAACTGTTGAGCAGACACTTATAAAGCATTTACAACTTTGAAGTACTGCACAAAATAACTAAAAAATTTATGACATCTTTCCCAAATAGGAAACAACCCTGAGGTTACATTAAAATAATATTAGCACCGGAATTGGTTAATAATCAACATTTTCCGGTGTAAGCTACAAAAGCATAATCTACATTTAGTTACAATGACGTCATACTCATTTGTGGTTTGTTTTTTAATTCCAGTTTTTCTGTTAATCCAATTTAAGAAGACTTCTACATTTTGCACTGAATAGGTACACTTACTTGTAAATAAAACATGTAATTTCAGTTGCAAAATAAACAATGATAAATCCAACTCACGTTTGTTGTCTTAGATCGTGTATTCGTTATCCACCAATTCGATCTATAACAGAATGAAATGTTTCGAAATTTTTGTTCATTATGTTAATTATTGAATTTAATGTGAAATTTTTAATAGAGTCCTTTTTATATAAATATAAATTTTAAGTACCCAAATAAATTAATAAGAGTTATTTTGCCGCAGTCAACATTTGTTTTTGTATCCAAACCAAATGTGCTAATACAGATAAAGTAAACGTGTGTGCAAATAAAATTTCTAGAGTAAATTTTGCCAAAAAAAGCTGTTTAATTATAAAACACGTATAAAATTTATTATTATGTTTTTTATACGTGATGTATACACAAGTCTAACACCATTTTGTTACATTCTCAGTTAAAAGAATTTTTTGGTTTGTAAACCGAGGATTTTTTTTTACGGTTTGAAAACTAGTAAATATGCTAAACAATATTTTCTTTAGCTGTATAATTGCACGTAGTTTTACTAAACAGTTACACTAAACATTGAACTTCAACTGCTACATGTGTATAATATTTTATTATAATTCTGTAAATATTTACAAAAAGGATCCACCATGTGTGGCTCCCTCTAGTAGACCCCCGACACCCAGATCTCCTCTTTCGCTCCCTATGTTCCATTCTAAATCCAACCATATACTTGGCCTAGCACCTATATTGGCCGAGTCTATAGAGGACAAAAGAAACAGACAAATTTTGATTCTTAGTGTATAGACTAGATGAAACCCCCCGTCCGGGACCAGGATAAATACAAATAAAAAAACCTGGTACACACCCGTCTTCCAAACCCCCCCATTCGCACCCTATGCTTCATTCTATGTGCAACCATATACTTGGCTTTGGCGTAGCACTTATATTGGCCGAGCCTATAGAGGGACAAAGAAACAGACAAATTTTGAATTTTAGTATATAGATGTTTGTAAATCTGAAAACTGTGACCTTTGATATTGCCTCAAAAAGTTGAATTTTTAAAATCGGTTTTGACAATTTTTTTAGGTTTGTCGGTGGCTATAATGGTCAATATCGGTCTTCGGATATTTTGCGTTTTTAGGTTATTACTTAAAATATTCACTTCAAATTTTATTCACACTTAGGGCGGTAACGAACCATAATTTAAAAGTTTACATCGATTATACAGGATATGAGAAATAAAATGTGAAACTTTGTAATCAAAAATGACAAATAACTTTGTAAAATCAAATGGAGTACCTTGTATATTTTTGCCAAATCGATGTAGAAATATATTCTCTGAAATTTGTCTACCAGAATCCACTGTTGACCGTGAAACTTGTTTTATCGAAAATTATTGTCGAAAAATTAAGTAGGCTGTGAAATGCTATTGTCACGGTTGTGTTAGTAATTGTCCATTCTATTGCAGTTTTGTTGTATTTTTGTATTGTTAGTAATAATGAGTAAGTTTTCGACAGCAAAAGTAGTATGGTTTATTCTACCGGAAAATCATAATTATAAAGCTTAGATTGCCAACTGTGAGAAAAATATTAGAAAACATGTTTGTTCTGAACAGGATATAGTATTTGACATTGCTATCGTTATCAGCAGTTGAGAATCTTACCTTTGGAGTGCGACAAATAACTTTGGAGCTTTAAAACCCATGTAAATAAAGTTTTCCAAAATACAAATTCCATCCTTATCGGGTACATAAACAGATTGTCAATGCTGACACGTTTACCAAGAATTCTTTTCGTATTTTACATTTCCTTATTCATTATATTCCTTTCGGCTTTTTAATTTTATAATTTTAAGTTGTCAATAAAAATGTTTTGATGAAACGTGTATTTTTGATTAAAATTGCTTGAGTTTTGGTAGACAGGCATCAATTGCAAAGTTGTAGAGAATTTAATTTTACATCAATCATGGGAAAAGCTTTATAAGGTGTTTCATTTGATTTTATTAAGTTATTAATTATTTTCGGTTACAAAATCTGACATTTTTTTCTCATACTCTGTATCAACCAATGTGAATAAAATTTGAGTTTATATTTCTAATAATTACCTAAAAAACTTGAAATATTTGAAAGCCGATATTGACCGCAGAAAGTATTTAAAAATCGATATCTCAAAAAGTATCACATTTTGAGTACGACTAGTATACATAAAGTCCCTATAGTTTGCACGTAGATTTAGAAAAAGAAAAATATGTGTTTCCATTTGAAATGTCAAAGATGACAAGTGGTCTATGTAAGTGGGACATCTTGTATAATTGACAATATTTTTAAACTGTAGCCACTGAGGAACATAAAATAATGGTCAAAACTGATCTTAAATAAATCTAGCGCACCTACTACACATGGCAGGCATTATAAGTGGTTGAGTAACTTCACTCGCCTCTACTTCAACAAATAAAAAAGCGGGGGTTAAAACACAAAGGGTATAAAAGCGAAATTTTCTTGACAAGTTCAATTCCCGTTTTTTTAATGTTAAACCGAGTCGCTCTGCATACCAAAAAATTAGAAGGTTAAGTTGCAAAAAAATTACAATATTTCCTAAAATATAACCAAAATGAATCTTAGTGAAACCACTTTAATGAATTGTGAAAAATATCCCAAATGCTGAACAAAAACACGTCCAATTGAAGAATTGAATTTCACATGATTATTTAATAACATTTTGCTTATTTTGTGTAAAATGGAAAAAACATACATCATGTAGTGATACATCTCATTTAGTACAAATTCGATTACTTTTTTTGCTACATAAATCACATCTTTGTTGTGTTTGTATTGGAATTACTAAAAAACCTTACACCCAAACTTACCCGCCTCCTAAAAGTTTAGACTTTGTGAACCAGGTACTTTTTGGAGGAGAGTAAGTTGTTTTGGAAAGGTATGTTAGTACAAATCCCTTCGTGCGTCAAATAATGAGAAGTTTTCCACAGAATTTACAATTTGACATAACCCCAAGTGCACAACATATACGTCTAGCATTTGCGTGAACAATGGCCACCCATCTGATCATTATAATCCTGTACAATTTTAGAATAGGAATTTGTTCGCGTTTCCTGTCTTTTGGTGAATAGCGTTTAGTTTGACTAAGTGGTTTAATATAACACTGGCAATCCGTTTGCCAAAATATGGTTCAAAATTGTATATGTAATCACTTAAACTACATGAGCACCAAAGTTTATAACCAAATTTGATTGGGTTCCCTCACATAAACATCTTGGCGGGTTGCTGTCCATAATATCGAACCATCATTTCATAATTGACACCAAACTTTGCAAAGTGTTTCTTTAACCTATCAAAAAAGACGTACTTTAAACATTTTATTTTTTTTATCAATTTCTGAATGGTACTCTTGCATCCGGAGTTTACTGCTAGTACATATCTTCTTGGAAAACTTTTAATAACCACTGAACAACAAAACTCTAATGAAACATTCCTCTGTCGTGAGTGAGTCATTTTTTAGGTGAAAATATAATTTACTTTGGTGCACTCTACTATAATAAACAATATCTTGACAAGAAAACTCCTCAAACATTTTAACTACTGTTTTTTCATCAAAACCGTTTTAATAATTTCAAAATTATTTTCGAAAAAGTATTGGTTTTCTAAGGATTGTATTGGGTTTTTACTTCACACGCGCATATTGACACTTGCAATTCTAAGTTTCGTACTTGTTTGTGAAGTTGACTTGACAGATAAGTTGTTATGTCTTTATGAGCCTGGGTCATCTGTTGAACATAATTTAGGGTTTTTTTCAGATTGGGGTTTGTCGTCGCCGCTATAATCTATATGACTAAATAATTCCTGAGTGTGGGTACTCTGGAATCTTCTACTTCTTCTTCTTCGAGATAACATTGTCCTCCAAATCCTCTGAGTCGTCAGAATATCAGGATCTGAAGAGATAATTGCTACATCAACGTCGACATTTTTCATGTTCTTCCAAAATTTTGGATCTTCAAATGAAGCTTCTGTATCTTTGACAGTTAGGTATTTTTACAAGACAAATTATCATAACTTATAACTTTCTTGTATAAATAACCAACGTCTACCGCGAGATTTTGTCCTACAAAACAAGAAATTCAAATACGCGAATGCAAACGTGTTCACCGCTACAACTTTTAGCCATTGTTACAAAAATTGGACACTGGAAGTGAAAGAAAGAAAGTAGAAGCTGAAATTAAAGTTGTATGCGCACGCAGTAACGCCAAGTGACCGCGCTTTTACACGGGAAAAACACATAACGTACTTGACCATTAAACAACACGTGTAAGGAGAAGTATGTAAAATAAATGTACTAGTTTATTAACAATTAGTTGGCAATAACAATCAAATAATCGACTTTTGCAACTGTTTACATATTTGTTAAAATAGTATCCATTAGATGTCATAACACCTTATCAAAAAATTCATCATGTGTGAGCGTATGATGATCATGGGTTAGTTAGTAAATAAATTTAGAAAGATATAAACCTAAAAGAAATGCAACGTTACAAAAACAAATTTTATATAATATTTTTTTATGAGCATTAAGTGTGTTACGGTTCAAATTGTTAGAACGAACGTAGATCGCGAGCTTTCTGAATAACAGTTGTCGTGAGTTGCACGTTACGACAAAAATCAAATTACCGCGCACGCTATGTTTTCCCATTGATGGATTGATTATTCACAAAATTTATCAAGACGACGAGTGAACATCTTGTGATTTTCCTTCTGTTGGGTGGTTGTCGGCGTGCTTTGTGAAGCTAAAAGTTTACACGTAAAATATTAATGTGGCTTCAATAATTCCAAGTTAAATTGGTGTGTACTGTGTAAATATAAATCCGACCGCATTCGCCGTAAGTGATTTCTTTTGCTATATTTTTTTGTTTGTCTCGTGGTTGTATTAATTTTAATTACAACGTATGCTTTTGCACGTGTCGTAATCTCATACTCTACTTAGTATTACCATCTGGATAATTTATTTATATTTATTTTTAGTTTTATCAAGGACCTCCCCAACTCACCGACTAAGCCAGACACTGCTGTGCTAATTCTTACAAATACGGGATCTTTCATGAATTTAGTGGGCTATTTCGAGCCAAATAGTATTGTTACTTTTTCTTTCTAAGTTGTTTTGCTAGAACCGTCACTTTCTTTTTTATTTTTATTATTTGTGAACTACAACTGTTACAAGTCTTTCCACACAGCATACTTTTTAATAGTAAGAGAAAAATCATAAAAATGTATCAGTGTGTTTTTTTTCAAGTAATATATATGTTACTAAACATCATAAGATTAGTTTCAAATTGGACGTCAATAATAACAATCTCATTAAAATTAAATTTTTATAAAAGTTTTGTTTTGAAGTATAATTTTGTATAATATTGATTTTAGTAGATAGGTAATGATGATTACTGAAACAGCAATGATAGAAAAACCCTTATATTTTTACTCACATCTGTTTACATCTTTTAACGCATCTTGGTCTTTATTGTTCTTTTCTGAGTGATGTTTCCATATTTCTTAAGGTGTATTTTTTGTTTGTAGTGCATATGTGTTTTTCATATCCGATGTAATGTAAAAAACCGACAATTGATTATTATAAATTTGCCGCCGAAATAAGATTTATTAAGTATCATCCCCCGTGCAGCTATTGACCACTCTTCAGTTAGTGATAACCTTTATAAGTGGAAGCGCAATGCCGAGAAGACAATGTATCTTTGATGTTCTTTCAGAATTCTCTAAGGATACCGAGCTCCTTAACAACCGTCCGAATAACCTCACTAAATCTTCTCACTTTAATAAGTGCGATATTACTCTAAATCAGGTGATTGAATTCCGTCTCTTCCAAGCATAACTGTATTTTCAAAGCCCACCTCTATTGCTAATTAGCATTCAGCACGGATCGTTGCAAAGTTGTATTAACCACTTCAAAATCTATCTATAAAACCATTGTTATTAATCCGTTCTTTTACAGCTATCACATACTTATCACCGTACCCCTACAGTGCGGCTGATTCACTCGGTAGCACTGACAAAGGGTGAGTCTAGATTACTTCGCTTACTTCAATTACAGCCGCAGTCAGACCACTACCAAAACAGAGGGTATAACTTCTCGTGCATAGACGGCTCGCATACAAGGCTTCATCGTACTCGGATGTCTACACTTTATCCGGTGTGCCTACGACGGACTTCCGTCACTTATAAAGCCATAATCTTAAACTCCGTTTCTTATCCCTTAGGAAGCGAGACTGACCAGAAGTTGCTCTAACCTACAAGATTCATTGTGGTTTTAAATAACCGCTGCTGATGCATAATCTGACTGACAGATTTTACGGAGAACTTTCGAGCGTACGAATTAAATAGTTTTTACATTGTATATTATCACCGCGTGTAAATAATTACTGTAAAACTGTTCTACAGAACTTGTAAATACGACAATATATGTACATTATTTATATCTCTGGACATTATTCTTTGACTGAAGCTAAACCCGTGGTTAATTTTGTACGTGTCTTTTACTTCCAAACTACAATTTTTAATTGTAACTTTGGGCATCAAAAGTGGACGTTTACAGTAATGTCTTGGCTAAGGTAATAAGAAAACCACTCAATAATTTGAATTTGCTTATGATTCTTCATCCGTTTGAGAATTTTATCAAGGCTACATTTATTATACCAAATATTACAACCAAAAACCGTATAAGTGAAAACGAACACATTCAGACTTCCACCGTACATTAGAAATGTAAGTAATTGTAATTACTATTTATAAAATATGTTTAATATAACAATAAAATATTAAATAAAAAGCAATTATTGTTATAATAAGATTTCTGATACTTAGATCTAAATTAAAGTTAAGAAATAATTATGTGTATCAAGCAGAATGTTCGGGTGAAACAAAAATTAAATTTTTAAATTTTTTAATTGATAACCAACATGCAGAGTAAACAAGTATCTAACTTTGTTCTGAATATTTTTTGCACTTATATCGAAATTATCTTCTCTATTGGAAGAATTGAGTTTAGCAGACACTTTTTTAAAACTTCTTCAGCCAGTATTCCGCCTGATCTCTTTTTATAATGTCTTGTTGTGCTTGGTGTAGACACTCTAGAGACATTTTCTTGGTTTGAAAGACAAGGTAATTCATTTTCTGCTACCACACACGCAAAGGGCATCATTGCCTGAATGCTCTCATCAGCATAGTTAGTATTTTCACTCTCATCACTCTACTAAAAATAAAACATTTCGCACGCAAACATCACTCCAAAAACCAGAACTGCATCATGGAAAAGATAATAATTTGAGGTATGTATAAAATGTTAAAACATAATACAACGTGATAAAAAGTTCAAAGTTGTGATTCACTGATTGTTACACAGCTGTGTATAATAAAACACATCAAAACTGCATCTCGAGGAGATTCATGATCAGTTAAAAATGTCAGATGTTCCAAATACCATAAATGAGGTTGGTAAATTTTGTCTGATCCCGCTCCAGACCTTTGTGATTCCTTCACTCTTTTAATTCTTTTCTCCTTCACTCTTTTAATTCTTTTCTAAAAGCGCCGTATAGAGAATCTATTTTATTATTGACAGTTTGTTGTGTTGCATTTGTATCTATTTCTTTGTATTTCTTTATCAAGATATCATATGTTTTTTTTTTGTTTCTATCTCTATATTCTTCAAATTTAACACGCCATTGGCAAGGAAACTGTCTGTACAATTCAATAAATTCAAGAAGAGTATGGTTTCTGACAGCTTTTGGTCCAATTTTTATTTTAAATAATATAGGTAGGTTACTCACAGCTACAAGCGCGTAGTTTTTTAAACTGCAGGCGCCTAGCTTTATAAAAGTTACTTAGGTACTAAAAAAGATAGGCTTGTCGACCCGTGTCTGCTTTGCTAATGTTGAAAAATCGGCAATTCTAATCGCGAAACCTCCCACACTGTCGGTTTTATCGCCGCGATTTGTGCCGTCCTTCCAAAATCAAGCGCCGGCAGATATTTATCGTCGCGATTTGACACAACGATTTTTCCCCACACACTTTGGTTTTTGGCGTTTTTACCACGACAATTCAAATCGCGGTGATAAAAACCGACGAAAAATAACAAAGTGTGGGAGGGGCTTAGGAATGCGCACTCAAAATTTCTTGATATAGTCGTAATTGCCAGAGGTGTCTTATGATTTGACGCATTCATCTTTATTTAACACCCACAATTAAATAAAATAAACACATACTGTTCATTTATTTATGGATGTAATGAATAATAAGACACTATATTGCAGAAAACACCAACGTGACGTTTTGTGTTTTGTGCATTCAAAAACCGCACGTTTTTTCATATACATTGACGTTACTGTTTTCATTTTATGTATGCATGTACATGTTTTAAAACATTAACGTCCGTGTGTTAGATATCGGTCAACCGGTATTATTATATTTGAATATCACGGTTAATTTTATAACTCCTCCTAGTAAAGGGTATGTAAGACAACTATTGAGCATGGTGATGCATAATGCTTTACAAGGCAAGGTACGTGGTGAATTATCAATACTTTATGATCGCCTAAGAACCTATTAGCATGCATTAGAAAATTTGAGTAAAAAGAAAATTAAGTTCACTGATTTTTATTCCCATTAGTCGAATCATGCTTACCTGATGATGTTCTTAGGACTTGGCAGAGGCAATATACAGATTCTAATGATGATATGATGATTTAGAAAAGTTGAAGTCATTTATTGAAAAAGAAGTGAATGCGGATAAAAGAATTAAACTTGCACGTTCAGGTTTTGGTCATAGATTAGAAAATAAGTAAGAAACACCTACTAGGCTAAAATCGGAAGTTAAGGAAGTGCCTACAGCTGCTACTTTGTTTGGTGTAAACAGAAAAGAAAATCCGTTAGGTACAGAACGTAGGTCGTTTTCTTGTATTTTTGTACCAAGTCACATGCAAGCCAAGACTGTTTTCATGCTTCCAAGACGAATTTAGAAGAACGCAGAAAAGTATTACTTGACAAGTGTGGCTGTTTTTTTTTGTTTACGTACAGGACATAGAAGCTAGAAGTGTCGGGTTGCACCAAGGTGTGTTGTTTGTGGTGGCCGCCATTTTCCATTTATGTGTAGCAGAGGAAGAACTCAGACTAGTGATACAAATAACAGTACAGACTCTACACTTTTATCACAAACCTTGGTTAGTTATGAAACAGAAGATGTCTATCTGCAAACTTTGTTGGTTAATGTATACAATGGAAGTCAGAAAATTTTAGTAAAAGCCAGATAATTGCGAATTAACAATGAAGCAACAGAGTAGTGCAAAAGATAAGATTATGCGTGATAATATTATGAACAAATATCTAGAAGTTTCCAGTGACTGAGAATCGAATAATATCATAGAAAAGATTCCAATTTTTGAATTTTCTTAGTTGACCAAGACATTATTTGCCTCATCGCCCGGTGATTAAAGCAAGCAGCGCCACAACTAAGATCAGGCTAGTATTGGACGCGTCAGCAAAGATAAAAGGAGGATTGTCACTCAATGATTGTTTGGAAAGGAATCCAAACTTAATCTCACGAATTCCAGGTATCTTTGACAGATTTCGTGCAGAATCTATTGGAATAAGTTCATACATTGAGCGTGTTTTCTTACAAATAGAAATTGAACTTGTAGACCGTGATTCCAAAGATTGTTGAGGTGACATATAGTGTCACATCGTCGCTATTTTACTTGGAGCCGTCATTCAGTATCATTTAGACCAAGTAGAAACCCTACCGTGAAACAGCGAATAAATTAATTAATAAAATCATTTTATGTGGATAATTGCGCCAATAGTGTTAATAATATTTGTGAACTCAACAAAGTTCGAAGCGAATCAGGTCATACCATAGAAACGCAAAATTTAATATACGATGCTAGGAAACAAATTTTTTTAGACCGAGATTTGAAGTTTGGGGTGAAACCTCAGTACTCGGACTTTGTAGGAATAAGACAGAGGATACGTTAAGACACAGAAAAGATTACGAAAGATTCATTTTGTCCAAAATTCAAAAAAATTATGATCCTATTGGATATTTATGTGCGATAACTGTACAGCCAAAGAAGATTCTCCAACGATTATGTGAATTAAAATTGAGTTGGGATGATGACGTTTTGAATGACTTCTGTAACGAAAATGTAAGATGGTTAGAACAGTTTTTTTGCCCGAACTAAAAATTCCAAGATACACAGGTGTTATGAAGGAAGATGGGACTTTACATTGTTTTGTTGACGCATGTCAAGAATCTCATGCAGCGTGTGTATTTGTTGGAACTATGTACGAATTTGGAAAGATTTCTGTGCACTTGGTTAGAGCTAAAAGTCGTGTTAGTCTGATCAAGAAAGCTACAATTCCTCGACTTGAACTGCTATCATGTTGGAGCTCGACTTTCACATTCTATTCAAAAAGCTATTAAAAGAAAACATGTTAACTTATTATTATACTGATTCAATGACAGCACTTAGTTGGATTAAAGATGACGAACCATTGAAGGCTTGTGTTTACAACAGGGCGCGGGAGATCAGAAAAATTAGTAATCTTGATTTCTGGTTTTATATCTCTGGATATAAAAATTAAGCAGATCTACCTTCCCGAGGAACCAATCTACGACGCTTACAGAAGAAAATTGATGGCAAGGACCTGCGTTGTTATACAGTTCCAAATCCTGTTGGCCAGTTCAGAGACGATTAATTACTAAAAGTGAGGAAGCAGATAAGAAACGAAGATATAATGTTTTGCAAGTAATGATTTCTACCAAGACTGATGATTTAGTTTCAGTTGCGATGCATCGTTTTTCTAATTATCATAAAATTCTACGAATGGTAGCTTGGATGATGCGTTGTATTTGCAATCTAAAGACTAAAGAAAATCGTATTATAGACAAGAATTTGATTGTTGAAGAGGTTGACTAAGCAGAGCAAGTTCTTTTTCGGTTTGTTCACAGGGAATTGAAAATAGACGGTTTTAAGAGGAAAGATCTATTGCTAGATGAAACCGGTATATGGAGGGTACAAACACCTTTGCTTTTACGTAAAGATGAGACGGATTTTATTCTACCCGTTTTGCTTCCTGGTGATAATCCTCTCACGAAAACGATTGTAGAATATTATCACTTTCACAACTGTCATGCTAGTTGAAAATATTATGGCGACTACTTAGACTGAAGTTTTTGATTACTAAGACCAAGCGTGTTATACGTTCTATTGCTCATTCCTGCCAACGTTGTCGTCGTTTTACTGCTCAACCACTTTCTACTGTGGTTGTTTCTTTTCCAAAAGGGTTGGTTGAATTTTTATCTACTCACTTCTTTCTTATGAGGTTACGTCGTTTCATTGCCCAATGGAAAAGACCCCAAATTATTTACTCTGATAATTGGAGTAGACAAAGTTGTTCTGATCGCTGGCGATCATTGGGTGATAGGAAGAGTCATCAAAATCTTTTCCGGTAGAGATGGAATAGTTTGTCAACTACTGGTGCGTACTCAGAAGGGATAGTATAAACGTCGGGTACAGAAAATTGTTCCGTTACAAGTGCAGAGTTCTTTGATGAATTGTTCTGGTGATGATATTACGACAGAAGTCGTCAGTGCTGATTCCGTATCAAGGGATGATGCTTTATTTAATTCCGTTCCTGACCATAACGTTTTGAGGGTTGATGTTCTACCTGGTGCAGTACCTGTAATTTTGCCTGCTTCCGATTGTTCAGGGCTAGTGTCCTATCGAATAGCACGAAGAGAAATCAAAATTCAAACGAACCCGAAGATCACATAGCCCAAGTTACCAGGAACGCTATGTGATTTGACAATTGCTCAATTATTCACTGTGTTTGACAGACGTCGAAGTTTTGAGACTGTGATTGTGATTTACTACTTCAAAAACAAATTACAATGAGGCGAAATAATTACTCGCATGAACTTTTGAAGAATCTATTTATTCTTCATGGACAATGTGACAAAATTCTGGCAAGAACATGTAGGAAATTCAATGAAATGTATTCTGATTTGCAGCCAATGAACGAAAGAAAGTTTATGCTTTAAGCTTAGAACCATAATTGATAAAGTTCTCCTGTATTCGCAATAAACTTTCTTTCGTTCATTGGCTTGCAAATCAGAATTCATTTCATGAATTTCCTACATGTTTTTGCCACATTTTGTCATTGATCCATAAAAAATAAATAGATTCATCAAAATTTCATGCAGTAATATTTTACTCTATTGTATTTGTTTTTGAATACGTATTAAGTAGTAAATCACAATCTCAAAACTTCGACATCTGTCAAACACAGTGAATAATTGGTAATTTGTCAAATCACATGGCGTTCAATGGCTAACTAATGCAAATTATGTGAAGACAATGTGATTTTTTTAATCACTATTGCGATTATTTCAAATAGTTAACTAGTTAGCTGTACCATTTGCTATATCAACTTGAAGGCATTTTAATTGTCTACCAGAATTTCAAGTAATATACAGGGTGTTCCATTTGAAAAATAAAGTCTTGACCTTTTTGTATGTCACGTCAAAATCATTAATTTTAAACCGCCCTGTATAAGATAAAATAAATTTATTTAGGTAGCTGTTAAATACAAGGCTTTTGCAAACTGTATCTAAAATTTCTGCTTTATATGGGTTCAAATAGCAGCTAAATTTAAATTTTGGTGGGATTATATTTTGAAAAATAACTTAAAATAATTATTATCTCAAAAACCGGTGTAGATAGGTATAGAGAACTATTCAGAAAAAATTATCAGTAAGAAATTGCGATTCTAAAAATTGAATAATTTTATTTAAATTTAACAAGTTGTTACTACTTTTGAGTAGAAGCGGCAACACTTCCAAAATGAAAATATTTTAGAAAGATAGATCGTGTCTATTTATAGCAATAGCCAAATTTTAAGATTACTCCTATGGTCCGTTTTTTATAAACGTCTTACCTACCATAGACCATCAATGACCTTGTATACTATACAGGCTGTTTCCTTAAGCTTGGTACGCGGCCATATCTTGAAAAATGTTGGTTATAGAAATTTGAAAAAAAAAAATTTATATTAAAACGGCTATGAGAAAATCCTAGAAATTATTTTCCAAATTTTACCGCAAGTTTGCGCAATTAACAGTGCGAGGCTTAAAATTCAAGATTTCTCCCAAAATTTTCATATGAATATATGACTTTAATAACGTCAAAGTCTAAATAATTCAGCATAAGTTTTGTCTGAGGGTCATTGACGTACCGGACTTAATAAGACAAGGAGAAGCCCCACAATGTCTAATAATTTAAATGACTGTATTTTTTTAAATGACTTATCGGATTACAGCAAACCAAGCTTGTTTGTAAGAGAAATGTCAGTGTTTTCAAATACTGTATCCATCGGCACTCGACTGTTTCAAATAAAATTGCTAGAGGGCGAAATTCGCGATAATAACAGTTTTTTTCAATTTTGCCACGAAAATTCAAACCATACAGTATAATTTTGATGTCATAATAGGAAAATAGATTAAATTTGCATGAGAAAACGCGAAAACCGCAGTTTGATATCTTTGCCCGTTTCAGAGGTATTGTGAAAAGATTACATTTTTCAGACTTTAATTTGAAAAAATGGTTATTTTCCTAGTGTTGTAGTTTTGTGCCTGGATTAGTAACAATTAGCTTTAATATTATGTTATATTTCATGCCTCCCTTCACACTTTATCTAGGCTTAGGAATAGTCCAAATTATGTAAAAGACGATATTTGGAGCGCTTATATAAATGTTCAAAATGACCTTTATCTAGCAAAATACAATTATCAACATTTGTCCTACATTTGTGAACAGCTGTTTTAATTTCAACTCGTGAAATCAAATTTATAGCGTTTTCCATTCGCCCAATCATGTCATCCCATGTGGTTAGTCGCGTTTTATAAACAAAGCCTTTTATACGGCTCCACAAAAAAATCTAACGCATTTAAATCCGGGAATCTGGGTGGCCAAGGAAACAATTCACCCCTTCCAATCCAGCAATCCGGGTAATTAGCATTTAAGAAATCACAGATCCTTTGCGAAAAGTGTGCAGGGCATCCGTCATGTTGATAGCACATGGACAACCTTAAGTCAATGGGAACATCTTCTAAAAGGATAGGCAAGTCATTTTCTAAAAAGTTCAAATATGATTCACCATTTAGACGATTGTCAAAATTAAACGGTCCAATAATTCTGTTCTTTAAAGTACCACACCAAACGTTTACACTCCAGCTGTGTTGGTGATCCACTTCGCGCATCCAATGCGAATTGGTTTGCGACCAATAATGCATGTTGTGCAAATTTACCTTACCACAACTAGAAAAAAATGCTTCATCAGTCCATAAAACCAAGGACAGGAATTGAAGATTCTCGTTGCACATATCTCTTAAGAGGAATCCGTCGGATAATCGTCCTTCGGTTGTGTGCCGTTCCACGTTGCCTAAACCCCCCCCCCCTCCCCAAGGTTTGTTTTGTCTATGAATGCATCCGACTCGAAACTCGAAATGCGATTTGCGAAGAATGATAATCAAATTATGTTACATTTACATTACATACAATATGTATTTATAATTATTTTCTTTCTGTTTTAATTGATAGACAAAATAATTACCTATATACACAGTACATGTGAAATATGGTAATATTAGTTCTTGAAATTTCTAAAAATGACATCAAAGTAATCATCAAATTTTTAATATAAAATAACAACTTAACAAAATTCAATTTTGTAATTATTAATAGACTCTATAATATTTCATAGGGTTTTCAAACAATAATTACTCCACATCTTGTAGATGGGGAGTTATGCGATCGTTTCCAAATTGAAAATTTTAACACCTCTTTTCACTTTTTCCGAGGAATTAGAGTTAGTGTGTTACCTACAATGAAGCCAAAAATTATCTGTCTTGGCCAGTCGGTCGTCCGTCCGTTCGTATGCATACAAGATTACGGACAAACTACCGCTCCGATTATTATGAAGCTTGTCAAGTAGGTGTTATTAATTTAATGACCTATACGTGCTTGATCGTTAGCAATTACTAAATCACCTAGATAACGAAATTTATATATCACGAATTACTTTAAAAATAATTTTTTCCTGACACTTTTCTTTTTTGTGATAATCATCAGTTTCCCGTTTTCGCTTCTGTGCTTCTCTAATGGGCAAATTTCGAGTGTATCTTGGGTCAACTAACTCTGGCAAAAGACGTAAAAAGCGTAATTTATCTCGCATTGTAGACTTCCAAAAGTCGTTTCTTTTCAAAACATATTCTGTTTTAATGTTAAATCCGTTACCAGTCCATACTCCAAATAAACATGCTTTTCGTCCAGTTACATGTAATTGGCCCTGTATTTGGTAATACCATTTATCATTGGTATTTATATGAGCCGCTCCATTTTCCAAAAAGTGATCTTTTTCTCAATTATTGCTTGGTCAGGATTCATATTGTACGTTGAAAACGGACACTTCACCTCTACAATTAGGTCTTTATCTATTAGTCCATCGGGTGTCGCTCTAAAATTGTTAAAAATTTGCTTATTATATCTCACATATGTCGCATTGAAGCGTTCAAAACTATTTTTACCTAAGAAACAAAATCTTTATCAATGAAAAGACCGCATTCTTTAATTGAAACATTTTCTTGTTTTCCAATTGAAATATTGCTTCCTTTTCAAATTTTTTTCCATGATAAATGGGTGCTACGTTTAATGAAGTTGAAGCATATAATAATTTATTTACTAATGGACCGCATAAGGTAGTGCTCTTTCTAGTACAAACTGAACGAAAAGAAGATGCTGTCAATAATTTTCTCCTCTCTTCTAGCCAATAACCACTTTCAGCTTGCAAAACTGTTAGTTTTTCTAATTACTCTCTTTCTGCGTCTGTCCTTTCTAAATTTTCTAAAAACTTTCTTTTCTCCAGTTCCAAAAGTGTGGGATCCATATCGGGCTTGAAACAATTTTCACCATAATTTGCATTAGGAGGATTATATGTATTCTGATGCTTTAATTTGTTCTTTTTGATTCTATTCTTCTTATCCCCACCCCTTTTTTGATGAAGTCTTGTTCTTCTTTCCGCTCTTCTTCGTTCCATTTTTTTAATTGTCTTCCCTGGACTCACCCATGTTGTTGGAGGTCTCTTTTGAATTAAAAGGAAACCACTGCCGCATTACATCTTCCAGTGTAGAACGTCTTTGAGAAAAATTGACTCTTTTTCCTCCCACAAATTTGGCTATAATAGAATTGAATTGCTCTACAACGTTGCTATCTACATCTTCTATTAGGCTGCGACTGTGGTTAGAAATATAAGAAACAATTCCATTTCAGTGGGAAAATAATTGTGGATGACCCTTTAAATCAGGGACATGGTTTTCGTCTTCGTTGCTTCTCTTACAAAAATATTTGTTACACTTTACATGAGACCCAAATACATGAAACAAACTATTGTCTATGCCTTGTTTCAGTAGTTTTGAGAATTTATACTTTTGTTTACCGATCTAAACGCAATAGCAGAGACTACTGCTGTGCGCAATCGCATAATGTTTTGACCTGAAATAATTCGAAAATAAAAATTCCTGTAATATTAATAAAAATGTGATAATCACCTAGAATTTTCCTCAATGTGATGGGATAATGCTTTTCTGTTGTAACAGATTTTAATTTGTTACAATAATTTCGCAACAAATGGTTGCGACATTCCAACTTTTCCGCAGTCAGAGTTTTGTATGGACGGGACTCGAGAATTTTATTGTATGTGTTACTGTCTCCATCAGCTACAATGCAAGTGGAAAATTGAGACCAATCCTTCAGTTGATTCTTTTATAATATTCAGATTTTAAATAGAACAACTAAAATGTGAAGCATGGTTATTTAAAGTTTAAGTTGATCGAAAAAAAATTGGAAATCTATTATTCTTCTGCCAGCAACTTGAATGATATCTGGTGATTTTTTCTCAGTTTTGTTTCGTGATGCAGTCCACGACTGAGTAACATTTTCCTGCAAATTTGTGTGACTATATTATTAACTACCCTTTCATTGTGTTGGTAACAAAAATCGTATCTGATGTGAAGATTTGCCAATGTCTGAAACGACAGTATCAATAATACATGACGTTTCTCCACAGGTTTTGATCATTTTCATAGCTTGACATTGTGTAATCACCTGGTTTGAAGATTCATCACTATCCAATATTTCGTTATTTTAATCAACAGAGCCAAGTTCTTCGGAATCACTCTAACAAAATTATATATTAAGTTTCCCTTCAAGTCTGGAAACTTTAGTGGGCTGTTATTACTACTTTTTAAAAATAAAAACCCACTGGAGTTGAATAAATAGAATCTATAATAAAAGGTGATTTTATTATGAGTAAAAATGTAAAGTTTATTTGCTTCACCACGTTCAACTGAGCCACATAAACTCACTTTTACATTTAATGCTTTTACTCTGAAGAACATACACTATTTTATCCGCAAAGGTATTCAGATAAATTAGAAATTAATAAATATTATTTAGTTATAGATACTACAAAATATATGCTTCTTACTTCATTTTTTGTTTAATTTTGATATCTTAAACAGATTTAATTTACTCAGTCAAACTTTTATTTTGTTGTTTTTTATAAAATTTATTAAGTAGTCTATGCGCAGTAAAACTTTTACAACTTGACGTAAAAGTAAAACCTAGGAAATCTAGCAACATTTTTTGAGACGTTTGCGTATAAATATTTTTATCCACAATCACCATATTATAGAGCTATTATTATGCCGTTATGAAACGTATTATAACACCTATAAAACACTAGTGTTTTATATTCCATAAAACATTAGTGCTTTGTAATATATAAAATTCAAGAAAAATTTGCAGAAAATTTAGTAATTATTTATTAACATTAATATTAACATTCACGTTAACATCAAAAGTAAACTTATTTGCAATATCAGGATTTACATTTACACAAACCACGTTTGAGGAAGACTGCATCGCGGAGATTTTCCTTGAATTTTTCTAGCAATATCGATTTGATTTGACTCGCTTTCTTTTATATACCCCTCAACAACACTAGATGACCTCCACGCTCCGAGCCTCTTAAGAGTGAGAATATCACCACCAGCATAAGCCAACAGAGTCGCCGAAGAACGGCGCATAATATGGCCCGTGTAGGATTTAGCGTCTAGAAGTTTTAAGAAAGAAGCAATCTGTGAGGGATTCTGGAAATAGTGTTAATTCCCACAGGTTGCACGGTGCATTTTGAATTTATATATCGCCAAAAAATCTTCCCTGCGAAATAGTACTTTTAGGACGTAGGCGTATGTATTTCTTGCATATCTCCATAACATTAACAGAGAATCCTTCGTCTAATACAGTGAAACTTCTTGACATATTGGTCTTTGTTTCTGGGATGGACACGTAGATAAAAGATCCTTTATCTTTCACATGTTCAATATTTAAGTTTACCAGTTCATTGCATCGTAAACCTCCACAAACACCCATTATGACAGCAACCTAGAAATATTTAAAATAATTAAGATACCAATACAAAAGAAAAGAAAATTGGTTGTACCTTCATCATTAAGTACTTTTCATCAGATGCTGTTTTCAAAATTGTTCGATGTGTCCCCTCTCAAGCACTTTTGCCTTCTTTGCCTTGTAGTTTTTTGATTGGCTCTTGAGATAAGCAATTAATTTGCCGTATTTTGATATGTCAATATTTCTATGCACATTCAAAGTTGCTCTTAACATTGAATATTTCGTCCACATCGACGAGGAGGCAAACTTGCTTCTTACATTTAAAAAATAAGCCAACAGGACGTCCTCGTTTATGATGTTTGCACCTCTTTTCTCTCTCCATTCATTAAAGGTAGCAAATTCTTTTATGTATGCATCTTTAGATTTGGCCGGCAACAGTTGCAGGGTTACTTCTTCAGCTTCTGCTTTAATTTCTACCGGCAAAGAATCACTTTCTGACATTTTTCAAAACGACGCACACAAACGATTTCTAATTTTTCACAAATATTGTTTTAATAAACAAGCATCCTAGCAACTAATAATGCAAAGCCGCCCAAAGTTTCACTAAATTTTCTAATATTTGCTATTACATTGAAATTTTAGAACTGTCAGATTACTTATTTTCAATTAAATTGGTTTGATTGTGGATAAAATCTTGTATTGCATTCGTGTTTTAGTGGCATATTATCCCTTAAGAAAATTAAACGCTCGAACTTCGTTCTCGCGATTAAAAATTCTTGCGTGGATAATCTGCCTACTAAAACACATATACAATAAATAGCTATTTTATAATAGTACTTTTATTAAAAATAAATTTTAAAATGATTTACCGAAATTTTAAAAACTTTTTTCCAAACATTGGTCCACTAGATTTCTAGCAAAAATTTTAATAATAGTCTTTCGGGCTTCCGTTAAACTGCTAATGTTTCCACGATTTTTTATAAGATGACATTCGTACTCTTGCTTTATTGTCTTTTTTCCCATTTTTCAATTTAAGAAAATGGTAATAACGCTAATATCAAAAAATAACAAATAGTACCGAACACTCTTGTCACTTACTGAACAAAAATGTGTTTTTATGAATGTAATCTGCAATATAATCAGTTTGCAATAATATAAAAGTTCTTAGAATCACGACCTGACAGCGAAGGCTGCAATGCATGGTGGGAGTGGAGTATCTTTCATTGCAGCTTATTACGGGATTGAATGTAGCAATCACATTTCGATAAATAGTGGTGAAAATTGACAGAGGCATTGTCCACAAGTTACTTTACAATTTGGTCAAGACTTTTTAGATACGTTTGTTTAATACGGAGTTAAGATGTATTAAAGTTACGCGCTTTTTACATTTTGCGATTTTTTTATAGATAAAATTAATATTTTTTTCAATCGAGGCTGACCAAATTGTAGAATAAACATTGTATTTTGTCATACAAAAAAATATTCCAAAATCTTAAATAATAACACTTGTAGAATCAATCTACGATGAGCCAATTTCGATGTTATTTTCATCGTACGGACTCCTCTTAACTAAAGGCAATAGTGGAACAGCCTGTCATAATCAGCTTTTGACAGAGCCTGGTGCAAAACCATCCGTAAGGATGTAGTTGACAGTTACCTATTCTAATTTGTTAATCTTCATGAAAACCTACAGATTTTGTTTCATGACTACTGCTTTAATTTAATTTTTAAAACAGCATCAGCATCTATGCCTTATTAGAAGTTATTTGTAGGGTGTTTTAATTTAAATGTAGTTCTGTGCCACTGAAATGAGTGATAAACCTACACAATTATAAAATTAAACCAAAAATTTCCTGAAACTAGGAAAATAACCATTTTATCAAATTAAAGTCTAAAAAATTTAATCTTTTGACAATAACTCTGAAACGGGAGGAAGAAAGTATTAGACATTCAGGAGCTTCTCCTTGTCTTATTAAGGTCGGTACGCTAAGGAGTCTCATACAAAATGCCAAATTATTAAGGCTTTTCAAATGATGAAAATTTTCGGAAAAATCTTGAATTTTATGCCTCGTCCTGTCAATTGCGCCCTCTTAAGGTAAAATTCGAAATTTCAAAATACTTTCAGGATTTTCTCATAGCCATTTTAGTAATACAAAATTTTCCCAATTTCTATGCCCAATAGTTTTCGAAATATGGCCGCGTACCAAGCAATAAAACAGCCTCTATACAAGAAATATTAAAACTTGTGGATTCTTTATGTGTTTATGGAAATTTTCTATACACGCTGCAGTTGTTCATTTATGAATTAATAAGTTCATATGTATGAATTTTTTATAATTATTACATAACTCTAATTTACAATTACATTTATTAAAAGTTTTATAAAATAGTTTTATTTTTAACGTTTTGTGTTTGTACGTCGAACTGAATGTATCGCTTTGCTAATAAATGTAATTGTAAATTAGTGTTAAGTATAGTAATTACAAGAATGTCTATAAAGCTATACAGAAGGCAACATTAAATAGCAATTCTTTCACTAATAGGTTGATTCTTTTTGTATTTGCATGCTATCATATTTGATTAATTAAATTAAAACATCAGCAACATTACATTCAACATCTTACAGTATGACACATTTATTGCAAATAATAAAAATTAAGTACATATTTTCTACATGAGTACAATCACTAATCTCTTCGCCGGATAGCCATTCATGTTAAAAATTATAGGTTCACCAATAATTGTCTCAGCTGTACTCTCTTTCTATATATTCTTGTCCTATTTTCTTCACATGATCACAGACTAGTAGCCACTGATTTGAGTCAATTGTCGTTAACCTTTTTACGTAATAACTTTTCAACATCATTTAATTTAAATGTTATATTTTTTGTAGCAACCAATTTTTAATTATCCCCAGATTTGATATACAGAATAACCGTATTTTGCGAATAATTCATCAATATGAAACTGATTGTGGTCTTAATATTACCTCATTTAACTCAATTTTAGTTGAATTTAAATAATAATGCCACGTTAATCTAGCCAAGTTTTTATTTCAGCCTTTCTGTTATTTGAATGGGAATGTTTAATTGCTAAAACATTATGGTAGCTAGCATTATCCATAACAACTTGGTAAATTTGAAATTAATTGGTGTTCTAATCATCGATTGCAGTTAGTCACCACCACCAACTCTTTTGTCCAGATTTGAAAATTAGTAATGCGTTGCTGACAATCCATCATGAACAATAAGTCCCTTATTGGATGCATCTGCCCATTGGTAAGGTGTCGTATGAGACGAATGTATGTAACTTTCATCAGTATAAATGATAGGACGTCATTAGCACAACATTTTGTTACAGCCTTTATGTATAATGTTGGTAAATAACGTATATAATAAACAAACAGAAAAACACCAAAAACTGCAGTTTAGGGTTCCATTCCTTTGAACGTATATAATAAAAAAACTCAATTTACGTTGTTACCTAAACCCCATTTTCATTAAAACTTTTCTGAATGATGTTTTTTCCCAATAAAATGTATAGTTTCGTCTTGCTTAATTTTATCGTAAATTTCAACTATCTTTGGTCGTTGTATATCACTTCTTCTGAACATTTGTCAAATGTTGACTTAAGATAGTCTTGGTGAAAATTCCGTCATGGAATTTCAAATCACTTTGAGTACGTAATTTAATAGCTCCCTTTCTCTAATAACACGTTTTACAGTTCTGAGAAATGTAGTAACATTAGCTAAATGCAAAACCAGTAGATAATGAATAATATTAACAAACTATACAGCTAGTGAGTGTAGTAAGCGGACTTTCGATGTTGCTTTTAAAAAAGTAGATATTTTCAAAATCGGTTTTGACCATTCTTTTAGGTTCCTCAGCGGCTACAATTTGAAAAATATTTTCAATTATATTGGACCAGCTGACAACTTTGACATTTTAAACAAAAACATATTTTTTATTTTTATTCTGAATCTACGTGAAAAACTATGGTGAATTTATGTACACGAGTGTTACTCAAAAAATGATACTTTTCGAGATATCGATTTTTAAACATTTAAATGGGTAAATATCGCTCTTCAGATATATTACGTTTTTAGGTTATTACTTGAAATATCAAATTTAAATTTTATTTACGGTAAAGACCCTAACTGCACGTAATTTGTACAGGGTATGAGAAAAAATGTTAAACTTTGTAATTGAGAACGATGAATAACTTAATAAAATGGAACACCCTGTATATTTTTTGCCAGACCAATATAAAATTAAATTCTCTACAATGTTCCTATCAATGTTTTTTTACCAAAAATCCACTGTTAGCTGCGAAACTCATTTTTATTGAAAATTATCATCGAAAAATCAATAACATGCAAACGCCAAAGTTTATTATTGCCACAGTTGGGTTAGTAATTGTCCAATCAATTACATTTTATTGTATCTTTATATTGTTAGTAATGATGAACCAGTTTTTGACAGCAGAATAAGTTAGTATGGTTTATACTCACCGAAAAATCAAATGAAAGTTCTTTATTAGCAGCTCATAATTATAAAGCAGAATGTCCCGAAGTGAGATTCAAAAACCTATAAACAATAAATTAGAAAATATGTTTGTACTGAAGAGGATATGCAATTTGCCATCGTTATCATTCTTAGCAATTGAGAATCCTACCATTTGAGTACGGCAAATAGCAGATAAAGTTGGAGTTTTGAAGATCCCTGCAAATAAGGTGTTACGAAAAACAAATTCCATCCCTATCCCGTACAACACCATTCAACATCTGACAAGAACAGATTTTGAATGCTGACAAGATTACTAGGAATTCTTTTAGTATTTCACATTTTCAGTTTATTCACATACTCCTTTCGACTATTTAAAATAATCTGTCTAGCGGTTTTCTTCTAATTTTATTAATGGTGGTTTCTCCTTAATTTTAGTAGAAATGACTTTTCATTTCCTATTTCAAGGATCTTCTTTATGAGAGCTGAAAAAACAATAAATTTTTTGTCAACGTTTCGAATACTACAAGGCGTAGCCTTTATCAAGACATCAAATTTAAATTGTTTTTTTTACACATGGAATTTGCTAATTGAACACTCTTGACTCTTAACAAACATAGCTTATATTTAGTCGATTGTACAGGGTTATTTACTATAAATTACCCAGCTTTTATTACTTTGAATATAACAGGTAAATATAGGAAGTTTTTCTGCTTCTCTATAAACGATTTTGATGATTTAATTATTGAAATGTTAATTATGAAACACAACATTTGTCATTCACATGGCGTACTTTGACGATGTTAACAATTCCGTATTAAGTAACTGCGATTTTCTACGATCAATAACGGTTCAAGATAAAGAGAACATATGATATTTTTAAAATCAGAAAAAATGATAATAATAATAATAATAATTGTTTTTATTTGGATTAAAAAAAACAAAAAAACATCCTAGATAAATTAACAATAATTAAAAACCCAAAGGGCAAAGTTCAGATAGGTCTGCATAAATCAAACCATTTGCTCTCCCATTTAACCCCAATCTCTTCAAAAATGTAATAACATACAGGGTGTTACATTAAAAAAATACATCATATTTTCATTGCGCTCTGTAAACGGCGAGTAACTGAACTATTGATGGCATTTAAAAAAATTCACTTAGAACTATACAACTTTTTTATGTATAACTTTTGTTTCTAAGAGTAATAAAACGATAATTAGGGCGGGTAATTTATAGTGAATAACCCTATACGTAGGTTGTTTTATACATATGTGTGTGCTTTTAATTATTTAATTCTAATTTTATGTTGTGATAAGTGACTATGTTTGTTACGAGTCTAAATGTTCAATTAGCAAATTGCACGTGTTAAAAAACGATTTAAATTTGATGTTTTGATAAAGAATATGCATTGTGGTAGCCGAAACGTTGACAGAAAATTTACTGTTTTCTGCTATCTCCACAAAAGAAGATTCTAGAAATAGGAAATCTAAACGTCGTTGTTCTAATTTTTAATAATCTGTTTTATAATATTGAGTTGTCAATAAAAGTAGCAAAGTTGTAGAAATTTAATTTTGCATCGATAAGGAAAAAAAATATACAGGGTGTGCCATTTAATTTTATCATGTTATTTATTATTCTCGATTACAAAATGTGACATTTTTTTCTCATATTCTGTATAACCAATGTCAACTTTTAAGCCATAGATAGTTAAGGTCGTTGCCACCTAGTGTGAATAAAGTTTGAGTTTGATGTTTCAAATAATAACTTAAAAAATCTAAATATTTAGAAGCCGATATTGACATGTAAGTCTCCATTTTTTAACGCAGATTCAGAATAAAAAATAAAGAATACGTGTTTCTATTTAGAATATCAAAGTTGGCAAATGATCCAAGAATGTGGGACATTCTGTACAGTTAAAAATATTTTTAAATTGTAGCCACTGAAGAACCTAAAAGAATCGCCAGAACTGATTTTGAATAAATCTACGTTTTAAAATTATTGTTACTTACCTATATGACTTATTTCTACAGTGATATAGTTTTGAAAAAAACTGTTTAATTATTGTATAAAAGACAAAAATGAGGAAACACTGAAGACATATGCAAGCGCAATCAAAAACAAACAATTAAAGAGGGCAAACTCAACTTTGTTTTCATGTTGTTATATAATAAATCATTCTGTTTCATAAAATCTATAAATAATTTTCTTAGTTGCACGACGATTTTGGTTTGGCCCAAGGGCCACCAAATAGTAATTTTGCTCTATTGAAAGTATTATTGAGAATATTGTTCTTAGGTTCTCTGGCAAAGATTTTCATTATTGTACTGTAAAGCCAGTGCAAAATCACACACAGCTGGGTGAGGTGACGCACGCTAGAATTTGTTAATAAAAAAAGAATTTTTGCATTACAGTTTGATGTGATGGGGTTTATGCTTACCTAGAGCCTCGGAATTCTGTGATTGTGTTGCAGTTTTTATTAAAAGTTAGTGAGCGTGGAAAAATATTTAAGAAAAATTATGCGAATTGACCGCGATCAAATTTGATGATCATCATACTGACACGCGGTGTCATGAAAAATTTTTTGTGATTCATCCTGTATCCCCTCACCAAGCTACGCGAATAAAATAACCGGCCAAATATGAGCTCTAGTGGGATTGCCTCCGATTAAATATTAATTAAAGTAGGTAAGTAACTGATTATAAATTTCATTATGGAATCGCAAGGTGTTATCAAATGACAACCTGAACATTAGAATGCCCTTGTTCTACCGCTAAAACCTTGGGTAGTAATAAAATAGCAAAACTTGACTTAAAATAATAAAATAAGTATAAACTAAATAACATGAAAACAAAACCTTATAGTTAGAAGAAGATATATTACTTATATTTGTTATTTTGAACATTAAACGAGTGTAAGTCAGTATTTATGTTTGAATGTTTGAACAAAAATCATTTAAAACAGTTTGGTAAGTTGTTATAAACTTTTGAGATTTGATAGGCAAAGCTTGATTGGAATAGAGCTGTTTTATGCTCTGGTGGGGTAATGAGTTCCTGGAACGTAAATTTAGAGAATGAACATCTGTAGTAAATTTTATTTCATTATACATATATGTCTTAAACATAATTATTTTGTGATAAAAGATCACTTCAGCTATGTAATTTATAAGAGATTTTATTAAATTTTTGGATCAAATATACAAACCGTAAACATGAATTTGTACTTTTTGTATCTTATAAGCAAATTCTTTAATTATTGCGGAACCATAGATTTGTCTTGTCTGAGAAAACCAACATTAACTTAAAGGGAGTTCTACTATAATTAAGACTTCATCGCCTTCCAAAATGTCCATCGGCACTTCTACATCGTATCCATCTTGGAGATCCCGTTTACCCCGTTAATAATAACAATTTTTAGGTTTAAATAAGCTTTTTGAATACATTTAATGAAATGGGTTTTATATCTAAACAAGATGTCATTAGTAAATTCTAAATTCTGCACTTTACTTAGAACAGGTATTACTTCATTATTTAGCTTAAAATTGTGAATGAACTGAGAACTGAGATATGGTAACCAAGCATCGTTTTAGGTTTAAGAAGGTTGATGATTAACGATGATTGGCTGATACTTTTAGGATTTGTTTAATGCCATTATTTATGCGGTCAAGACTTTTGTGAAACTTCTTTTTATGAAATGAATCAGTAGTTGTGAATCATCAGCAAACATACGCAAAGAGCAAGAACTAACAAATTTCAGCAAATTAACAGAATATACAGTAAAGAGTTGTTGATCAGAATCGAACCTTGTGGAACACCAGATTTTTAAGAAATAATGTAGTACTTGCGAAAACCTAATACTACTTTTTGGAAACGGTCTTGAAAGTTTTTAAATAAAGAACAAGTGTTAGGAATGAATCCAATATATTGCATAATTTGGAGCATACTAGTGTGGTTCAAATCAAAAGCTTTACTAAAGTCAAGAAAAACTAATACTGATATTTTATTTTGATCATATGCCTATAGAACATTATTGATTACATGCATAAGAGCAGTGGTTATTTATTTATTTATTTAATTGTATGGTACATTTAAATATTGTATTGTGATGTAAGTATTATGTATGGTGTCCCAGAAATTCAGTATAAACCTGTACAGTGTGGTGACAAAACCGTGTGCAATTGTGGATTGGTTTGTCTTGGCAAAGTATTTTTTCTTCAAGGTTTAGGTGGTGCAACTATAGCATGATCTAAATCAAGATTGAAGTGGAGGAACGTGATAGTTAGCATCAAGGTACTTTTGGATTTGTGAATACATCATTTTTTTTCAACACGGCAATAAGATCAGCAAGCTTATGACTTAAAGGTGTAATTCTCCGTTCTACCTGGTAAAAAACGCTACCACCTAGAGAACATATGACTATTTTTTATTTATGACCAAGCCATCTTTTGCCTTTAAGAATGGCTAAAACATTTAACAATGTTTTAAAGTCTTGGCTATGAATATTTATAGTTGATGAATTTGTGCTACCACTTCTAAGTGCAATAAATTCTGACCCAGAACAATTAACAGCATTACCATTGGTGATGATTGTTAACGGCAGTACCAAGACTACACAAGCTTGGTATATTAAAAAAAATTAAGTCAACCCTAAGGTGGCCAAACTCTGAAACAAATAAATAAATGCTTGCAATATTACTGTCAATATGGGCACATTAAAGATCTGTTTTAGCACGAGCAAGTTTAACAAGCACTAGTTGATTCAACATATTAAGTACATGTTTTTTTCTTTCCACTCTTATAACTTTTAAATTTTTTTACAAATTCATGTATTTAACGGACACTTTTAATACACAGTGATAGTACACATTAGTTTATACCATCTATACAGCGATCACTCTTGAAAGTGTGGGATTTACCTATTTAGTGTATTTATATAGTGTTTTCTTCATTTACATTACCTCTGCTATAAGAATTAACAGAAAATAATTACAAAAGATTACAAATTCAAAAAACTGCACTTTCTAAATGTAAACACAACAAAGTAATTTTTAAAATTACGACTGTCATTTTCTAATGCATCTTGTTCCATTTGTTTAATTTTTCAAGGCCTAAAGTGTAGGGTGTTTTACTTTACTTTAAAACCAAGCCAAGACTTACCTTGTTTTTCATTATTGCGATTAAAAAAGTTATACCTTATACTTTTAATTTTCAAATATATTATATTTTTTTGGCAAAGATGAACTGAACTACCTACCTATCTTTCTCTTTTCCAAGACCACACACCATATTGCAAAAAAACAGCTTAAAACTTTACGCAAAGTACTAGATTTGGGGCATCAAATTTTACAAAGAATCTTTGTAAATGGTTCCAAAATATATGGTCTAACATATTCGAATTCGGATATAGTATACCTATTTAGGTTTTAGGCTTACTTTTTAAATTAAAGGTTAGAATTACGAGAGTAATATTAAAGCGACAATAAGTTCAAAATGCGTTTAGTTCCTTTGGAGCAACATGAATGTTCTGATGATATATTTTTTTTAAATAATACCTAAATGAATTCTATTTAGACTCACAATTGTCTCTTTAACATCTTATTCATTTTGTGCTAAATTTTTAATAGTTTTAGAAAATTTACCGCCCGGTCTTCGATCTTCAAACATTAATTATTCTCATTTTTCCAATATTTGAGGTTAGGAACGAGATTTTGAAAAATGGTTTTCACTGGTCTATTTGGATGTTATTTAGCTACTTTATCATAAAGAAAAAGTCATATAATTCTATTTAATTTTTTTGATTTTTTTTAAATTTGGGTCATGGTGTCAAAACTAGCCCCCTGGCGGAGAAGATTTAACTAAATTAAGTATGTTGACTCTTATTGCTTAAGGAATGCTCTTTTCAACGATACCAAGTTTGTTAAAATCGGTCAAACAGTTACGAAGTTAAAGCAGGTTAACACCTCCCGCCATCTTTGTTTTTGAAAAAACTGAACTTTTGTTTTTACGAAAATGATAGATAAACTGGTTTTCTTTACAAATGTGAAAAAATGTTTTGTTTATTATGCGAAATTTATAGAAAATGCAATTTAAAAATTTAAGATGGCAGTTACGCCCTCTGGTGGTTATTTTTGAAACTTGAAAATATTTTTCTGCAATTTTTCATGGCCGATTTACCTAATATATTTTTTTTACAACAAAGTCATACGACGAACGGTTCCCGAGATATGGCCGAGGAACAGTCTTATTGGGTCACCCGGTACACAAATATCATGCAATAAATGAAATAAATATCAAAAGGTTATCGTTTTGATAAAAACAAAAAAACTACTAATTCTTAATCTATATTAAAATTTACAATAAGTTACATTAACCAACTAATATTTGACAATCAAACGCAAGTGTTAATTTAAAGGTTTCCTTCACAACGTAACAAATTCAATTCGAGGAAAACGCAAATAAACATCCAACCGGAAACTGGAAATGCAACCAAAACTAATGACATTCTACAAAACGCCAATAAAGAAAAAACGCAATTTCTTAATTTTTCAAGTCAATCGACGACAAAACAATGGTGAAAAATGCGGTATCTTCGAAATTATGCAATAAATAAATAAGAAATGCATACCTCTGTATTAGAGTTTAGATTTGATAAGATTTTTCTTTTACAATACCAATTTGGAATTTCATCGTTCTTTTAATTGCAGGCGTTTTGAATTCTTCCAATACAGATAGCAAACAATTCGTAGCGATAGCGACGGCTTCCATCTATGGTACTCGGTTGTGAATTTGGGTTGCGACTTCCAGTTCAGACAATAACCCTTATGACAATTTATCGATACAACGTATTCCTGACGCCATTTTCTCATCTACAAAAGGGGTCATTAACTAATCGATGTACGACCAACGATATGTATATCATCGATCCATTACGGTTTTTGATAACCAAACCTTAAAGCTATTAAGGATTGAACAAAATTCTAACAAATTCTACAACATTTACAAATGCTTACCCTTTCATTTAATTAAAAGGTTTAAGACATATCATATTAACTTATATTACGACAGAACAATGAATGATCGCTAAATCCGCATGACAATTTGCATTAAAATTTCGATAATATTTACCAAATCTAAAATTAATAACTATATGTGCTAGTTAATAAAGATAGAGATTAATGTTTGTTTAGCTTGTCCAAAATTATTACCGCAATTAATGTACTTGTTGACATCTTACATTCTTACATCTAATTTAGGTTTTTTTTTTAGTGTAATAAAACAGAAAAGAAAATACATGTAAATGGCATAAAATTCCTCTTAATAAGAATTTCTAATTAGATTGCAATTTTTAAGCATTACCTTAAATAAAATTAAGTTGCAATTACTGTTTTAATATAAAAATTGAAATATAAATATCTCAGATATTAAAAGAAAAAAGCTTCTCACATTAACTAACACACTCAGAAACCCGAAATAGGCCACATACATTTTTTAAATTAAAAACAGCTTTGCGATTCATATTTACATTTCATTTTTAAATAACATTAGACACTTTGATGGATATGGAAATCGGTACTCTCTTTACATCATCACTTGAAACCGCATCATATTACTTACTCTAACGACCCTTGTTTTTAATGAGATTTTCTAACTAACGCATTTACATTTTAAACATGCTGTTATTAGTGCACAAAATTTAACTTAGTTCGAAATGTTTATGCAATTTTTAAAATAATTGCAACCTTTTTAATCCGGGCACACGCTAATTCGATTATTCAGTAATCCGGACACTGGGTTCGCGCAGTCAATAATCCGGATGCACCTCGGTAATCGGACATCCCGATAGATCGACGTCAGTAACTTTATTGACTTCATGTGTATTGTGTCGTTTTTAAGTAGCTTGTGCATCGTAGATAAAAATTTCAAAAGAAAGCACATAACATTGAATTTCACCCAAAATCTTGAAATAACAAATTGTGTTCAATCTGGACAACGTATTCGTTCTATTGCCAAAAACATACGGTATTGGAAAATCAACAGTTGCAGATATAAATAAAAATGAATCTAAATTATTAGACTATTTGTATACCGCTAATAAACTCAATCAGAAGATTTTCAAGCAAGTTAATGCTGGATTCACAAAATTTAAAGACATATTCAGAATCAGTCAATTGAGTATTTCTGGTGAAAAGGAAAACTTGAAAAATGGAACATCAAGTTGATCCGATTTATGACGTTGACGAGAGTGATTTGTTTTGGAGAGTTTTGCCAAAAAAACATTAGTTCATCGTGGTGAAAGATGGTGAAGAAAATTTTTTTTTTAAAAACATAACTTTAATGTCATGTGCTAATACTACGTCACAAACTCAAACCTGTGTAATTGAAAAAGCTGCTAAACTTCGAGCCCATGAAAATTAATATTTTAGTTGATTTACTTGGGTTTTTTATGTACTTTATATCCGATATCCTTATCCTTTACTTATCCCACATTATATCCTTATATGTATTTTACAAAAAAGTAAATGATTTAGTAATCCGGACAAATCGTTAATCCCGCCATACCTCATGCATTTAATAGTCCGGATTAAAGAAGTTGTATTGTAGTTTAAACAACAGTTGTGTAATTATAAACAACTTTTATTTGAAGAAAGAATGTGTAAAATATTTTTTGTAAACATTCTAAGAATAGTAGAATATTTCATAATTTTAAAAAATCAGACTGGTGATTTTTTTGAGATCGTGTTTGCATACGGACGGACGGTCATTGTAACGTACCAATACCAAGTTTAATTCAAAGAAAAAATAAAAAAACGAAATGTTAAAATTCTTTATTAATGCCGCCATATTATTTTGTGTTTTAACAAATGTAATTTGACTTTTTATCAGAATACGTGTCAGTTTATAACTACGAAAAAGTTTTAGAGTACACAATGTACCTATTGCAGCAATCAGAAGGCGGTTGCAATATTTGAATTTGTAACTATAGTATGTGTATAGTATTAAAATGAACCTGTGTAGTGTATAGTATGAGGATAAATATATTCAGGTGTACGTACTAAAACGAAGTGATAGGGGGAACAGAACGATTTCAGCAGGGAACGAGAAAAAGTTTCCAGTTAAGATGGGACACAAATGCGGTTTTATACAATAATAAATAAAGTGATTCAAAAGTAATTAATGAATGAAACATTAATTAAAAGTAAATATGAAAGGTTTTGAAAAATAAACATTAAGGTTATCAACAAAGAAAGAACATAAAATGAGAAACTCAGGTCACAGTGGTAATCGTTCAAAGTCATAGAAAGTTGAACCTATTACGTCATCAGTGAATATAAAGAAGGTTAGAATGTTAAGAAGCTAATTAGGAAAATTCTGTATACAAAAAAAGATTGTAGCGGAAATATTTCTTTAAATTGCATTAAAACGTGCATGTTGAGATATTTAAATTTTAAAATTTATTTAGATTTAACCAATAAATAAACTTGTGCTTTATTATTTTAGTTCTATTGTTATAAAATTTCAAATCGCTTACTTTAATTAAGAAGGCAAGACCTTCAGATAAAATTATGGGTAAAAGAATTCATTCTTTTGAAAAATCATTATAAAATTATATCATAATTAATTTAGAGAAACTGCAAATAACACGTTTTAGAGGGATTTTGGAAACAAAGAATCGATTTCTTTACTTAGAAAAGTAATCAGAAATTCCAAGAAGGCAGGCAAAATAAAAATCACAAAATATAAGGCAACGACTACAAGTGTCTGATGACGACAATTTAAGGTCATCTTGAAAGAATTATGAAAATCAAGTTTGTAAAACGTACGTTATTATTATTAGAAGTAATTAATAAACGGAACATTAATGGAAAGTAAACATGAAGAGTACGAAAAATAAACATTAAGGTTAGTAACAAGCTAAGAACATGGAATGAAAAACAACCAGGTCATAAAGGTCAACGTTCAAAGTCGCAAGTGGTTGCATCTATTAGTCATCAGTAAATGCAAAGAAGGGTAGTGTGTTAACAATCTAATAAACAAAATTGTAAATATAGAAAAAGATAGTAGCGGAGATATATTTTCAAGTTGTTTTAAAACGTGCCCGTTCCGGTAATTATACGTTTAATTAAATTATTAAATTAAAATTTGTTTTAAAATTTCATTCCACGTACTTTGTTTAAGAAGCTCAGATCCTGACATAAAATTATAAATAAAAGAATTAATAGAGTCTCATTTTTAATAGAAGTCAATTGAATTTATTTCGTAAAATACCGAATTGCAATCACCGCACTATGTATTAAATATCGTTGACGAATAGCAATAAGGGTAATATTATAGAAAAAGTACAAACGATATAGAAAGATAATTAAAAAAAAATATGATTTGTAAATTAATAAATTAAATTCTGTTTACATTTGTCATGTAGAGATTCATCTTTCTTCGTTTGTATGATTAAAACAAAACCATGTAATAAATATTTTAAATAGTTAATTATTACAATTTAAACTTGAATGTTTATTAAAACAAAATCAAGCACTGACACTACACTCTGCTATAATTATTAAACGGGATTTAATTAGTTAAAAACCTCTTATTCACAACGTCGAAAACAAAATCACCCACTCCGTTTAATAATGATTAACGCTATCAAAACATTGTTGTAATCATATTAATTAGTACGAATTGCTTGCAATTAGTTTGTCTGCGCAACAATAATTTTTTTTGCAGCCAGTATATGTTTGGTTTTAATTAATGTATACAATAAACTATTATCAAATTAAGTTAATAAGTACAACAAGAACACCTATGCAATGTATTTAACCGAAAAGCTGTCGATTCATGAATACTAATTAACAAGTTTAGTTGAAGGTAGTTGTAGTAGAAGGAGCAGTAACTAAAGTGAAGTGTATGTTATAAAGATACAGTACGTTATAGTTGGCATCAACAACTCCTAACTATATATTTAGATGTAGTGATTTTGATAATCACTACAACGTTTTCTAGGAAAGCTGTTTTTAATAAAAAAAGCAAAATGAGCGTTTATTCCGTTTAGCAAGTATTTTGAGTAAGTTGACCAATGTTGACTAAACATTTGCACGTATGCATACTTTTGCTATTATTGTAACCAGAACAATAGAAAATGAAACCAAACGATAGAGCAAAATTAAACCGTTTAGTGAATAGAAATACAGTAACACGATTCATTCATTTGTTCTATTCAGAGAACCTAAAGTTTATGTTCTATTGTGATCCTTGAGGGATTAAATAAACATGAAAATGGGGCATTTATGCAATTATTAAAATTTAAATTTAACACTAAAGTGTTGACAAATTTAAACTTTCTTTGAAATATTATAAGATCTACTTGTATTTGTGGACAGATATTCAGGTTGAAGAGAGCGGATAGACCGTCACTCGTCAGCTTACATAACACTGAAACTTAAATAGCTTAAATTTATTTTTTTCATTTAGTTGCACGCAACTTATACTTTGTTTATTAAATAGATTAGACAAAATGGAAACAGAAATCGGTTATTAAAATAAATAGCTGATTTCCTGTTTTCCTATTGTCTAATCTATTTAATAATTGACTGATTGATCAACAATTAATTCACTTTGTGTATTAATAGTATATTATGCAACAAGTTTTATAAACAGCGATTCAGACACGAGTGTCTAGAAATATTTATAAAACGAATTGCATACTATACTTTTCTATGACCAACACAAAATACTGAAATTTGAAAATTACTTTATTTCAGCTTAACAAACACCAACACGACAACAATACCAAATACTGAGGTATCTATAGATTGACAGCCAATTAGAATTTTGACAATTAAAACTAACCTGACAAGTGACATAATTAATTTGAAACTAAGTTCATTCTGTTACTGAATTTGTTGTTAACTTCATATCGTGACTAATACGCACAAAGCCACATCTTGTCAATGTGTATTTAAAAGATCACTTAGCATCGTGCCAGCATATACGATCATTTGCGTTTTAATGGTGAGAGTAGAACAAATAAATTACGAATCATCTTGAAATTAGATAAAATAATGCAAACTGTAGGAATTACATAGTCAGACCAATAGTAACAATTAAAAATAGTACTTAGATAAAATGTTTGTAATTACTTCACTTCCTTTTAGGAGGGCAATCACACACAAAAAGCTACGTTTCGTACTCAGTAGAACACGGACACCTCGACCTTGAGATAATGAGGACCCTGCTTTCACTTTCTCTGATGACCTCGTCGTTAATGTGGACAAAGTGTTTTTGGATAACGTAATCGGTGACCTTGTCGTTAACGTGTACTAGTTGGAAAGTTTTGTTGACGCCAGATATTTTAGGGAAAATTTTAATTAACGCCATTTTGGCATGATGATGTATGTTTTACCTTTGAAATAGAATAGTGCAATAAGATAAAAATATATATTTGTCTCTCTCTCATTTACATAAATATTACATTCAATACTACAATACATGTAAAATATTAATCAATCGTATGATTCACATGTTTATCTTCTTCTTCATCTGCTCGCGATAGAGATGTGGTACTGCTGCATACTTCTCTAACGTACATATTCTCCAACGGCCTTCATCCTCTGTAAATCGAAAAAAGAAATTAAAATAAACACTAAAATGTAATAGAATTGAATGGAATTTTTAAATATTAATTAATCGTAAACTCGAAACTTAACGCTGCAAAATCAACGTTAAAATCAAAATGGCGGAATTAAAAAAAACACGTACTATCTCAATGTCGAGGTGTCCGTGTTCTACTGTACTCTAAGTGAGTACTGCCTCAGGCCAATTTCACTTATATTTTGTGATTCATAAATATATCTGTACTATTTAGATAAAACTAAAGATATAATCGAATGGTAATAAGGGTACGCTAGTGTCGAAAATGTTCCAGGGACATCTGAAATAAGAAGTAGGAGCATGAGACACTGTTCTATACCTCAGTGTAACACTTATGGTGATGAGAAAATGTTACCATTTATTTTTTCCTCAAAGCTGAAAAAATGGCAACAAGTTTGAAAATAGAAAAGCCAATTTCTGAATTTATAATGGTGTGCAGTAAGAATTTCGCAGAAACCGATTATTACTCAAGTAAAGTACTTCCTGTATTTAAATACGTTATATGCAAAAAAATAATCAGTTATTATCAATTGCATAAAAGGTTTGTGTAAAGGAAAGGCGGCTCACAAAGAACATAGTACCTTCTCAAAACATTCCATTGTTGTCTGGTAAGACCGAAAAAGCTGCTTCAAATGTAAGACGGTTACTGATAAGAATGAATCGAAATTAAGTAACACAGAATTGACATTTCTGGGCAAAGACGAAGAAATGTAAATTGGTCATCAAGTAAGTTATGCAAATTTGGTGGTGTGGTGGTAAAATTTGCAGTGCATCTATTTCATGACTAAGTCGACGCCAATCAGTAATTGCTTATTCACCTGCGAGGCAGAGATGATTGTTGCGGCTAATGTTAGCTCAAATGAAGCAATCTGGATATCTCGGCTATTTAAAGAGTTAATTGGCTTCATTTCCACACAAAACATTTACAACGGAAGTATCTGTTTATTAGAGATAGAATCAAGAAAGAGATGTTGGCTGTGGAACACATTTGTACTGAACATCAACTGGCAGAGTTGTTCACAAAATCACTACCTTGTCCTAGACTTCAGATCCTACGTGAGAATCTAAATCTAGCTTAATTCTGATTTTGCAACTAAGGGAAAGTGTTTACGATCCCGGCGTTTATTTGCGAAGTATTTGTTACCGCAACTTTTGTTACAGACAAGTAAAATAATTATATCGGTTTAAGTACTGAACGGAACGTACACAAAATTTATCTATAGCAATACAGAATATCGTGCTCTCTCGTTGATAGTTCACACATAACAAATATATATGAATTAGCGACACACCAAATAATTCATTATCAAAACATGCATAGCCGTTGCTACCGACCGAGACGGGATCTTATCTTCCTTGCGCAACGAACTTAACCCGCTAGTTTTTGAGTCAGCACGAAGAGCGTGTAAGGTCCTATGTAACAAGGAGTAAGTAATTTAAAAACGCCACCTTGATTTATAACATAATTCATCAAAGTAGTCAAAGTTACTTTGATAACAACCCAAACAAAAAGGATAAGACACCGTCGAGTACAAGCAATTTGTCTAACGACATTAAGTTCTTCAACATTAAAATTATAGTTACTTTGAGATAAGTTACTTAAGCTATAATAACATACGTGTATCAGTCATTAAGGCGTCCTTTAGAGCTTTCGACATCAGTCGTTCCAAGTTATAGCTCAGAAACGGTTTAGTACTGGTAATTCGATTGTTCGGATGGGCACGCTAAAGTTGAAACACCTGAAAAACAAAGCACAAGCGGCCAACTAGGTCGGCGGAAATGTATCGAAGGAAAGCCCCTTCCAGTGCTAAGATTAGATAGCCAAACGTCGGTGGTCCTCTCTATCTTGGGACAGAATTCTAACCGGCACCTCCAAACAGCATTGGTTTTACTTCCGAATAGCCGTTCCTCGAGCCTTACAATAGTCGAGAGGTTAACCCTTCCAATTACAACAGCATGTACACTAATGAAATCTAAAACTTGGACACCACAATTTCTGTAAACAAAAGTTTGCACATTGTGAAGCGGGCTTAAGGGGTATCATTTACAATTCTAACAGCAGGTAGTCTCGGCTGGGATTATCTTATAGAAGGACTGTAGAATGAATCATTACACTAAGCACGTTTTAGAAAATAGGTAATTTACGTTGCTTACTTAATTTTTTCTTTAAAGAATATATTTGAAGGTATCGCTAATTAAACACCATAGCTCGATTAATTATCGAATCAAAATTTTGTTTAGGAAATGTTTACAAAATAAAATTAGAAATAATTTTGATTTAAAAACGTCTACAAGCAATAACTTTTAAATTAAATCAAAAAACTAAACATGGTTATTTGGGTTGACTGATTATTACTTATTTTTAAATAAATCTAACCTACTAATTATTGTAAGTTATTAAAAAAATCATTAAACTCTCTATTCATAATATTTAGTCCTTACAAAATGTATATTTTATGACGTTTCATTTTTTTCTGTAGTTAATATAAAAGTGAAAATAAAAACTAAGGCAATTCTTATTGTCAACGTATATATTTAGTTTTTTGACAAGAATTTATTACATAATTATAATTAAGATACCAAGTTATAGTTTAAAATTAAATATTTTTTAAATAAAGGTATTACTATATAAATAAATATAAGAAATCAATAATGGGTGTGACCTCCATTATTATTGATACATTCTTGGAGGCGTCTGCTCATTGACGCTATCAAGGTATCAATATAATTAATATTAATCGTTTCCCATGCGGTATCAATGGCTGCAATTAGTGCATTACGGTTTACTGGTATAAAATTTGGCCCTTGTTGTCTTCGGATAACAGCAAGTATTCGAGCCCAAACATTTTCGATAATGTTAAAATCTGGGCTTTTGCTGGCCAGGGTAACAGCTCCAAGTTATTTTCTCGTATCCAATTGCGCACAACCCGCGAAGTATGAATAGGGGCGTTGTCCTTTAACAACAAAATACATTATGAAAATGTTAATTCAACAGATCCCGAACTTTTTTTGGAGAAAGTATAGTGAAATAAGAATACTTACTTGTTGGAAAATATAATCTTCGTCTGGATAAAACACTTCGACTGAAGGTTTCATAATAGTTTCAAAATATCTAAATACGCAGCAGAATCAAGACGTCCATCGATAGCCCAACAAACTCCTGGACCCCGCGCGCTAACCCAACCCACACATTCACAGAAAAATAACCACTTCGTTTTTTAGGACATATGTGATTATTCGTAACGAGTTCCTTCCATTCTAAAAACTTTTAGTGGTCCATCGTTGCGGCTATTGAACGTTTTTCGTCGCTAAAAATCACTCGATTCCAAAATTCCAAAGGTTCGTTCACATATCGCCTTGCAAATTCCAGACGACGTCTCATATTTTCGTCACTGAGAACTTCTTTCGCAGCAGCATTATACTTCTTTATTCCCATCTCCTTTAATTTTTTTGTGCAGTTATACGGCATCCGGGAAAATGTGTATCTGCTATAGCCCTGAGTATGTAGCAAATGGTTGTTCTGTTACGTAATGAAACAACTCGAGATCTTGAGCACGTGTAGATACTTTAGGTCTACCACTTCCGATGGCTCTTTCCAAAGTGTGTTCAAGATTCCATTTTACTCGGTAATGCCCTACGGTGCTTTTTGGTATATCTAACATACGTGAAATTTCACGCACGCTACGGCCCGCCGCTAATTCCGAAACAATCCGCGCTTTCAAATCAGCACCGAGATGAGGTGGCATTTTTACAACACTTGAAATTTTAAACTAAAATGGAATTTACATTTCTTACTTTATTTATTGGTTCACACTACCCCTTCTCAAACAGTAGGTAATTGTTTATTTATTACATACTTCTAATGACCAATGTAACAACCCTTAGAGCAATATGACTCAAAGGAAGTAAATTAAACAAGCAAGGATATTCTATTGTTATTGAAACTTATTCATAAAGTAAAGCCATTTCCTTATAATGCTAATGGACAGGATTTTCTTTTAAGTATTAAGATTACAATAGAGGACTTATAAATTTTCGAAAATATCTAATTATAAATATTTACACTGCAATTGCGCTTTTTCCTTAATAATTTCTTAGCAATAACATACACGTTCTTGGTTTTAAGTTGTCATAAATTTGATATGATATAAATTTGTGTTTCTAATATTACATCACAAACTAATCTTTATTCGCCAAAAATTGTTGCTTAAGTTGTAAAGCTTCGTACACACCTGAACAACAAACCGAGCAACAAACATAACAACGAACCGAAAGTCAAACAGAACGACAAACGATATTTTCATCGAACAACAAACGGAACGTTTGTGCTGTTCCCATAATTATTTTCAGTAGTTTTCAGTTCATATATATTTATTATTAAGAAGAGAAAATTGCGGAAAACAAGAAGATAGTGCCAACCAAATTTTTACGCACAAAGAAGAGTAAAAATTATAATTTACTTCGCTTTTTTTTATTTTGGAAATTTCCCGCCCAAATGATGCTAATAGGATCATTTTTTTCTTGCATTCTTAAACACTGATTAATTTAAAACATTTTTCTTCTGTTTAATATTAATTATATTGATACCTTGATAGCGTCAATGAGCAGACGCCTCAAGAATGTATCAATAATAATAGAGGTCACACCCATTATTGATTTCTTATATTTATTTATATAGTAATACCTTTATTTAAAAAAAAATTTTTATTTAATTTTAAACTATAACTTGGTATCTTAATTATAATTATGTAATAAATTCTTGTCAAAAACTAAATATATACGTTGACAATAGAATTGCCTTAGTTTTTATTTTCACTTTTTATATTAACTACAGAAAAAAATGAAACGTCATAAAATATACATTTTGTAAGGACTAAATATTATGAATAGAGAGTTTAATGATTTTTTTAATAACTTACAATAATTAGTAGGTTAGATTTATTTAAAATAAGTAATAATCAGTCAACCCAAATAACCATGTTTAGTTTTTGATTTAATTTAAAAGTTATTGCTTGTAGACGTTTTTTAAATCAAAATTATTTCTAATTTTATTTTGTAAACATTTCCTAAACAAAATTTTGATTCGATAATTAATCGAGCTATGGTGTTTAATTAGCGATACCTTCAAATATATTCTTTAAAGAAAAAATTAAGTAAGCAACGTAAATTACCTATTTTCTAAAACGTGCTTAGTGTAATGATTCATTCTACAGTCCTTCTATAAGATAACCCCTGCTGAGACTACCTGCTGTTAGAATTGTAAATGATACCCTTAAGCCCGCTTCACAATGTGCAAACTTTTGTTTACAGAAATTGTGGTGTCCAAGTTTTAAATTTCATGAGTGTACATAACGGTCCCAGAATACATCACACCAAACATGGACGTAAACAAATCCCAACATATGTAAAGAAGAGTAATTCTAGAGAATGTGACCGGACAAAGAAACCGTAATAATTAGAGAAAACTAAATGTAGCGAACCATCGCCAAGTGCCAAAATATAGGTCAATATGCTCAACCTGAAAACGTTTATTCTAAACAACATGCAGCTTCATTTCTAGTTACATTTAATAGATACTTTACATTCCCCAACGGGCTGATGTCATAACACTTTCACATTAATCCATCACGCTAATTTATGTTTAGATTTTACTTCGCAGTTCCTTTTACAAACAACGGACTGTTCTCGTTGCCAGTCAAACACAAACAGAAAGAATGTAAACAAGCGCAATTTGATTTAGAAGTTGACCTTGTCCTATTAAACTCGCAGTGAAAGTAGATAAGGCCGTAATAAGGAAAGTATCACGTATTCAGGAAAATTTTAACGTTAGAAAAGTAAATTCTAATAAACGTGAATTTTTATCGTAACATATTGTTAGATAGATATTTTTATGTTGTCGGTGCTAGGCAACAGTACGTAAATAGTTAGATGCCAAGCTAATTCATGTGACATACTAAAATTATAAACAAAAAGTAGTCAAAAAAAAAAAGAATCCTAACAATATAACGTGTAAATACTGCAAAACAAAAAGCCACTGGATCCATAAATGTGCTAAGTAAAAAGCTGATGCGCAACCTCTATATCCGGCGCGCTCTGGGAGATTCTAGCAAATCAAAAAGCCTCTGTCCGAACTCATATTGAGTTGGTTTCAATAAACAGTGATGTTAATATGGCTGCTACGAATAACCAATGGTGGATTGGCAAGGGTGCCACGAGTTACATTACATCAAATCTTTGCCGGTTTTCCAATTACACACCCTTTTTTGCAAACTCTAACATTAGGGTTAAAACGGCAGGAAAGGAAGTGTTAAAAAGTGATTGGAAGTGGAACGTATGGAACGTATGGTATGTGCTTGACATCACTCGGAATCTTGTATTTGTCCTTGCTGCTTATGATCGTAACTCGGACAGTAAATTTGAATCAACTGATACTGAATGTCGATTCAGTGTCAACGAAGAGACAGTATTCAAAGTTACGCAAAATTGGGGTAGAACTTTGTATAGTGTATCTTTTCATACGGTTCAGTCAGCTGAAGTTTGTGCAGGCATAGCTGAAAACCACCGGATACTTCAACTATATCACCAGCGTTGGCGTTACATTGACAAACGTTATGTCCGGTCAAAGCTCGAATCTGAATTGGGTATTAAGGTGCCACCCGACAATGAAATCTGTGGGCCTTGTCAATTTGGAAAAGCCCATCGTTTACCATTTAGAACCAGAGTATAAGTCTCTGCTCCAGGTGAGCTGTTGTCAGGTGATGTTCGTGGATCTTTTGATCAATCTATAACGGTTTACAAATAAACGACGGCTCTATAAAAACTAAAAAACCATATAAAATGAAATACGGATCAATGTAGCGTATTAGGTTCGTAGAAAAAATATATTATTTAGGTAAAACAGCAACTTCCCGGCGTCGTCGTAGAGTGGGGGAGGTCCTTAAGGAGTTCAAAGAAATTAAACCGCTGTCCTAACAAAGCGCCACATTTAAACTATTTGTGTAATTTTTAATTAACGATTAACGCTAAACACTACCTCTTAAACAGTAAGAATATAAACAGAAGATGTTCGCTTTCGTCTCGGAAATCTAAATCGATATTTATTTTCAACCAATCGAAAATTTGCAAAATGCGCCCAAATACAATTTTTGTCGCAACGTATTAATCGCGATATACGTTTACATTTCGTGTAACATATTGCTCGCGACACACGTTTTTCTCGGTTTATTATATAAAACCGTAACACATCCTTCAGTGGTCGTCATTACTTGATTGTCATCAAGGACTATTATTCGAGATACCGTTACTGTTTTGTCGCACATAAAAAAAGACGCTCTGCGTGAAATGTTAGTCAAAGTTCGCACACTAAGTCACCAAGTAAAAAGAATTCCTCAGCGATAACGGTGATGAATTTGATAATGTTAACGTGCGATCAATTTTGAAGGAATTTGGGGTAAACCAGAGTCTGACAGCACCTTATACTCAGAACAAAATTTGGCAGTTGATCGTGAGAATAGGACAACTGTAAATGTGGCTCGAACTTGTAAATATTCTAATACTGAAGTTAATTTTCTTGCAGCCATATGAGCTGAACTTGTTATAACTGCAGGCTATGTTCTCTACCGAGTCGAAAAATTGTTTTTACGTGATAAAACGCCCTGTGAGCTTTGGTGTGGTCAGAAACACAGGATAAAACATTTACGCGTCGTGAGGTCAAAATGCTACGTTAATATTCCTGTTCACAAAAGACGCAAATTGGATCCGAAAGCGGTTGTTGGTTGTTGGCTACCTTGTTAAGTAGGAGGCAAATGAACGTTATCAGATTTATGTTCCTGAGAAAAAGACGTTATTTTACGTCGTGAAGTCATCTTTCCCAAAACAATTACAGATTGTGGCGGTGGCGTTGTCTAGCCAATAAAAATAAACAAAATTCCTCTGGATCGAGTGGATGAGAAAGCAGTCGTTCAGTCCAAATCTGAAACAACTTTTTATAAATTTATAGATGACTTAGAAGAGGACAGTTATCTTGTTGACCAATCTGTGCAGCTACTGAGAATTTCTAGTCAAGAAAGGAAAAGTCCTGCATGAATGAATGACTACGACACAACCTATTTTGCAGAAGTGTTGCTTACGAAAGACGAACCCAAAATTTCAATAAAGCTATTCAATCTCAAAATGGTATTGATTGAAAATTAGCCATGGACATTTGGAATTAATTCTATGCACAAAAACAGTGCATGAAAATTGATTGAAGTTCCTCGCGGAAAGAAAACCATCAATAATAAATAGGTCTATCGAGTAAAGCGTAATCGTGACGGAAGTACTGACAAATTTTTGAGCAAGGTTGGTCATATATTTAATCTAGTCGCTCGCTTGAAAGTAATTCTAACTTTGATATCCATTGCAGCTGTTGAAAAGATGGTTCTTCGGCAGTTCGACGTATCAACTGCGTTCTTGTATGGTGACGTTAAGGAGGAAATGTTTATGAAGCAGCCTAAAAAAAGTTTTAAATTGGAAAGAAAATACAATGAAATAGCAACTTTATTTTATTTCAAGGTGAAGTCAACAAACTGACTGCAACTTGCAACAATGCAAGATAACAAAATGGGACAAATGCATGTATGTGAATGATCTTCAACGCAATCTAAATATGGCTAATAAAGACTTATCCTAAAATTTTACCAGAAGTATTTTATCACTAGTATAGGTTGGGTGTTGCAAAAATTTCTATTAGGTTCCTTCTTCTCATTTTCATTAATATTTTTGTAGAATATTTTCGTCAGATAATATTTTCCATAAATAATTTTAGCTCTTCAAATTAGGAGAATTATCTGATGAAACAGTGGATTTAAATACCAATAATGTTTACTTAGCTGACCCTAATTTTTTTCGAAGTGTTACATTGAAACCAAAATTAAGTAGCTTAACCTGAATAATTTAGTTATTTAGAGATAATTAGAAATAGTAATTGTAAAGAGTTTTTCAAACTTTGGGTGAGTTTTTTATTGAATAAAAATCTAATTGTAACACGCGCTTATTAAAAAACTTTTTCATATTTTTATTTAATATTTATGTATCAGATATGAGATATCAGTAGAAAGTTCGAATACATCTTTTGACGAATGTGATGCTATACGTTAAAAAAGTTGACTTTAGAATTTGATTTTATGGAAGATACTCTTTTGTAGTTCTGTAAAAATATTCTGAACTTTAATAAACATTTTTAACAAAATGATATAAATTTAAACTGGCTACACCAACATTGTTAATTTATACATAAATCTATTACATATTACTCAAATTAATTTTTCATTTTAATGATTTGTATGTATTGACTTGAAAACGAAAGTTAAAGTTAAAACTCGACGCTGTAAAACATAAATTATTTAAGCCCAATCTTTCAAGCAATTTCGTTGATGAAATAATAAAGGGTAATTGTGAAGTATTTGATTAGAACTTATAATTTTTCCAACTTACCATTGTTTCAAATTATTTTAATTATAAAAAAGTGGTGAGTTGCAAAATGTTGATTACCTTTAACTAAATAATTAATTTAATCAGTAATGAAATGAAACCAACTTAATAAAGACACGTCTAAATTAAATGTAGACTCTCAGTAATTATTCTGCCAGTAAAATGTCGACATTGCATAAAACCATGCCTTATGAAACTTTTCAAAAGCGTTGAATTTAAAGCGCATAATAACACATTAGAAGTACGATAGGCTGGTTGGATACTAGTGTTTAAGTTATGAAGGGCAGAATTTGGAATATTTGCATACATATATCGATGTTGTAAATCCTGATTAGTTTTTTTATGTACAAATTTTTTACTTTTGTAGAAAAAATTAAATTAGAATTTTGAACAAATGTTTCTCAACAGAACAGAGTTGTGTTCAGGTGAATTGAAGGAGGACAACAGAATACCATTTGAATAAATCTAAAAACACTTATATGGTTTTGATAGAAATTATAGAAAAGTAGCCACCAAATTATATGTCGCTAATTGTGTTGCAAGTTTGCCAAATATGGAAGCATCCAACAAATTTGTTAAAGAATTGTGATGTCAGAGACACATTTTGAACTTAGAACTGAGAGTCTTTAGGAAGCATGGAGAACCAGCGCAGCGTATCTATTTTAAGCTGAAAGTGGTATTCCGAAAAAGATGCATTATTGTTAAATTTTTATTTATTAAAGTTGTTACAATTTTATTCTCGAGTTTCGAAAAAAAATTTTAATTACTTATAAAATTTGTATATGAGTGAATATTTTATTTACCGGGTTAGCTGTGAGGTTGTTATTTAAAAAGAGTTGTAAATGTTAGAAATTTGGCTCACCGGGTACGAATTTTGGAATAAGCAATTTATTACAGACAAACAAGTGTTCTTTCAATTATTTCAAGAAAATCGTTTTCTTTAATGTCTGTTTTTCGCATCAAAAATTATAATGATGAAGTTGTCATTGAAAAAGAAGTGTAAAAATTTTATTATTTTTATTTTATAAATTTATTTAAAAATAAATATCAACAATAAAAAATAACTTAACAATTAATATTACATTTACATCTTACAAGAGATGCTCAAAATGTTGCCCTTGTGACTCCATACATGTCAGCGCCCTTTTTCTCCAATTCCATCTGATTAGTTCAAATACTTGTAGTGTAATTGAAATAGTATTAAAGGCCTGTAGTATTTTTATTCCACAGTTCTTCTCTTGTATGCGACTCGCTCGCATAAACAAGATTTTTGCATATCGCCATATCCAAAAATTCATTGGATTTTTGGTTAGGAGACCTGGCAGGCTAGTGGATCGGATCACGGTTACCAATCCACCGATCCTGAAACATTCTCTCTAAAGATTATCTTACAATCGCTGCGTTATGAACGGGATGACTATCCTGCAAATCCCACAATCGTAATCTAACACCTATTGGCACATCTTTGAGTAGTTCTGGTAAGATTTCGTCAAGAAAGTTTAATCTGACAGGAATTTCAAATGGACCCAATTAATAATCATCAACGACACCGGCCCATAGATTTATTGAAAATCGGTATTGATGTTTAACTGGTTGAAACGAGTGTGGATTTTCTTCAGACCACACTGTTCATTGTGCATATTAAACATGCCATTGTTAGTAAAAGTCGCTTTATACGTCGCTAATAAACCGTTCAAAAGAAATTGTTTTCACCAATTATGTGAAGAAACCATTCGGAAAACTACATTCGAGCATTCGGATCTTCCTGAAGTAACGCCTGTACTGTCTGCATATGATATGACTTTAATTGCTGTTCTTTTAACACTTTTAAAACAGACTGATGTGATATTTCAACTGTAATTGCACTTATGTATGTAATGTAAAATTTCTTCTTCCTCGTTAGCAGTTCGAACAGTTCTTTGTCGTACACTATGCTGGTGTTGACTTCTGATTTTATTTTCTCGTAAATTGCAATCAATTCGATAAAACTTGTATTCTTTACCATTTTCTTCAGCCTGTCCCAAACATAAGTGTATGTCAGCTTATTCTTCAAAAGTGAAGTAATTCATGATTTTGAATTTTTTAACTTTTATCAACATTTATGTTATAAAATGGAATAAAAATACAACTACGGTCATAAAAATAATTACAGTTGTTTAATTCAGAAAGTCTCTTATTTTTATTTTATCTACAATCACCATATTATAGAGCTATTATTATGCCGTTATGAAACGTATTATAACACCTATAAAACACTAGTGTTTTATATTCCATAAAACATTAGTGTTTTATAATATATCAAATTTAAGAAAAATTTGCAGAAAATTTAGTAATTATTTATTAACATTAATATTAACATTCACGTTAACATCAAAAGTAAACTTATTTGCAATATCAGGATTTACATTTACACAAACCACGTTTGAGGAAGACTGCATCGCGGAGATCTCTTGCATTGTGCTGGATTTTCCTTGAATTTTTCTAGCAATATCGATTTTATTTGAGTCGCTTTCTTCTATATACCCCTCAACAACACTAGATGACCTCCACGCTCCGTGCCTCTTAAGAGTGAGAATATCACCACCAGCATTAGCCAACAGAGTCTCCTAAGAACGGCGCATACTATGGCCCGTGTAGGATTTAGCGTCTAGAAGTTTTAAGAAAGAAGCAATCTGTGAGGGGATTCTGGAAATAGTGTTAATTCCCACAGGTTGCACGGTGCATTTTGAATTTATATATCGCAAAAAAATCTTCCCTGCGAAATAGTACTTTTTAGGACGTAGGCGTATGTATTTCTTGCATATCTCCATAACATTAACAGGGAATCCTTCGTCTAATACAGTGAAGCTTCTTGACATATTGGTCTTTGTTTCTGGGATAGACACGTAGATAAAAGATCCTTTATCTTTCACATGTTCAATATTTAAGTTTACCAGTTCATTGCATCGTAAACCTCCACAAACACCCATTATGACAGCAACCTAGAAATATTTAAAATAATTAAGATACCAATACAAAAGAAAAGAAAATTGGTTGTACCTTTATCATTAAGTACTTTTCATCAGATGCTGTTTTCAAAATTGTTCGATGTGTCCCCTCTCAAGCACTTTTGCCTTCTTTGCCTTGTAGTTTTTGATTGGCTCTTGAGATAAGCAATTAATTTGCCGTATTTTGATATGTCAATATTTCTATGCACATTCAAAGTTGCTCTTAACATTGAATATTTCGTCCACATCGACGAGGAGGCAAACTTGCTTCTTACATTTAAAAAATAAGCCAACAGGACGTCCTCGTTTATGATGTTTGCACCTCTTTTCTCTCTCCATTCATTAAAGGTAGCAAATTCTTTTACGTATGCATCATTAGATTTGGCCGGCAACAGTTGCAGGGTTACTTCTTCAGCTTCTGATTTAATTTCTACCGGCAAAGAATCACTTTCTGACATTTTTTAAAACGACGCACAAACGATTTTTAATTTTTTCACAAATATTGTTTTAATAAACAAGCATCCTAGCAACTAATAATGCAAAGCCGCCCAAAGTTTCACTAAATTTTCTAATATTTGCTATTACATTGAAATTTTAGAACTGTCAGATTACTTATTTTCAATTAAATTGGTTTGATTGTGGATAAAATCTTGTATTGCATTCGTGTTTTAGTGGCATATTATCCCCTTAAGAAAATTAAACATATACAATAAATAGCTATAAAATTTGTATTTTGCTTTTTAAATCAAACGAAAAACTGACATTAAAAGAAAACAATTTTTTTCGAAAAATATTACATTACCAAAAATTGAAAAAAAAACACTTTTTGTCTGTAACAAAGTCTTTATTCCAAAATTCGTACAGGGTGGGTGAAATTTCTAAGATTTACATTTTTTAATAATATCCTCACAGCTACCTCGGTATCTAAGCTACTGTGAAGTCTGGGAAGCCAAGTGGTGTTTTTGAAAGTTATAGCGAACGTACAAATGTGTTTGGTGCAAAGAAAAAGCTGAAAGTCACGGGTGTACAAATTAAAGAAGATTTAACGAGAAACAGAATGGATATCTTAAACAACGCTATCGAACACTTTGGCTTTAAAAACACTTGGACTGCTGATGGCATTATCTTTATAAACAACAACAATAAGAAGCATAAAGTGAAAACTATGGGGGAAGTCGATGCTGTTATACAATATCCTAAATAATTAAGGAGCATCATCTTCTCGGTCTGAGTTTTTTTTTAGTTTCTACACATTTAATACACAAGATTAGTATAAATCAAATTTAATTTATTTTAGTATTTTGTTTTGTTTTGTTTTAGTTTTACTGTTAAGGCCAACTAGTTTTGGGTGAGCGTTTCATTAAATATTACTTAAATTTACTTAATATGCGGAATAAGAAATTAAATTTGTACTATCAAAATATCAGAGGATTCCGGACTAAAACAAATACGTTTTTATGCAGCGTTATGGCCGAAGATTATACGATTGCATTGTACTGAATGAAAAGTGGCTTGATTAGGGTGTGTATAATTCAGAAAATTTTGATAAACGTTATAATGTTTATAAGTGTGACAGAAATAAAATATACGCAGGTAAATCTAAAGGCGGCGGCGTGTTGATAGCAATCAGTAAACAATACATGTCTGAAATTGTAGTATTAAATGATAAACTCGAGACAATTTCAGTTAAGGTAAAATATTCTTGGATCGACGTTGATAATAAGTACAATCTATTTTAAACTGAATTTTCAGTTAGATAAATATTTAGAGTATTTTTTCTTATTTGTGAGTATTTATAATATTTTTAGTTACGAAATTATAGTTGTAAGAGATTTTAATATTCCAGAAATTACTAATTATAATCTTGCGGATGGTAATCAGATAGCTGTAAGTCTGGGGGAGTTTTTAAATTTTTTAAATTTGGAAATGTACAACAGTGGTTAAAATGCAAGCAGTAAAACTCGTTAAAGTACATTGGATGTGTGTGTAGCGGAGCAAAATAATGCATTGGTTCCAATTGATGTTTATCATCCTGCTTTATTAATTACAACTAATATTAAGTTCAGTTTGCCAATTAATGACAACACGACAATAAATAATAATATAATTTTAAGCAAGCCGATTTTCTATCATTGTACAATTTGTTAAAGGCTGCAGATTGGGAAATTATTAAATCGATAACTGATAATAATGTCATATAAACCTATCAGTATAATAATCAATGCATTGATAAAAATACATAAAACTGGGAACAAATCTTTTTAAAAATTTATAGATAATCCCTGGACAACATTGAGCAAAGATCAGTTGATTTTAATTCAGTCTCATTTACAGATTTCATAAGTAGTGTTCTAGATACCGGCGGTCAGGTGGAGTAATATATATGGATTTCGCGAAAGCTTCTGACAAAGTTAACCATGATATTTTATTACGTAAATTATATAACTTTGGATTATCTGAAAACTTAATTGACTTCTTTAGTTCTTATTTTCAAAATAGAAGTCAATCAGTCAATATAATGGGTTACAATTCGAGTTATTATGGGACACCATCTGGAGTACCACAGGGTGGTAATTTGGGACCACTTTTATTTTTAATTTTTTTTATGATTTGCATTCATGTCTTAAATTTTCGCAAGGATTATTATTTACTGATGACCTAAAAATATTTAAGAGAATCATTTGCAGTGAATACACTAAATTGTTCCAAAAAGATATTAATGCAATAGTTAAATCGAGCATTTCAAATAAATTGCACTTTAATATAAATAAATGTAAATTGTTAACATATACCTTAAATAAAAACCGCATAGAATGTAAATATACTATGAACAATACAATTTTGTCTAAAGAAATGATAATTGAGAAACTTAGGTTTCTTAATAAGAAATACAGTGAACTTTAGAACTACACGTCCTATTCAAATATTATATAATTCACTGGTACGAACAGAACTTGAATACGGACCCCGAATATGGAACTCTGATGTAAAAAATACAAAAGTAAAATTGAAACAGTTCAGAATAAATTCTTAAAATTTTTACACTACAAACAACATGGTCGCTATCCTGAATATAATGCATATCACAATATTAGAAAAGTATTTCAAATCCTTAAATTATGTTATAGACGGGAAATAAGTGATATACTTTTCGTATAAAAATTAATTAACAACCGCGCACTAATTGTCCCAATCTATTACCCTTAGTTAGTCTCTACACCCCAGTTTATAGAACCAAACCTCGGGAAATACTGCATGTACCAATCTACCGTACTAAAGTACGATTAAATTCCCCAATTGTTAGAACGCTCATACAAACAAATAAGTACATTACGGAGTCAGATGATAACATATTTAACACACCTTTGACAAAATTTAAAACTGCTATACAAAATTTGTATCACCAAAATTACTATTTTAATCAGTAATAGCACTACAGTAATTTTGTTATAAATTACATAGTATGTTTTCCTTTTTTGTTTATATTGTAGTAATTGTGTATATTCTTTGGATATCCTGATAATGTAATTGGGTAATACCCGTATTGTCAGTAAATTAAGTTAAATTAAATATTTTTTTGAAAACTTTAATAAATTATGTATTATATTAACGTATTTTTACCATATAAATTTTCAGATTTTTTCTTTAACTTATTTCTGAGATAATAAGAAAAAACCAATTTTAAATTGAAACTTTACAGGGTCAAATGAACAAAGTTTATAAGAAAAATTTTCATAACTTTTTATGCTTAGCTTACGATCTATATTTTTGGACCACCCTGTATATATGTACAAAGAGTAGAAAATAAAATGTAAGCAATCGCGAACAACTGCCAATATCTAGGGAAATACAGATTTACACAAACTTAAACATAAGTTAAAGATTAAAACTATTTTGATTAGGTACCTGAATGCACGTTTTAATAAAACAGGTAAATTAGAAGTACATTCTCATAAATAAACTTTTATATTTTTACAGCAATTTTTTATATATTGAAATTGACGATTAAAAATTTTAAACACATTAAGATATTTTGTTAGATGATATCAATAAATCCTTTTTCTAGATCGTGCAAAAAGTGACTACTTTTGCAGCAATTACTGTGTCAAAAGTTTTACTTTTTCGCATTAGTGCAAAAAGAATAGTATATTGAAAACAAGTGTCACAACAACACTTTTTGTCGCACGAAGACAAAGTTTGCAGACCGACCGAAGGGAGGACAAAAAATAGTTGTGACACGTGTTTTTCATACTATTTTTCTATTTCGCAAAATTTACTTCAAGAAATAAATGTTAATATATGATCTAGTGTTTTTTTGGTTTAAAGTTATGTTGGTAGAGTAGTTGATATCCTAATAAAGTTAGCAACAAATGCTGTTGAAAGTTTGCTATCTTCAAAACAATTTGTTGAAATTTTTAATCACCATTTAATTCACGAGTTAGTTGCAAAACTTTTCCTTCGACTATACTTTGTAATTTTAATAATTCTAGAGAAGAAATGCTATTGTGAACGCACCACAACCACAAATTTATAACCTAACTTCATCGTTTCTACTTTTTTGTGAGAGCTTCGTCTTTTATTGCCAACAGTATTTTAATATAAGCTCACCAAGTTGATGGAGAATTAAATTACTCAATTTCGATTGTTTTGTCAAAATAAAATAGTTTTCATCACAGTAAAACAAGAAGACTAATTTTTTTTGTGGGACCGGATTGGTGCTTAATCAATATAATGGTCCACCTACAAAGACAACACCAAAAGCGTTTGACAATGTTTGATATATCATGGATGTAGCACATTTCGAACAAGTTGAACTTTATATAATGACTTGTCGCATCATACCGAAGAAAGATATTTATATCCTTACTGTGTGCAAGCAGTTTACCAACTTATTGAGACAATTATTCTGCACATATTCAATACTGTCAATGGCTTTGCAACACTTTTATCAGAGACATATTTGCTTAAGACTCCTTATCGATGAAGTTTGGTTTTACATTTACCGTTCTATAATTTCACAAACACGTGCATCTGGAGTTTACAAAAACATTTTTTTAAAGTGGTTCCGCTTCACCTCCAAAAGATCTTTTCAGAAGTCGGAATGTTTACTTTTTATAGTTTTGATTTTTTCTTACAGCCTTACTTAAAGAATCTAACTTTTGAACAATGAGTAAATAATATTGAAGAACTACTTGAGAGAATAGTTTGTAAAATAGATGACCTGAACACCCTTAACATGTTATTAAACGTTATCATTGGAATGTTGCATACAGTACAAAAATGTCTTAAAAATCACTGTGAACAAATTCAAGATTTATTACAATTGTAGATTAATGTCGATTTGTTATTATTAAAATTTGCTTTGCTACAAATTACGACAGATTTTTATTTATACTTTCATGTTGTAGTTGATTGAAGATAAAACGGCAATATGTATGTATAGTTGCCTATACTAAAATCAATTTTGTTTACATTAATGTAAGTCATAAATGCGCGGTCGATGGAAGAATATTGTTTGTTAAGTTTTGTTTCATAAATTAACATTAAATTTTCTTTGAATATTAAAATCTACTTAATAAGAACTAACCAAACAAAACCTCACTTAATTTTCTTACGTCAAAATTAAAACTGTAAATTATTTGGTTATACACTAAAATTTATAAAATCCCTAAAACAGTACGGAAAGAGCTTCTATTTCCGTATCGTGTACAATACGGAAACAAAGCTATTAAAATTGCGAAATAGAAAAATGTATTAGTGCAAAAGTAAATTATTTTTCTACTACTAGCTGTGAAGTGGACAATTATTGCGTCTCCTAGCCAACTGAGAAGTTGAATTTCTCTATTAGTGGTTAATAATTTTTCTATTGTTGACCTAGGTTAATAATGGACAAATTCAATGTTTTTGAGAATCTAAGAATAGTTGTTTAACAAAAACGAGTGAAACATAATTTTGTATATCCAGGAGATTATCTTTAACGTATTTGCTGCTTAAAATTACTTAACACGATAAAATTATTTGAATAAAAAAATGCCATTAGTTTAAAATTTGCGCCCCCATCCCATAACCGCAAATACATAACCTGAATTAATTTCTTTGTTAAATATGATGGTAAAATCAGTGTTTTCAGGTTTCCCAAAGGAGATTAACCAGGCGAGTTAAGTTACATGAAGAATTTTAAGTAAATTACAAACATTTTGTTGTAGGTGGTTTTGCATGGTTAACAGAATCTGAAGGTCCGATCTGTTGCATAAAAATGTCGACTCTAAAACTTTACGAGTATGTGGCGAACACTTGCCATTCCTAAATGAATTACAAGTGTCAATTTCTGAAACCCAATATTTAAAATATAAGGTATATTGGCGAAGCAATAAATGCCCGTTAACATCTCTAGCTATACCAAAACTACTCAAGCTTGCAGTCCAAATACTGTTAGGTAAAGAAAATTACGAAGGAACATTCTTAAATTGCAACGTGAAAAGAAAGCACTTCAATTGAAGTTAACATCTCCCAACGATTACTTCCCGAAAGCAGAGCACAAATTGTGACAGCCAAAGGGACTTAAAAATAAACCACTAAGAAGCAGGAGATATATAAAGGAATACAAACAATTTTCACTAAAATTATATTTACGAGCCCCAAAATGTTAATTTTAAAGTAGGTTTTAAATTTTTGCCAGCTCAAACTGCTGTGTGATCATGGTTAGAGTTATATATAAAAATTTAAACAACCCTTGTGCTACATCTTTACAAATACGATATGTAAAGGTGACAAATTGAAGTCGATAGTATTAGACTGCATAGAAACGCTATAATTACAATGCGGTGCCAATGTTAGGGCAGTAGTAAAATTTTCGAAACCTAATTAAAAGAATAGATGTATCACCGGAAAAACCATACCTTCGTAAACGATAAGAAAATCTATTATTTCTTCGATGTCCTCTATTTATTGAAGTCGGTGCAAAATAACTTAATTAAATACAATATAATCTTTAATAACAAAGCATCTTGGAAAGACATTAAAAATCTCTACATGTCAGACAAATCTAAACCGCTGCGATTGGCTCCTAAATCAACTAATTTACATATTACTCGAATAATTTTCAGAAAATGAAGGTGAAATATGTCACACAAGTGTTTAGTGAATCAGTTGCAGTTGGTTTATCAACGTATGTAGCTTTTAATGCTTTTTGATTTATTTGCATTCCTGTGCTACTTGATTTTTACAAGAAAAATGTTTATTTTTTATTTTTTGCTTAAATTTGGCTAGTAGTAGAAAAATAGTACATACACCATGGTTGTGTCCATAATTGCCTTCCCTCACGAAATAAACTGGTGCTAAGGCAATAATGACAGACTTCACAACCTAGGTGTATAATATACTATTTTTGCACTAGTGTAAAAAGTAGTTTTTTAAATTTTTTATTTTATTTTTTTGATTGTCGAAAAAATTATGTATGCAACATGTTTAAAAAGCATATTTGTTGCACTCAGGATGAGTGCAGCTCTCGACTTCGTCTCAAGCTGAAAACTTCACACATCGTGCTACTTGCCACTTTTTGCACTAGTTACGCAATAACTATTTAATCCTAATTTTAGTTAGTGATTAACACGGTAATTCTTGTTATGTATGAGTTTAATTTCAGTCATCATGCACAGTTGTGTAATATCCTTTAAAAGAAATAACGGAAATTGTCACTATAATAATCTTTGTAATAATAAAATTATAAATTAATTTACTGCCCACATAAGTGCTCGAGTATATAATCCTTACCAGTTTTGGTATTAAAACCTCGACAGCTTGATTACTAAAACCCCCTCTAAACCACAAAAATAATTACTAGAAAATTGAAGCATTAAATAACGCCGATTTAATTAAATCTTGCTATTTACAATTACGTACTTTATTGATTAAAATTACGTATTATTAACTTTGTATTCTTTATAATTGCAATTATTCGGTGTCTGTTAAAACTGACAATTCAAAACTCGCTCTATAGCTTAATAAATTATTGCATCTAAAAGCTTTTACAAAATCTCAGGTGCAAGTACTTGCTGGAGCATTATGAAAGTTATATTTATTTAATATTTTGATATTAATTTTCAGTACACTAAAGAACATTACCCGTAATTTCAAGTATATACTTAAGCTTTATTTTCGAAATATTTCACTATATTATAGAGATGGTACTAAAAGTGCTTTTCTGTATCATAGAAATTTAAATCGATCTGCTACTTTTAGTTTTTAAGGTATAACAGACGCTGTGGAATAAAACAAATGCAAACAATTTATAAATTACAAAATAAGTAAAATATCTACAACATTCTTTGCAGATATACAGCAAAAATACTTTCTGATGTATTCATTGATGTATATAAATTGTTTGAGTGAAATTAGTTATCTATGTAAAGTCTAATTTAAGTTTTTATGAATGAGCAACAGAATAACTGTGGCGAAGATTATGGACGAGTTGCATACAAAATTTTATGGTCAACTGTATGATTTTACTCAAAGATGAACTGGAGAAAGTATTTGTCATATTGACGTATATCTAGAGTCTTTGCTTGCGTTAATAAATTGACAGCTTCTGTATTCTGTATTCTGACATTCACGTTTGGTATTGACAGCCGTCCAGAAAACAATAAAAAAAGACTAGTCTATAAACAGGCACATTATGGCCTTAAAACTGTATGATATGATTTATTCATAAAAACTGTAACATGGAAACATTGGTTTAAAAAAAAACCTCACAAAAATCTCAGAAAGTTAAGAAATCCTACCAGACACTAAGAAGTTGTAAAAAACAATAAACATTTTAGAACAACTAATCAAATAATAATTAAAAAAAAATACAAATACGCCATTACAAATTGTGAATGATTTCCAAACCTTTAAAAGCTTTGTTCAGGAATTTCTTTATTGCCCAAGAAGAATTTGCTATTCGTAAAGGTTCTACTGAAATTGTAATTTCTCCATTGAATTGCAATAGGGAACAGTACTTAATAATGATGTAGCCCCATCTGCTATCTGCCACACCCATTATATAGCGCAGTTTTATTCTTTATCTCAATGATATCTGCCAAATAAAATTCGATACAGTTGCACTCTGCAATCCGCCATGTCTTTTTAACGTTGTCTTACTTACACATACATTTGCTAAAGCACTATACTCAGTATACTATTGGCGCGGAGTAATAAACCTGTCAGAATTATCAAATCTCCCGTATTGCAGTGGCGTAGGTACCTGATACGTTTGGAATATCATATTTTTAGTAGGTAAATATATTATAATAGTAAAATTCTACCTTGATATGAATTATTATGTGGTTATATGTTATTTATTTTATTTGTATAGTAGATCACATTACAAATTTTACTTCTTACGTATTATATACCATTATTTTGTATCTTGGTATAATACCCACATCTAGGCTATGATTCTCGTTCGTCAGTACCTGGGCTGATGGCAACGTGTTTACACAGATTAAACTATTGTTCTCAGACCCTAGATGGGTCGATATGCTGCAAGAGCGGCACAATAATCGTATTTTGGTTAGAATTTATTGGTTTTACTTAACCGTAGAAGAACCGCTTTCACAAGAAAATAAAGAATTATTTTAAGCAATTATGATTTATTACGCCGCGCCAATAGTATACAGACTTTAGGCAATGTTCCGTGTCGGAATCTGGGTTTGATAAATCCAAAAAAATTGCACTTTTGCTCGAAACTTTTCCAAACATAATGTTTCCCATTAGCTGAACTGTGCATCGCTTGTCAGGATATATTAGAAAGAACCTTTCAATGTGTGGCCGTAGGGACATGTAATTTCTAACCAAATGCAATGCAGAAAACTTCTTTATTTTCACAATTTTAACTGTCGACGAATACTCGTTTACTGGTCGAAATGTTAACCATCATTAAAAGAAATTAGAAATTATTAATAATGTAACTTTGTAATAATAAAAACGTTCCAAACTTTGAAAGTATGCCACCAATATTGTTTTATGTAACTTTTATTTTCTGGGTGGTTTTCTTTTAGCCACTCGGTCAGTTTTTTTTCTAACAAAACTTGAGGCACAGAAGAATTTTTGTAAAAACTTTATCAGACAATTGAAACATATTGAAACTATAGCGACCTTACCCGGATAACTGAAGTATTTAGTTCAATTTAATTTAATTTCAATTTGATCATATTTAGTTTTCTTTAAAATATTGTAAAAAATAAAATTGTTTATTTATTACAGGAATTACTACATCAGTAATCACCTCATGGCAATACTACTTCTCGCGCCCTAAAGAGACGTCGGGTTAGTAAACCAGTTGCTCACTGTCATTATGATTAAATAAATAAGGGTGGTAATTTTCTTGATAAATAAATAACTATAATAGTTTATTAAAAAAATATTAGAAGAAGAATGAAAACAAGAAAAAGACCTTTTGCCGATAACCCAGTATTCGTTCTGCTGTGCAATACTACTTCCAATAAAAAACGGCCAGATGTGATATCATCTGGCAATCTACCCAATACAAGGTGTCCATCCCTATAAATTGACACATTTTAACAACTTATAACTCGAGAACGGAAAACGATATCGACATGTAGTGTTTACTAAACGTTATAAATATACTTCAATTTCTGTTGACATTGTTGCACATGTAATTTTTTTCTGAAAATTGACGAAAAAAATAAATAAGTTTTTTGAACCAAAATTGTGAGCTTAGTATAAATAGGACACCCTATAATTCTTAACATTATTGAAAGGCCATTTCTTGTCCTTTCCAAAATGCATACATTGTTTTACTCTTTTTTCATGAAACCATGTCAAGAACTTCAAATCTAAAAGATCATATTCAACAACTTATAACTAGAGAAGGAGACAAGGTATTGGAAAGCCGGTTTTACTGAATTTCTCAAGAATGTTATCAAATACAAACCCCTACTACATAATATGTACATTAATAAAGTAACTGTTGAATATGACCTCCATTTTAATCTATACGTGTATCTAAGCGCAATAACAAATGTGTAAATGCATTTTGCAGCATTTCTGGAGTAATTCCTTAAAACACTTAATTATGTTATTCCTCAGTTCTGCTAAATTTGAAGGTGTTGGATCGTAGCACCTTTCTTTAATGTACCTCCATATAAAAAAAATCCGGTATAGTCAAATCCGGAGAATAGGTCCAGCCCGACCTATCCACTTGTCTACAAAGGTTGTAATTCAACGAATTCTCGCTATTAAAGAGTATGTAATGCGGTGGAGTACGATTTTTGCTGGAAATATACATAATTTAGTATACCTTCTTGTTTCTTCTTGGAAAAAAAAATTTTCCATCACTTTCAAACCTGTTGTATGTTCTATTTACAAAGTAAATAAAATAAGCTTTTCAAATGATATATCACATGACCCATCTTGCTATTTAAAAAATTCAAGATGGCGGCCGTGTCAAAAAATTATCGAGCAAAGAAATTTTTTGATTGTGTCAAATTATGTGAAATAACTTCAGATTTGATCTCAAAATTTCCAGAATGATGCCTTCAACTGTTTTGGCTACAGAGCCTTGGTTCCATACATAAAAGCTACCCTGTATGATTTTACTAAAGTCATTCGTATATCATTAACCTCTAATTTGATTTGATCAACTATTCTTAATTTTTTGAATGTTTGAAATTTTGATTTTGGTTTTTGTTTTTAGATCATATTTTTTCATTAACACTGTAGATTTATTTCCTTCTTTAGAGTTGGAGCACAATAAAAACAACCTATTTGGTAATTCAGTTTTTAGCGACGTTACGGAAAGCTATTTTAAAAATTTTTTTTATTAAATTAAATTCATAATAGCCTGACGAAGGAAACACTTTTTAATTAAAAAAACAGCTTCCCAAAACGTCGCTAAAAACTGAATTACCAAATAGGTTGTTTCTATTGTGCACCCTTATCTCCTAAAAGAAGGAAAATAAATCTACGAGTGTTAATTGTAAAAAAATATTGGAGAAATTTATTATTAACGAAATTCGTATCTTTTTACATTTGATATTTGTACGGGGTGATTTTGTTTGGTGTTCGCGATGTAATTTTAAGAAAAAGTACTATAAACCATATATATTTGTAAATGGCGTGCTAAACCACATCCGATGAGCTACTTCTGTCTTATGTACCTCATCCAATGCAATTTAACATTACAGTGCGTTTCTGTAAACGGAGGTCACTTTTGCTATTAGACTCAATAGATGGCGTCACAGGTGCCGCAGATTAGGATTTTGCATGTGGCAACGCTGCCGTTTCTTGAATCTAAAATGTAATTAAAGGTTGCCTAGCTGCTTCCATAGAGATCTGTTTTTCAATTTACGTTGCTATATTGTGCAAGAAATCCAGTAAATTTACCAAACAACAAAATCTCTTTTTGAAAATTGTAAAAGTGGCCCTTATTTTCGGAAACTCACTGTATATATGGTTTATAGTACTTTTTCTTTAATAAAAATTAAAAAGCTGCGAACACCAAACTAAATCACCCTGTATACATGTACATAGTTATTAACACTAAAACTTACTTATTTTGTTCTTGTCCCCCTCATTAAATATATCCTCTGTAAGAGTGGATCAAGTAATTTAATAGATAAATAAATACACCAAACGTTAAAGTAGTACTACAAAAAATAAACAAATGATTTGACGACTACAAAGGTCGTCGAGTTCACAAATGATAAACCCAGTGTTTATTTAATATCTTAAAAATTAGTAACTGGTAATTTAAATAACTTTTCATGCATGCACAAAAACGTGTTTTGAAGTTAACGGTGATTTCACCGTACAATTAATGAAGACAAATACTTTAAATCAATCTTATCTGAACTGTATGTGTGACAGATTCACCAAAACGGCTTTACATTTTGATTTTTGTTTTTATTGATAATTTTACAATTTTTATTGATAAAAACAATATGTACTCAATAACTATAATACTAGTGAACCTAATAACTTGCAGAGATACGTAAAATTATAAACGTACCTGGTTTGACACAAGGTCTATAAGAATTCTTAGTAAAGAAGAGATAAAATTAGCTATTTTACAACAATAATAGTATGTACAAAAACATCTAGTAGACATCTGTTTTTCGACTTTAATTTTTGAATTATATAAATTGTTGTTACAGGAATTAGGTCTCTGTAGATGAATTAATTAACACAATTTTAGTTTAATCCTATTTAATATCACATCTAATATTTTTTGCTTCTTCAGGGTTTATTATTAACACTATTAACAAAAATCTAAAATGTATGGCATTATCAAAATTAAACAAAAAAATAATATCAGTTGATTAATCTTACCTAATTAATTTAAGACAATTTTAAAGACAGGAAAAGTAATTCTGTTTTCAGGAAGGGTGACGCTGATGATATTACAAATTATAGACAAATAACTATTTTGAGCGTTTTCTCCAAATTTTTTGAGAGAAACCTTGTTAACAAGCTTGATTTTTCCACAAAATTTAGAATATTAACTCTCTATCAGCATGGTTTTATCCCGGCAGATCTACTGAATCTGCAACATTTATTCAGTATGTGTATGATGCTTTAGATAATGGTTACTATGTAGTTGCGGTACTATTTAATCTGTATAGTGCCTTTGACAATACAATATTAATCAAGAAATTAAAAGTAGAGAATTATTTATTTATTATTTAATCCAATTCTACTTAGCAAATAGAACAATAAAGTTACTTTAAATAATATAACTTCAAACGAGGCTTCCATTGGAGTTGGGCAAGGTTTAGTTTTTGGGACCGTTACTATTCTTACGTTACTATTCTTACTTTTGTTAACGATTTACCTAAGTATATTTGCAAAGGTAAAGTTTACATATTTGCAGATGACTCTAATATAATACTAAAGTCAAAAGACAAACTTGATCTAGAAAATCATATACATTAAAATCTGTCAAGGTGGCGCTGCCCTGGTGAGTGTTCGTCCGTCCGCACAACCGTTTCTCAAATAGTTTGTTTCGTTTCATTACTTTAACGAACAGCTTCAACTCATATGCTTATCGCATTGTCAATTTATTGTAACCCTTCCTACTGTACGCGTGGGTAGCGTGCTGGCTCTTCTAGTAAGTTATTAAAAACCATAAATAATTTTGCAAATTGGTGCTTTAAAATTAGACTTATCAACAATACTAAGAAAACCATAGTTATTAATCTTAGTGCGTCGTATTCATGTAATACATTTATTTCAAACACTAACAACATTATGTTATCTCAATCCACTAACTTCTTAGATTCTATTCTTGAGAGTAAGTTATCATGGCAAGACCATATTGACATTGTAAGTAAAAATTAACTTAAGTATGCTATATCCTTCCAAATCTTAGAAAATATATGCCTACAATCGCACTTCTACCTGTGTATTACTGGCATACTGACTAATCTCTTAGATACAATTATTTGGGGGAAATCTGTTGATATAAAAAGAGTTTTTATTCTTTAAAAAAAAATGGTTTGCATAATTTTTAATCTAGGTTTTAGAGAATACTGCCGAGTAACATTTAGGAAGGAGAAATTAGTTACGTTAACATATATAAAATTCTTGTATACGTACATCAAAATCTTAATTTATTTAATGAAAGTTCTGAAAAACATGAATATTACACAATAGTTTATCTAAATTTCAAAAACCACCAAATTGTGATGGATCCTACATTTATAATGCCCTTCCCAGATACCTGCATGATATAACGTCACATAATCAGTTTTTAATTAAATTAATGCTATTTTTAATACATAACGTTTTTTTATGATATAAATGAGTACCATAATTTTAAGCAAAACGTTATATAGAACTATTTTACCTAAATTATTGAAAATATTTTAACGTGTCTCTTAAAAAATTCATTGCACTATTAAAATTTTACTATAATGATTTTATGCGATTTTACTTGAAAATTTTTATGTATATATTTTGGAATTGTGCGTATATGCATTTTTAAATTAAGTTTTTACCGACTGAATTGTAATTTGAATTGTATTTACACATACAAATAAATATCTTATCTTATGTAAAGTACTTACGTAATCTAAGGTAAAATTAACAAAAAGTAGATGAAAAAGTATGGTTATTGTTGGTAAATTAATTAATTAATTAAATCAACATATGAGTGATTGCAAAGTTAAACCTTAAGCTTGGTGGCTTATCCTAACAATTTAACCTACATAACTACGCCATTGATTGCTATAACGAAGTAAAATTTTTATCCACTGAAAATAACAAAAACAGGAGATTAATTTTAGAAATGTGTCATATTAACAAACATAAATTACATATGAATTATAATAGGGATATTAACAATTTAAGTAATATTTATAATTATTTACTAACATTGTTTGATTTTCAAATTTCCACTCTGTAGATTAACAACAATATAGTAATAAGTACTATCTTATAGTATATACTTTAAGTGTAATGTAAAATGTGATAATGAATTTTAACTCGTGTTTTGCCTGTATTTAGTGATAACGCTTCGTATTTTAGTATATTGTTAACTCTTATTTGAATGTTGACCTGTACAAGCAATTACCTAAAATTTTCAATAAAAGATGACTTGATCAATTTACCAACATTAACCATAGTTTTTCATTTAGTTTTTGTTATTTTTACTTTAGACACCCAAGTAAGTAAGTACTTTGCATGCATTTTAGATTTTTGTTAATGAGTTGTGGTAACCCCTGAAGAAGCAAAAACATTTTTATGAAATATTGGATGTTAAACAAAATTGTGTTAATTAATCCATCTAAAGAAACCTAATTTTTGTAACAACAATTTACATTATACAAAAACATCAATACAAACATTAAAAACAAAACAAAAATCCTAGACCGTTCTAAATTAATTTATAAAATTTCATGCACATGTGGTAAATATTAAATAAGCCAAACAAAACAGAAACTAATAAATAGAATAAATAACCATAGGTATGACTGCAAAAAGAGAAAAACTCATATAAATACAGGGCACAATTTTGATAATTTTGATACTGGATACGTGTTTCAATAGTTAACCCATCATCAGCAAACCGATACTAAAAATAAAAACCATAGAAACTTATATATACTATCTGCGTGGACCGTGATCATCATAATTCATAAGCAAATTTCTGTATTTAAAAATGTCTAAACTTTCATAAGAATCAAGTTTGTTTTTATTATCTATCCTCTTAATTAACTCAATGTCGCCTACTCTATGGCCATTTTCAAGCATATGCATGGCAACACTGGACCTATCTGTGCGATGATATTTGACATGAGCTACGTGCTCTTTAAAACGAGTTTTAATAGGTCCCTTGGTTTGCCCTATATACACTTGGTTACAGTCTTTACAATTTATTTTATATATTCCCGATTTATCACACATTTCTATTGGGTCTTTCGGATTGCCTAAAAGATTTTGCAAGTTGTTACTACTAGAGGTTACTTTTTATAATCAAATTTTGAAAATATTTTTTAAGACCTTTTGTGTATGTGGGATAATTTGGTAATTTGACATATTTCTTATCTATTTTGCTATTACTAGTTCCTAACGTTGTAATGTTTCTAATGTTTAACTTATGTTTATGTTTTCTAATTATGTTTGTGACAATTAATTCTTGAAAACCATTGTATGATGCAATCTGCTTAATATTAATATTAATAAATGTCATGGCGGGCGACGATGACATTGATTCGGATAGCTCCGATTTAACTAAGAAAACGCAGATAATAAAGTGTACGTGAATGTATTTGTGGTGCTATAGCTAAAACAGGGATTACCTGTAGGCTATGTAAAATCAGATACCATAAAAGTTGTGTGAATCGGATTAAATCATGTTGTAATGTGCCGCTTACTGTTTCAACCTTAAACTGCCTATTTCACCGTTGGGAAATGCGTCAGATATTGTTAATAAACACGAATGTGAGTACAGTAATGATTTAATTACAAGCCTCAAAGATTTAATTGCTGAGTTGCAACTAAATAAAAGTCTATTGATAGATAAAATTAATACTTTACAAATTGAAAACAATGAATTAAAGAGTCGTTTAAATCTAAATACAGCAAATGCTAATTTCTCTGGTTTAAATAATGCAGGCAACCAAAACAACATCAAATTTTCCATAAACAATGGTCAATCAGTTTCTACAACAAATGTTATCGATAGTTTGCAACCTCGAGAATATATCGATAAGCCAGAAAATAATTCATATGCGCAAGTAACGAGAAATAGAGCAAATTTAAGTAATGCAACACCGACGTATTTAACACCTAATAACAAGGAAACTATTTCAACACTAACATGAAAATCAAATCACAACGTACGGCAGGAGAAATCCTTAATAATAGAAAACAAGATTTAAATGCTCCATCCAATGCTGGACAGAATAAGACGAAGAAAATGATTCGAGGAAATGCTAAGTGGGATGACGACAGCTTCAGTGCAGGTACCCGTAAAGCGTGGTTTTATGTTGGTCGTGCTAGACTCAATTGTACCAATACCGACATTTCCAATTATCTAACAAAAAGATTTCCCTTACGCTCATTTATTGTTGAAAAATTGAAAACAAAAGCGAAACAACTAGTGCTTTAAAGTAGGAGGTGATTTTGAATTGTTAGAGCAATTAGATGACCCTAACACTTGGCCTAGTGGTGTTATCGTTAGACGATATAATTTTTTTCGTCCGCGTATGAAAATAACAGTTGCGACATAATTGTGCCTTTACTTATATGCCTGAATACACAAAGCATCAAAAATAAAGCACACGCTTTAGAAGCTGAACTGTTATCCTTCAACACAAACTTTATCTGTCTGTCAGAAACTTGGTGTTCGGAAAATGAAATTAAATATATTTCTTTTCAAGGATACAAGTTGACCAGTTATTATTGTAGAAATGTACTCAAAGGTGGTGGTTGTGGTATATGGGCAAAAAATAAATTTAAAACTTCTCGTTTAGATTTATCTATGTATTGCGTAGAACAGGTCATTGAAATTTGCGGATTATCGTGGACAAAAGATAATAAATCTGTTTATGTTTTTTGCGTCTATAGATCTCCTTCGGGAAATTTTAAGGAATTTCTATCAAATATTACTAAGGTATTAGATAAATATTTTAATGTTAAATGTGACATACTACTTGTCGGCGATTTTAATGTTAATTTTCTAAAGAATTCTCAAGAATGCAGAGACCTTTTATCCGTTCTTGCCTCCTATAGACTGTACCCATGTTTAACAGATCAACTAACTAGACAATCGGGAGGAACGCAAATTGATAATATTTTCTCTACGATTTTAAACAATACTCAAGTAGATGTAAAAATCTGTCATTGTCCGATCACTCTATGCTAATATATTATTTAAGGGATAGTAATCATACAAATCAAAATCCAATAAAATATACCAAAAGACTTTTTAACAATTTCAACAAAAGTAATTTTCATAATAAGCTAACTCACGAAACTTGGGAAAGTATGTATAAAGCGGAAACACTAGATGAAAAATTTAATGCTTTTCACGAGGCTTTTTGGTTCATTACAATAATTGTTTTCCTTTTAAGAACTTTGTTGTAAATGTGAATGCAACTGAAAAAACTGGATATCAAGTGATGTTAAAAAGTCTAGTAAAGATCTGCATGATTTATATATTCTTAAAATAAATTCCCCGGCCTTGAACTCACGTATAAAATTAAAAAAGATTACATATTCGCTTATGTGAAAACAGTAAAAAACTATTTCAACAAGATCATTTTTAACTCCGATAATCCTCAAAAAACATCATGGAATATTATTAACAACCTATCAAATAAAGCACATTGCGCTTCAAAATAAAAATAAAATCAGATCACAATGAAACAATTACAAACCCTGTCAAAATAGCAAACAAATTCTCAGATTTTTTTGATAAAGTACCAAAAACTATAATGGCTAGTATAGATAAAAGCTTTCCAGATATACCAATTAGTTATTTAATTCCAAACAGTATGTATCTCGGTGAATTTTCCCCTACCGAATTGAGTAAACTAATGCTTAAAAAATAAAAAATAGTATTAACTGCAACGTAATTCGTGAGTTCAGAGAAGCACTAGCTCCTGCATTAACTTATTTAATTAATCTATCATTTAAAGAAGGAGTTTTTCCTACACTTCTGAAATCTTCGGCAATAAGACCTGTCTATAAGAAAGGGAATAAATTAGAATTAGAAAGCTATAGACCTATTTCATTAATAAATTCTTTTGCAAAAGTTTTTGAATACGCTATTCTTGATAGACTCACTAGTTTTCTTACAAAATATAGAATTTTACCAAATCCCAGCATGGTTTCAGATCAAATAAATCAACATCAACTGCTCTCATAAGCTTTTACAATGAAGTAATAAATAACCTCGATAATAAATTTTATGCTATAGGTGTATTCTGTGATTTAAGTAGGGCCTTCGACTGTGTCCAACATGCCAAACTTTTAGATAAGCTCTACAGTTATGGAATTCGTGGTAATGCAGCTAACTTGTTGTTGTCATATCTAAGTAATAGGTCGTGCTTTGTAGAATTGACGCAATATAATAATTCGGGTACTGAAATTTTTAGATCGAACGGTCTTCCTGTAGTAGTGGGGGTGCCTCAAGGCTCAATTTTAGGTCCAACCTTATTTTCTTTATATGTAAATGATATAACGCAATTTCTTATCTGAATCTACTATTGTAATGTACGCTGACGATACTTCTTTATTATGTTCTTCAGATTCACTCATTTCCGCTGAACAATCATGTAACACCGCTTTACAAAACTACATTGGTGGTTTTCATCGAATTGTATGTATCTGAATCCTGAAAAACAAGTGCCTTAGTTTTCCACACCAAACAAAACAAATTTATTCAAAGCCTCAGTTACGCATAGGTCAGAGTGCCATACATTGTACTGATAACGTGTCTTTTCTTGGAGTCAAACTAACTGATACTTTGGATTTTAAAGAACACTGCAATAACTTAATTGTCAAACTAAATGCCACCTGTTATAAAATTAGGGTCCTTACATTACCTTGACATAAATATGTTGCTAAAAATATATTACGCAGACGTCCAATCTAGGCTACTGTATGGTATTTTAATATGGGGCACTTCTTCATATTTAGATTCTGTGTTTATTGTACAGAAACGGATATTGAGGAGTTTGTTAAAGAAAAGTAGATTCGAGTCATGTAGACCTATATTTCGAAATCTTCGTATATTGTCATTACCGTGTCTTTTAATCCTTCAATTGGCTTTACATGCTTTTGATAATAAATACGCTTTAAACAATAGAGCTAAACATGATCATTCCACACGCAACTTTCATTTATTATTACCTGAGAAGGTAAATTTATCATTATCGCAAAAATCTCTGAATATAATGAGCGTCAAAATATTTAATAAAATTCCCGAAAAGTATAGAAGTATGTCACGTAATGAGTTCAAAAGTAGTCTTACAGTATTTTTGATAGATAATGCCTTTTACAGTTTGTCCGAATTCATAGAATGTACTTTTAATGTCTAATCTGTTCTCGAATTTATGTAATGTTGTTGACTTATCTTATACTTATTATAATAAGTTTTTAGATGAATAAAGTTTATTATTATTATTATTATTATTATTTCGCATTTATTTATCAAAGTTTGTTTTGACAATTTGAAATGTAATAATCTGTGATCAAAAAGTTGAAAGATGCAAGTTTATGTTGCATACTATGGTTGGAATCATTTGTTATAAACCTCATAGTGTTAAAGAATAATTAAACAGGTACTGCGAAATATTAAGCAGATTGCATCATAGAATGTCTTTTTCATAAATCAATTGTCACAAACATATTTAGAAAACATAAACATAAGTTAAACATTAGAAAATTACAACGTTACTAACTACTCGTAGTATAGCAAAATAGATAAGAAATATGTCAAATTACCAAATAATCCCACATACATAAAAAGGTCTTCAAAAAATATTCTTAAAATTTGGTTATAAAACAGTATCGCTAGTAGTGACAACTTGCAAAATCTTTTAGCCAATCTGAAAGACCCAATAGAAATGTGTGATTATGTTTGATTGCCGCTCCTAAAAGAAGGTAAAGTACCTAATAACAGAAAAAAGAAATAGCTTACTTCATAATTTGAAAGATTGTCTAGAGGTACTTGCATCAAACAACTTTTGTATGCCTCGACAAGTAACAAAAAGCTCTAATTTGTTTTATACTACTTTTGCACGCAACGACATTAAGTTTCCAATCTATGCTGTCTTATAACTGGAGTCGTATTGGTATTGTAATGATATAGATACAAGATACGGTGTAACTTAGTATAAGAAATTTAGTTTATTCTTTTTACAATAACTTTTCCCTGTCTTTCTTCTATTTTTAAAAAAAAATTTATATTATTGGTTTGTTTTATTTTATCAATACTTTAATTTTATTCAAATTATTTGTATTTAAGTTAAGTTCTAATGTAACCTTAAGATATTGTCCTACAACAGGATAATTTAACCTGTAATTTGACTAATAAATAAATACTCAGAATACAAAAATATGTCTCGCTTATATGAATTTCATTAGCCTGCATCGTAGCCTTGAGATATTGTTTACCAATTAGAGATAGGAAAATTAGCAACTCAATTAAAAATATAAATTCACCACAAACACTACAAAATAAACATACTAATAGGCACGAATAAATGACATTTTTATCAACTGTTTAATTTAGTTCCTTGCGGTAATGAAAACATATGGATGGTTCAACAAGTCCCACGTACATCGTAAATTAATTCATTTACTCAACAAAAGGGAGTATTTTAGAAAGTAGCAAAAACGAAAAGTAAAGTTTTTAAAAGTAAGTACCAAAGCTTTGAATTCTTGTAATTGCTCGACTAGGAACAATGAAGACAAGAATTATTATTACTACTATTGCAAGCAAGTAAGGGATGCAGTCTGAAGACCTACATGTAACCCATGTAGACTAAAATTTACAATACAAAAATTCTCGTTACAAAATCAAACATAACTGTTGCGGTCAATTTTCGACGTATCTTTTATGAAAAAACTAACAAGTACTGGTTAAATTCAAATGTGATTCCTACAATGGCGATAAATACTTGTTCTCTATTTCACATCTTGGAAAATTAAGAGGAACTTTGTCAAGCGTAAACGACACCTCAATATACATTAAACAACCATAAAATTAAAAAGTTTTACGATATGTGGATTCATTATTAATATACTGCATATTTTAATTTTATATTTATTTATATGACTCTACTTTCAACTCGATTAACGTGCGACTTATCAGATATTATCCATTTGATTCCAAAGCGTTACAAATTAAATTACGGTGTGTCATATTCTTAAATTTTTAACTTTGTTGCTCCGATATATCTATTATTAGACAACGAAGGGTGCTTATCAATAGTGCTTAATTTTGTCAAAACGTAGGTGTTAGTAAGATGGGGTCTTATGGTTATTATTTTTGTTTTAGAAAGGGTAACCATCAGAATGAAATTGAAGTGTTTTCTTTGGCTACACCTATGTTATATTCATACATTTTTATAGTATTTTTTACATGTACAAAATTGAAAGTTATTTCAACTACTTTGTCTTGTGTAAGACAACTTAGAGATGCTTCTATTTGTAGAGCAGCACTAGGTGGGCATATGCCTGAATTTGTAAATCTTGAACTAGGTATAATTAATTACGTCTTATTTATCTAAAACATTTTCAGACTTGCAGCACTTTCGGTTATACCGAAAGTCACTATTCATTTTGTTATTTTAAATGAAGCACTATATATATTTTTGCATTTTTTGATGAGAATTATAACTCAAACAACGAAAAGTAGGTGAAAAATAGTTATTTGTCCAAAACCAGTTTTCTCACTATTTGATGAGAAGAAACGTCCGTTTTCTAAGTGTATCAATATCAATAAGGCATCATTTTGGCCACTTTTTTGTACAAAATGGGTGTCAAGAATTTTACATGAAATTGGTATTCGTAAAATGTCACTAGCAGTTTTAAAACATAAAAATGATACCATTTTTGAAGCATCAATAGGACATAATTTAGAACACTTTTTCATACAAAATTGGCGTCAAAAATTGCACATGCAATTGGTATCCATAATCCGTCACTATCAATTTTAAAGCATCAAAATGATAAGAAAAATATGTCACTTTGATGCCAAAATGATACCACATCATTTGTTATCAACTTGTATTAATTAAATCACATGCTCTATGTTAATTAATAAAAACAAAAAGTATAAATATTAAGAATTTTGTTTTTAAATCTATTCTAAAATTACATATTGGTATACAATATTTTACATTTTCCATTGACTAGAATAAAAATAATATTTCTTTAGGCTAAAATACCTGTATGTTATAAGCCAGCTGGTTCAATAAAAGAATTTCCATGTTTCATTGGAGACCTTTTTTTCTTGAAGTTTTTGGAGCATCTGTGTCTGTAGTGTCAAGTTTTCCTGCTTTTACATATCGTTTGGCTTTTTTGTTGGCCTTCTCAAATTTATCTACAAAAGACACAGTATATAAAATTTGTGAAAGAATCATTCAATCCCTACGACTAAATTTTTAATACAGATTGTCAAAACAGATTAGTGATCGCTAGGAAAATAATAAATCGTGTCAAACGACCAATATGAAAAAAACTTTTTCATGAATGTTGTATAAATAAATTGATACTTTTGGTGTTTAAACTTTTGTGTTCAATTTATGCCGCAATGATGTCATGAAAACGACAGCTGCACATACTAAATTGAAACTCCACAAGCTATACAGGGTGGTTCACCGGGAACCGCCGCGTTTGTTTATGAAAAAACTGTACGTAGAAAAATTCTGAAAATTTACGATCATACCAAAGTCGATGCGGGTCATTCAACCAAAATATTTTAAAGTTGGCGGAACTTCCGGTTTTACCGGAATTATGCATCAACTTGCTTATTTTTAATAGAACACCTTATATATTACTACATTTTTAGATTCTAGGTCTAATTATAGGCATATTTCATGTACAATATTTCATACCTTACCTCAATCGTTTCTGACTTATTTAATGTTTTATGTCAAAATTGGCGTTTACAGATCAAAAACTAATTTGAATTATCAACTATTCAAAAACTTTTTACTTGGTTTGCGTATTTTTTTGTTAAGCTGGGTCCGTTTGAACAGTATTTGTGCAAAATTGCCAAAAAAATTATAAAGAATGTTTGAAAGTTGGTATCAAAATAGTAGTTTCGAAAATCGTCAAAAGTCAATTTTTCAAATGGAACATACCGATTTTATATTTTTATCTCATTCGCGGTTCAAAATAAGGGCAAGTTTGTATAACAATGATTATTCGAAAAATCGGTACTTTTGACATGCTGGCAAATAAACAGTTTTCAAACGCAAATACCCGTTAGATGCTTTTTACGCTAATTAATTATTAGTTGGCTGTGCTGGTGGTCGAGAATTCAATTCAAACATGCAGGTCTGCTTAAACGATACAAATAAAATCATTTGAATTTGTTTATTATTTATAGGGAATACAACAAAGTTTTGTCAAGAACATCTAAGACGTTTACTGCCCGATACCCAGAAAAACGAAAATTTTTTTCGCGAATTTTGACATAAAACATTAAATAAGTCAGAAAGGATTGAGGTGAGGTATGTGATATTGTACATAAAATATGCTTAGAATTAGACGTAGAATCTAAAAATGTAGTAATATATAGGGTATTCTATTTAAAATAAACAAGTTGATACATACTTCCGGTAAAACCGGAAGTTTCGCCATCTTTAAAATATTTTCGTTGAATGACCCGCATCGACTTTGGTATGTTCACAAATTTTCAGAATTTTCTACGTACAGTTTTTCCATAAATTATCGCGGCGGTTCCCATAAACCACCCTGTATATTAGTTACGAAAATCGTACCAACATTTTGTATCAAAACATTTTCATTACAGCGACACTTAGAAGTGACTCGACTATCAATAACTTCATAGCAATGTTGGTTGGGAATTCTGAATCTTTCTTATTGAGCCTATAGCGAATTTAGAAAAAAAGCCTCAGGAAAAAAAAGGTGGGGAATTAAAAGTTGGGGTATAAAAAACCGCGGAAAAAAGCCTCCGGGAAAAACCTCTGCCAAAAAAACCGTGATATAAAACTGGTGTGTAAAAACTGCGGTAAAAATCTACGAAAAAGAAAACCGGCGAATGAATCATTTACCGTTCTTACCTTATTTATATTTTCTTGGGCCATTAAACTATAAAGTATTTTAGAAAGATTAGTGATTGTAAATACAATTTTATTACAACAGATGACATAATTTTTCTATGTAACTAGTCATTCTAGTCATATTTTATAATCTGACACAATACACTTTTCATAGAATAAGGATTTGGGCTCCTACGGACTCTTTTGTCTTTACTGGAAGAGGATTAGTTTTAAGACGAATTGCAAATGCATTTTAAAACTACTTGCAATTTATAATATACATTTCTAAATTTGGATTTGAAATGCATTTTAAAATTAAATTATTTACATTCTAAACTAAAGTGTATAATAGTTGTTATGGTATAAGTGCTAAAGTAAAATATTTTATTTTGTTCATCATCATTAATTAATACATCGGAGAATTCGTTATTGTTGTACAATCTGGAGGCGGAGGCCATACTATAATCTTCATAATGATAATCTTGAGAAACTGCAGCGAAAGTTTTTTAATACAACTGATCACTTGATGCGTTATTTTTCCTACCGGTTTTTTTCGGATTTTTTTCTGTCAGTTTTTTTTTCACCGGATTTTTTTTCATTCGGCTTCTTTTTCCGTGGTTTTCCGGTTTTTTATTCCCGGTTTTTTTTTTACAGCTTTTGTTCTATCAACGACCTATAGCATGTCTATCAGTTACTGTTTTTGAGACAAGGTTTGCTACAAAGTGGCGTTATCATGTTCCTATACCTAAATCAAATCGATTTAGAGTTATTTCCAAAAAACGGAAACATTTAATTCATTAATCCATTATGTCGAGAATGGATACAAAAAATAATTTTTTAAATGACAAGTTATTGATGCTTTTACAACAATAATAATGTTTATAGAACTAAAATTATCCATACCTATTTTATATGACAAAAGGTGTTGTGCGTTTTGTAAGAATTGGTAAGGATTTAAATCAATTCAAAACTGAGAGGATTTTAAAACCATTGCTATGATTACAAGGTCTTGTTAGTTAAAACCTTCCTAAAGAGAAAAAGAATTTTTTTAAAAAACTTAACAAGACGGACGAACCTAATTTTCGCGTGAAGGGATTTTAACATGCATAACAATCATGCATGGGTTAAGGTCAATCCTCACAAGATCCAAAGAAGAAACTGTCAAGTCAGGTTTGATTTCAATGTCTTTTGCCTTATGATAGATTACAGGCTCTCTTACATCATTTATGACGGTGTGTTAACGGGGGAGAGTTGCTTGAATTTATTACGGACTATGATACAAGATTTTATTGACAACATGCTTTGAGAAGATGCTTTTAGTATCAACTTGTGAAGCTCACAAAACTCAAAAACTAACTTCAATGTTAGAAGACAGGTGAATAAGGAGGTTAGGACCATGGAACTGCCCTGTAAGATCTCAGAATTAACACTAGTAGACTTCTATCTTTGCGGACATATTATTGAACAGGTTCTCATACACAGGTGAACACGAAGGAAGGATAACAAACATTTATATGACGATGTAACTGCCCTGTAAGATCTGAGATTTAATACCTTTGCGGACATATCATTGAACAGGTCTAATACACAACAATTAATGTTGCGCCATCTATATACCATACATTTACTCTAAATGTTTCTAAATTATATCCCTCCGAACTAAATTAAAAGCGTTTTCGAAGTCTAATTTTAGCATAATTTTCGGCTCATCACAACTCTCTGTGACATTTCTGATACCGTGAATACATAATTCGGCTCCTCCGAAGTACCAAAACAAAACTCAAACGAGCGCAAGAATGTCTATGCATGACTATAATAACGTTTGTATGCTAGTTTTACCACAAAGCGGCAAGTGTGTTTCCTATAGCAATTGGTCTAATTTCATCATCTTTCTTTGCAATATCGGTTAAGGATATACCATATAATAAAAACATACATCTACGGGAACCGAACCAGAAAGCATGGTGTTGCAGAGAGGCCAAAACAGTCAAAAATTATTATTGGCAAAATTATCTGTCGGAGATATCATATCTTTGAGATGTTGAGGTCGTAAACCATCGAGGTCGACAGCTGACTCCGCATAGGAAGAAAAATAGTTTTTCGCAATTTAGTGTTACTTATGAAATGACCATAATCAATGTCAAAAGGTTCTGGTAGAAATGTAATGGAGTTATTGGCCTTAGAATCTTGGATTGTCAGTTGGTGAAGTGTGGTCTATGCAAAAGTGTTGTCAAATGTAAGGATAATTAGGAATCGGCTAAATCTCCATTTGACAGCTTGAATTTACCTTTAAATTTAAGGTAAGTTAATGGATTAGATTTCTTAACTGAAATCTTTTGAGATAGTGTGATGTCTTGACTATTTAAAGATTATTTTTGATATTTGTGGTTAAGGACATCTTCTTTTTTGTACTGTGGGAGGACAAAGTTACAAACGGAAAACTATAAGACGTGTAGCTTTGAAATTTTTTTAACTAGACTGGTATTTATTTTCAGAAAAAGAAAACGGTTAACAAATCAGTAATCATATGAGGATATTAGTTGAATAAATCTTAAGGCCATGTAAGTTGTAAGTTATAAGTAAATTGCTTTTGTAATGTGCTGACGAAATTTAAGATTAGAAAAGCAATCTCTAGAAGATAAACTTTTATTGATTTTAATTATTAAAATTTTGTCGTTGCCACAACTGTCATCTCTATAGGTTTTTGTGATTTCTTACTAAATACTTTTTTTATATAACCAGTTTGAAATCCCAACATCTTTCTCATCTTGTGTAGTGATATCTTCTTATTTACGTCAAATCTTCAGTACTTTAGGCCTCGAATGTTGAGGCACAGACTACATAGATAGACTTAGAAACAATATTACTCCCAATGAGTACAACTTTTCTATGCTCATCCAAAGGTTGGCGGTGCGCGCTGTAATTCATAAAACATCAAATCTAGGAAATTTTCAATTTATTATTTTTTATGTCAACTTACAGTGTTCATTTGGCAATAACCGGCTCCAACATTGATTGGTCTAAAAGTTTTGTTGTAAAACTAAGTAAAAAGTGTTCTGAGTTGAATGGTGATATTTTGAGCGCGGACTGACCGATAAATTACGCTAATGGGTTGTTATTGTAATTTTTTCATTATAATTGCACAAGGTTTGTATTTTGCCGAGTAAATTTGGGTTGTTCAATGAAAATCTGTTGTCTAGCAATTTGTCACTGTTCTTGTTGTTGTTATTTATTAATAAACTATATTATTATTATTATATTTGAGGAGAAAACTGTCAATTTTTAAAACGCAACAGCAAATGCCACATGAGATTAATTTTGACCGAGGCCGATCTTTTATATATGAATTCAAATTGTCCTTAAAAAATTACATGTTTTTATGTGATTCGGGGTAAACGTAGTTGGTTTGCAGGTTACAGTTATTAAATTTTTTGTATTTTAAAAAAACATGTGATCGAGGGTAAACGCTGTTAGTTGGTCCCCGCTCCAAAGAAAAGCACCATTCGCCTCAGCAAGTTTTAATTAGTTTATACAAAAGTTTCAGACCAATGGGGTTGGGGCCGTTTTCTTTTTCTTATGCAGTTTATTTTTATTGGCAGACTATTAATTTTGATTTATGGACTATTTAAACGACTTGTTTTATTTCATCTTTGTTATTAAAGAAAACGAAATCACCCTCTTGCGTGCCGGGATGTAAAAACGGCACAAGTAAAAGGCATCGGTTTTCCTAAAGATAATGAACAATATTCTAAATTACGGATAGAAAAGTACTCACTCTCAATTTGATGATTTAACACCACAACAAATTTATAGAAGTTACTTTGTGTGTGACAAGCATTTTACACAAAATACATTGTACCAGAAACTCACAGTGGTATACGATAAGATAACATCTCGACGGTTTTTATCTTGTATGTATTGCTTTGTACTCAAATGCAAGTGTTACCTAATCATATTTAATTGTAGTTTTGAACAACTGTAACATATGCCTCAGGCATTCAATTGCACCCCAAACCTTCTATACCCCCTCACTACCACACACCGAACCACTAGTTGTTACGGAACTTGACGTGTTAGCAGTGATTCAATTCTTTCTTAATTGTTCTGCATCACAGATAGTAGGTCTCCGCCCCAGCACTTGTAAGACTTATGCTCAACACTCACCAGAAGTAAGAAAAACGCTCATCTTTGAAATCACAAAAATTTGTAACTTTATGCTTGAGGAGGTGTCAATTCAGAGATTACTGAGATTGTGGGTAACACTTTTCAAACATAGTCAGCTAAGTTTGGATACGGGACGAAAGGAGGTTGCGAGGCGGCTGTCCATACCTTTAAGAACCTATGTAAAACAACAACAAGAAACCATCAAAATAGTTTTAAACATTGATTTCAGAAACGCTTTCAATTCTATGGAGCGCGTTAATAATGCTACCTCGAGCCAACCTTTTCTTTTTGGTTCTGTAAACATTGATTCCTGATTATGGAGCAAAACAGAGCGGATTTCGCTGGGCCCATTAACCATAGGGCTAAACCTCTGGTACCTGGACGATGGAGCTCAAGCTGGAGACAAAAAATTTGTTTTTAAAATTTATGCTTCAAATTAACAATTGCATGCGTTTGGGATTGAAAATGCACGCCGGAAAATGAGTTCTTCTTTGGTGGGGAAAAGTCCAATTTTGTGGTCTCTAAATTAGAAGCAATCTGTCCAGGAATCACAGTGGTTGAAAAAGATTTGAAACTTCTTAAAGCGCCGATATTAGCTTGTTACTCTTCCCATGTACTAGAGAAAAAGTTTAATGAACTGACTATTTTATTTTCTTGCCTTGTGGAGTTGCACCGTCAAGTGGTCTACTTCATTTTAAGAAATTATTTTGCTGACGTATTTACTGAGGACATTACCTACTTGGTCATGTACAGATGTAATAACACATATTGACAAGGAAATCAGAAGCCGCCCTGGAAAATATTACAAACAACAGTTTCAGCGAACATCGATGTAAGCTTGTGACACTACCAATAGCTTGGTAGACTCGGAATTGTAAAAGCAGCAGACATCGTGCTCTCTCCTTTTCTTGCTTCAGTGAATAGTGTTATACATTTAGTGAACTTGATATTGACAATCTTCTCAACAAGTGATGTCGCGTGGTACAGTGAAAAACGTAAGATCTTGGAATCAAAGGCAGGTATGCCTACCTACAGGCCCTGAACAGCAAAAAAATTGGAACTTTATTTCGACCAATGCAATCGTGGAATCAATCAGTTTCTCATCGCCTCCGAGTGAGCTCATTTTAAAGCTACACAGAGACAGAGAGCAGTGCATGGGTGAATGTCACCCCTTCCCAAACATTTGGCAACTTGACAACTCCACTTTCCGAATATCGGTGGCTCTGCGGAATGACTCAGACGTGTACACCCTCATCGCTATAATTGTGGAGTTCTGGTTGATAAGTGTGGCTCTCCTAAGCCAAATTGTCATGCGAGACTTTATTTCTAGTAGAGTTACAGTCTATTTTGTGAACGTCCACTAGTTTCAGAGTTCCGGAAAGAATTTTTTATCTCAAACATAGCTAACTTACAACTACAGGATAAATAAAAAGATTCAGAATTATAATTCCCGTCTAAAAATGCAAAATATACATAGTTTTTCATTTAAAATAACAGTGAATAGCTGACTTTCAGGTACCTTTGAAAGTGCTGGAAGTTTAAAAATATTTTAGATTGAATAGGACTTGATCACTATATCTTGTCTTGCTGAGATACACTGTATAACAAATTAATTGTTGAATTAGGTATTCTTTAAAACATTTATTTTATTCTTTTTCAAATTTTTATTTATTTATGTAAACAGTATGAGTTCTTTTGTATAACTTTAACTTGTCACACAATATATCAGTTAAATTTCCAGTACTGTGTCCGTTAACACAATAAAATAATTTAACATTATATGTAAATTGATTATTTTATTTTCTATTTGTTAAATCAAACTTACGTTTCTAATCCACAAAACCTGATTGTATTCGAACAACTAGTCAAATCAATATGTTCAACAAAACATATTAAATGGAGTAACATGTTTCAATTAAGTAGAGCCTTGATGTTGGTGTCACATCATAAACACATTCCTGTTGCTGCTAGGCCTTTTGTAATTTAGCTTTGTTTGTGGTTGGCAGAGAACATCGTTCTTAAAACGATCTAGAACAGAGAGAATCCACAAAATCTATAATCTAAACAACAGATGCTTCTTTTCTGTATTACATAAAACTTATTAATTATAAACGTTAATTATTTTTATTTAACGTTATGAGATTTCTAATGGAATTTGTTTAAATGACGGCGTTGAGTTTTATTAAAATCAAAATCATATAGTAGAAATGTGATTATAATTATTTTAATGGTTTGTGTATTGAGTGTACCTATCTTAAACATCATTTAAAAGTAAAAACGATACAGTACACAGTAAACCTTAGGTAAGTAGTACTTAATTACCAAAGCTATTAAAATGTTACTAATAATTCGCAATCTAGACCACAATGCTTCTTTGTTTATTATCTGACATTGCACGAAAAAGAAATTTCGTCTTCAAAATAATCTTATTATCACAGAACGTACTTAATGATTTCTTGTAGTTTGAAAGACATCGAGTAAACAATGAAAACGATCTCTCTTTAACAAAAAAACGTTTTTAATGACAAATGTTTCGTGAATACAATACAAGTAAGCAATTATAATTAGATAAATGTAATGAAGCTTATTACGAAGGTTTTCATCTTAATTGTCTCCATGTTGTGATTTTTGTTTTGGTTGAAGTACTTAAATCCATTAAAATGAAGCATTAACAAAGAATGCAACTTTTAATATTTCTGTTTGCTAGGAAATCGATCAAAAAGCTTAATTGAAAATTTGAATTTTGTAGTTCTTTGAGTGTGATAACATTTAATTTTCTTCTAACCTGTTTTAAGATCCCTTTTTGAGAAAATGCTAATTCAAACACTTATACTTTTATTAGCTACGATATTTGTTTTACTATTTAGAGTGTTTCATACCTCAAGTTTTTTTCCTTATGTGTTTGTTGTTTGGCCTAATTTAATTCAGTTTGGCAAACTTTGGAAGTGTCCACTAGTAATCGTTTTTTTGTTTACGTACCCTAGATATTTCAGTTTGGGAAAACAAAAGTGGCATTTGTCCTTGTTTGAGGTTATCCCAGCAGTAAATAATCGATCAAAAATACCCAAAATAGTCGCCAAAGTAGCTGTAGCGATAATAATATCCGATCTAAATACGCAAAAATATGATTCTAAGTCAGCACTAATTACTCTTATCTATCAATCTTTGAAAAGTTGCAGTGAGTTATATAAAACAAATGGATTGGTAAAATTGAAAATATGCTGTTGTATAGTAAAGCTACTACACTTACAGGAAAAAATAAAGAAAATTTAGTAAAACAAAACAGTTAACAGTTACCTTTTGAAACGAGGCAATGGTCTTATAATATCGCAGCATAGAATTTGCCAAGGTTGAAAGTGCCACATAACCTGGCGGAGGCAATTGTTCAGCTTTGTATAACGTCTCACATAGGTCAATCGTGAGACGTTAGCTTAACTTTAAGTATGGGTCCTTGACGTTTTTTACTCACTTAATGTTGCGTGATTAATAACTTTCTAACCATTGATTCTAGTCTACATGTTTATTGGAACTTTTCGACTTAAGGAACGTTAAGAACTCATTTAGTCTATAAACGTACAATCGTGGAACACCTGTATAATGAAGAATACATACCGTGTGTCCCGGAAGCATTTAAAATGGGGAATTTGAAAAGTCCGATATATATGTCCCCCAAAAGTGTGTTTGGATATTTCCACTATCAGAACACTTAACAATGTGTACTAGAAACGTTTTTGCGTAATAATTTCTAAAACTTAACCAAACATATTAAAAATAATGCTTTAGACACGGTATGACGAACTACATAACGAGTTAAAACTATGGTCTTCATGAGTCACTTAGGTCTTTTTTTTTTGGCTGCTATTTGTCTTTTGATGAATCGGTTTTCAGTTTCTTTACCTTTAACGCCGTTATTTTAAGCTAAACTAGCTCTTGTCGAGATTCAAAATGTTAATGAATTATTACGTATTGATAGACAACTTGAAATGGTCTAGTATCCTGTTGATAATTATATTGCTTCTCAGAAGAGGAAAGACAATTCTTTGTTGGAACCTAATTTGGTATGTTTAGATTCTATGAGTTCTTGCTATTTGTGCTTTTACTTAAGTCTTTAATATATTTTGGTCAAGTCACACCTAAGTTAAAACAGAATCGAAAAATGACAATTACTCCCTGACAAGACGTCTTCTGGCTCATGTTTAAGGTACTGCTGTTTCTACACACATATAAGCAAGCAAAGTGTGGAACTGTGGCCAACAGGATATTACTTATTAGTGACTGAACACAGTCAGTCGTAACGTTGGTGGAATAAAACACATGGTGTTGCCTCGACTTTCTGCTCCATGCTAGCACTCCTATAGAAACCCAACGTAGTTTGAGGTAAAAAGCTCAAAATGTTATCATAAAGGGTCTAAATTACCAAACGACAACGACAATTTAGAATCAAAAAATTGAAAGTTTTCAAAGAAGAATTGAATAGTGAAGTAATTGCCAAAGAAGCCTTTTATATTAGGAAAGAAAGAAAAGTAATAATTCTTAAGCAAATTAAATAACAGAACAGAAAAACAATTAATAATAAAGAGCAAAAATAATTTAAAAGAAAAATCAATATAAATTCAAAACGACTTACCAAAATCAGAATTCAGAATACAGAGTATACTATGATAAAGCTCACAAGAAGAAAAAGAATGGTAAAAAAATAAATAGATTCCTACGTGTGGACAAACAACAACTAACAAAACAACACAATCCTCCTGTCGGGGTAAAAACTATTTAAACTGTAGCAAAAATTTTGGAATATTAGTGGTTTCAAATAATATTCCTTTAAAGTGAAGATGAAACCCAAAGCGTACTACAAGAAGTTAGTATATTGAAATGACAACAAGAAAAAAACTCCTTTCGGAAAAACAGAGGCATTGATAACATTTTCTCGTTAAGAGCAATAATACTAGGTGTATTTGTATTATTGCAATATAACATCTTTAAAGTGGAAGATGAAACCCAAAGCGTACTACAAGAAGTTAGTATATTAAAATGACAACAAAGAAAAAAACTTTTCGAAAAACAGAGGCATTGACAACATTTTCTCGTTAAGAGTAATAATACAAATACACCTTACAAAGAAAAAAAAAACGATATATGCAATATTTATAGATTTTAGTAGAATTACAGTGAGAACCATAACAAATTATGGTGTATCTACGAAGCTAATAAAATACTCTCTCATTATTTATACGTAAAGCTAAACTAAAGAAAAAAAACAACTTTAAATATTCAAAACCTATTAAAATATCAAAAGTAAGTTCTACAAAGAGATCCACTAAGGCCTCTACGTTTGCTCTTTATATCAGTGACTTAGAATTATTTTTTACAGCAACACAACACACGTAGACTAAATATACGAGGTGGGCCAACGTCGACGCAAAAGCCAGGGCCAATTGCAGAAATAAATTGGATAATTAAAAAAAACTCAGACCCGTCAATTTTATTTCTGAGGGGGACAATCTTTTCAATTTTTTCAATTACCAGTTAAATTGTGCCACTGTAATACCTTTTGTTTTTTTGAATGACAATATCCGCGAAATCATGAGCCCTCTAAGGGATTTTGTTCTCGTTGTTCTAGCCGAACGGCCAAAAGGAAACCAACAACATGTAGAGTTTTCGAAAGCATTTTGTCGTCTATCCGATTTTCCAACGAAAACCAGAAGCCATTTAAAAGTTTGATGTGACGTCACTGCTGAATGCCGAAGGGTGAAAAGATGCCCCTCTCAGCAATA
>JALBCR010004387.1:0-126162 GCA_030710515.1 Abscondita cerata | reverse complement strand
TTAGTTACGTATTGCTCTTAGCCTGGTAGCAGACAGACCTGTCTTCGACCTGTCAGTCATATCCTTCGTCCGCCAGTAAAAACCGTTTTACCTTGCTAGTAATGTTAAATATTATACTGATTATTTTCGTCGTGAAAATTCTATTACTTTTGTGAAACATTACAAAATTAGATAAATCTACCTTATTTCATATACAAAGTGGTCCAATACCGGGAATTTTTAACAGTTTTGGTATATTTTAGTCCAAGTGGCATAAAAGATTCTATATGCTAGCAATCAGCCCTTAACAGCAAAAAGAAGTACAAAATAAAATAGATATGATATCGGCAGAATGTCAAACATGTTATAGAAATTTCTTTTGTCTGATGATGATTCTATTATCGATAAAAATATGTTAGCGAAAAAGTAGTGTGAACAGTAGTGAATCGAAAAATGAACAGCAGTTTAATCTAGCAGGTAAGCAGCATCTTGGTTCTAAAATAACAGCAAACCCATTCTAACGGCAAACAAATCTACCAAATACGTTTCGACGAACATTGCGGTTTGGGTAAACTAGAAGAGGATGCAGTCCAATTTATTTTACCGGAATATCCTTTATTCATGTAAATCTTGATGAAGTAAAACGGATAAAATATTTTGACAAGTTTTTGACAATGACATCATCAATACCATTGTATGTGAAACAAATAGGCGCGTCGAATCTAGTACCTAATCCACTTTAACTAAAAAGCAAAATTTATAGAAAGAAGTATCTAATGAGGAGATCAGAAAATTCCTAGGTTTGTGTGTTTTAGGAGGCATCGTAAAATTTCTTCGTTGCCAAACAGTGGAATAGGGAAAGCATTTTATTACCACCCTGTCTTCCAAAAACTATAGCCCGTGATAGATTTCCTAGAATTTTTAAATGCCATGTTCTGTAAACCATTCTGAAATAAATACCACCTTTACAAGATACGAACCATATTAGATGTTATCCCCAAAAACGTAAAAAAGTTGTCTTTATCCTGATAAAGAACTCCATTGGATGAAGCAATTTGTTGCGTGGTCGACTTGTATTTCAACAATACATAGCCAGTAAACTTCATAAGTATAGAATTAAACTGTATGAACTTACTACACAGATATAATACTATGATCAAAAAGTAAGGTGAAATTGTTTATAAACTGTTACAAATTGTACCAATACACAGGGAAAACAGTGAATACATTTTTTTATACTTCTAAGTTTAGACTGTTAATGATGTTTCTTTTGGTAATAAACAAGTTATAAAAATGATTATTCATTTTTCCTAAATCACACACTTATTGAACCCATCGGTTCTGTCTAGATTACCTTACCAGCATATTGGCATTTAGTACATAGTTATACACCACGAGTTTATATCCTGACTACCAGTATACTGACAGGCTAATAAAAATATAAAACTATATAATTATATGTTCATTATCACATATGTCCGAGTTTTAATTCATTAATCCACCTTTTCACCAAAATACGTACGTTTCGAAGAAAAGTCTGGTTGCAATTGATTAGTGTTCAACGAGTTAAATAACAAATATAATCGTACAAGAAAAAATTACATAAATACAAAAACGCGTCATGTGTGGATGGATAAAAATAACAATAAAGTTATTTTACGATAAAACGTATATCTATTTTACACACTGTCAAACACATTTGAATCTGTATATAACGTATATTTGTAAAAAAATTTAAAGTTTCAAGAACCGGCATGTAACATAATGTGACAAACAGAAACGTAATGTTCCAATGTTTTTTGTCATTATTATTTATGTGCATACAAAATTTAAGTTATTTTCTAAATTTATACGTAAATAAAGAACTTAAATTTTTCACTCCAACAAAAGCGTTGAATAATTTTATTCACGCACCTTTTCTAGAAAAAATCTTTCCACGTTTTAATAAAACAAAATATAGAGAGATTATACAATTAGGTATACACTAGATTTAAAACATAAAAATATTGCTCATATTTACGTAAATAATTACTACAGTCAGATAGAAGAGAAAGAAAAATCAATAACATTTTATAAAGCCAGATTGAAGTTTATTTTCTAACTCATCACTTTGTATGCAAAACTGTTACTTTGGAACAGAAAAATTAGTTTAGTGTTACATCAGACCAAGTAAACACAAAAAATCCTTCATTTTTGATAAAACAAAATTTATGTAGACAATTAATAATTTATACAAAATTGCAAAAATGAAATAGTATTGATCAATTATAAATAATTACTGTCGATTATCAATAAAAATTGTGCGTACGCGTTTATAATCCTGTAAAATTGCTACAGCCTTCAGCAAATATTTTCACGCGTTTCCGTTGTATGAGATTTTCACGAAGGGTGGCGCAATTATGTAACTTTTATTACAAATGCGGAAAATTAACATTTTTCAGCGTAACAGAACCAGATTATAGTCATAAATTTTATTTTCAAACGTCAAATTATAAAAAAATGCTTTGATACTTTGTCTATCTTTGCAAAGAATTTCATTGAGCCGGAGTTGACAATATTTGATTTATTGGAAAATTCTTACATTCAGTTATTTCAAAAGCTACTGAGAATTTCATTCATTATGACCTAATTGCTTAACCAACGTGAATTTTTTTATAGGGTTATTAATTTCCAAAAGAAAAATCAGATATTTTAATTAGCTAATTTCGTAACCCGGCAATAAGTTCTGTATATCTTCTAATTTAATTAAAGCTTAAAACTGTTTGCATTTATTATTGTTATTGATTGAAATACAAATTAAGTTTTATGTTGACACAAACGGCAGCTGCCCTATTCGTGATTTTACCTCATGCAATTTAACAGTGGATGTTGTAATGTTTTATTGCGTTTTAATTTGTAGTTTCTTAAATTTAGGGCTTCAACTAAGAAAATGTTTGTTATAAAAATTTTATGAGCATATTTAATAATTGGTTTATGAAGAAAAGTTAAATATTTAACTGTAGAGAAAAATACTTAAAAATATTAAATGGCATTTGCTCTTTGATAAAATTATTATGTAAACACAAACTAAGAAATTTCTAAATTTTAATCTCCTCTTTAATTACTATCAGTTTTATTTTAAAACAATTATTTTTAATTCTTTATACTTTCTAATACTGGAAAATGATTTGAATATCTATTAGACTACAAACTCCATGCTAAAAAAACCTTGGTGATCGTATTAGGTCTAAATCACTTATTAAAGTATACTATTATATGGAGATAATACCTTTAAATACTATCCAGTCAATTTTCCGCGGTACACTCATGCAATTTAAAACTTGGACACCACAATTTCTGTAAACAAAAGTTTGTACATTATGAAGCGGGCTTAAGGGTATCATTTACAATTCTAACAGCAGGTAGTCTCAGCAGGGGTTATCTTATAGAAGGACTGTAGAATGAATCATTACACTAAGCACGTTTTAGAAAATAGGTAATTTTACGTTGCTTACTTAATTTTTCTTTAAAGAATATATTTGAAGGTATCGCTAATTAAACACCATAGCTCGATTAATTATCGAATCAAAATTTTGTTTAGGAAATGTTTACAAAATAAAATTAGAAATAATTTTGATTTAAAAACGTCTACAAGCAATAACTTTTAAATTAAATCAAAAAACTAAACATGGTTATTTGGGTTGACTGATTATTACTTATTTTTAAATAAATCTAACCTACTAATTATTGTAAGTTATTAAAAAAAATCATTAAACTCTCTATTCATAATATTTAGTCCTTACAAAATGTATATTTTATGACGTTTCATTTTTTTCTGTAGTTAATATAAAAAGTGAAAATAAAAACTAAGGCAATTCTTATTGTCAACGTATATATTTAGTTTTTGACAAGAATTTATTACATAATTATAATTAAGATACCAAGTTATAGTTTAAAATTAAATGAAAACTTTTTTTTTTAAATAAAGGTATTACTATATAAATAAATATAAGAAATCAATAATGGGTGTGGCCTCCATTATTATTGATACATTCTTGGAGGCGTCTGCTCATTGACGCTATCAAGGTATCAATATAATTAATATTAATCGTTTCCCATGCGGTATCAATGGCTGCAATTAGTGCATTACGGTTTACTGGTATAAAATTTGGCCCTTGTTGTCTTCGGATAACAGCAAGTATTCGAGCCCAAACATTTTCGATAATGTTAAAATCTGGGCTTTTTGCTGGCCAGGGTAACAGCTCCAAGTTATTTTCTCGTATCCAATTGCGCACAACCCGCGAAGTATGAATAGGGGCGTTGTCCTTTAACAACAAAAATACATTATGAAAATGTTAATTCAACAGATCCCAAACTATTTTTTGGAGAAAGTATAGTGAAATAAGAATACTTACTTGTTGGAAAATATAATCTTCGTCTGGATAAAACACTTCGACTGAAGGTTTCATAATAGTTTCCAAAATATCTAAATACGCAGCAGAATCAAGACGTCCATCGATAGCCCAACAAACTCCTGGACCCCGCGCGCTAACCCAACCCCACACATTCACAGAAAATAACCACTTCGTTTTTTAGGACATATGTGATTATTTTCGTAACGAGTTCCTTCCATTCTAAAAACTTTTAGTGGTCCATCGTTGCGGCTATTGAACGTTTTTCGTCGCTAAAAATCACTCGATTCCAAAATTCCAAAGGTTCGTTCACATATCGCCTTGCAAATTCCAGACGACGTCTCATATTTTTGTCACTGAGAACTTCTTTCGCAGCAGCATTATACTTCTTTATTCCCATCTCCTTTAATCTTTTTGTGCAGTTATACGGCATCCGGGAAAATGTGTATCTGCTATAGCCCTGAGTATGTAGCAAATGGTTGTTCTGTTACGTAATGAAACAACTCGAGATCTTGAGCACGTGTAGATACTTTAGGTCTACCACTTCCAATGGCTCTTTCAAAGTGTGTTCAAGATTCCATTTTACTCGGTAATGCCCTACGGTGCTGTTTGGTATATCTAACATACGTAAAATTTCACGCACGCTACGGCTCGCCGCTAATTCCGAAACAATCCGCGCTTTCAAATCAGCACCGAGATGAGGTGGCATTTTCACAACACTTGAAATTTTAAACTAAAATGGAATTTACATTTCTTACTTTATTTATTGGTTCACTCTACCCTTTTCAAACAGTAGGTCATTGTTTGTAACGGTCACTGTGAGTTAGGCAACACCCAATGCAAGGGGTCGAGGTGTAAACGCGACATTTCTCCGTATTCGCTCCTTAACGGAAATTTTTGGGATTTAATTCCCAGAATTCAACTTCCGCGTTGTCCTAATTGGCCAATACATTTTCGGTTTCTTCAATTTCCGCCTGGTGACAACCACCATCACGTCGTGCTACATGAAATTCAAATTTGCCTTCATCTGAGTGCTTGATCGTGATTCCGTCAAATTTTCTAGTGGTATGTATAGGACCCTGCAAACTTTCAATGTATAGCGGTATATTTTTAGCTGGGGAAAGGATTGATTACTCGATTTTCCGAAGTTTATCTTAGGACGGATGCGTGTACTAATTGCTTCTAATGGTCGCTCGATTGCATTCAGGTACGACAAATATTCTTCATGGCTTCCTCAACGTTACACCGTGCATAATTTTCAGATAAGGCGAGTACTCCGGGATTAAAATTACTCGGCTGTAAAGGTTCTTTTGACCTAAACAAAACCAATTACCTGGCTGATTAAATTCATCGTGGGATCTCTTTCTACCTGTTATTGTCTTGTCGCTGCGTGTGTCGCATACTTGGGGTTCGCTGTTAAAATTGCTGAAGTACGGGACATCCTACCGAAATTAGGGGTCGCCGCAGCCGGCACCGACACCACATATCTGTATCTCCTCCTGTGTGTCAACATCGTAAACCTCTATCTACAACATCAAGGTCAGATCTTTCTAGTTATACTTCTACGCTGAAAACAAACCATCTCCGGGACGTCACACTGCTACCGAAAACGTCTCAAGCGTAACACCTAAATAAGTACAACTTGTCTTGGCACCTTAAGTGCAGTTAAATATTTGGAACTCGAAACGTATTTGTTCACGTATTTATAATCTTTTTCTGTTAATTCACTACAATATAATTAATTAACTTGTTGTGGCGCATATATTGGCCCAATCTATACACACGAATGTGTACCGTAAAAGCGCGAACTTGCTTCATTTACCCACCATTGCTTGGGGATATTTTTAGAGTAGAAGTGTAATACCACGGAAGAGCGCTTTTTTGGGGAAACACCTAAATCTCCGATACTTTTTTTTGCTAAATATTGCAACTGCGAACACTAAATACACCTTCGTATTGTACGGGTGGGGTCACGTCGCCATCTTGTTAGATTATATAACGCCAGTGGCGTACCACATAAATTAATAATAACTTGCTATTAATTATATATATTTCTTCTTCTTTTGTGTACGAATATATATAGGAAAGTACGAACGAATACGCTTCGTAGAATTAACTTAAATTGTAAAGGGATATATATTTAAATTGTGCCCTGTTCCTTTTTTTTTATGGTGTGTGTTATTAAATATAACGTTTTTGTAGGTTACGATGTGTCTCTCTCTCTCTTATATGTATTTATTGCTCCTTTAATTTGTTACGGTTGATTGTTGCATCTGTTTCTTTAGTTCGGAAGCAGGTTTGTATCCACGCATTAGGACTATGGCGCCCTCGGTTTAATTCCAAGACAGTTTCTAAAGAAGCGGTGGATCCTTTTTCTCACCCACGCCCTACTCTCGGTGCCGGCAACACTTATCTTTCTTCTCAATTAACTGAAATAGCATGTTTTATTACATACTTCTAATGACCAATGTAACAACCCTTAGAGCAATATGACTCAAAGGAGCAAATTAAACAAGCAAGGATATTCTATTGTTATTGAAACTTATTCATAAAGTAAAAAGCCATTTCCTTTATAATTCTAATGGACAGGATTTTCTTTTAAGTATTAAGATTACAATAGAGGACTTATAAACTTCGAAAATATCTAATTATAAATATTTACACTGCAATTGCGCTTTTCCTTAATAATTTCTTAGCAATAACATACACGTTCTTGGTTTTAAGTTGTCATAAATTTGATATGATATAAATTTGTGTTTCTAATATTACATCACAAACTAATCTTTATTCGCAAAAAATTGTTGCTTAAGTTGTAAAGCTTCGTACACACCTGAACAACAAAACCGAGCAACAAACATAACAACGAACCGAAAGTCAAACAGAACGACAAACGATCTTTTATGATTTCTACAATCCGACAACAAACGGAACGTTTGTGCTGTTCCCATAATTATTTTCAGTAGTTTTCAGTTCATATATATTTATGTTTGAGAAGAAAATTGCGGAAAACAAGAAGATAGTGCCAACCAAATTTTTTAACGCACAAAGAAGAGTAAAACATAATAATTTACATGTTTTTTTTTATTTTGGAAATTTCCGCCCAAATGATGCTAATAGGGACATCATTTTTTTTGCATTTTTAAACACTGATTAATTTAAAACATTTTCTTCTGTCAACTCCATAATATTACCTAAAACACAACAAACCCACAAAAGGAAGGACAAAAATAAATAATTTAATTCTCCCGCATAAGTTTGTTCGCCGTTTTGTTTAGATTCGTCCAAACCTGCAAACGCATTCGCGCGCATTTTCTTTGATGTCGGGCAAACCGTTCGTGAAACAATCAGGACTTGCGAGCTGTTCTAAAATTCGTGTAGACGTCAAATTGCATTCCGTTCGGTTCGTTGTTCTGTTTGTTCCTCGGTTTGTTGTTCAGGTGTGTACGAAGCTTTACAATAAGCATATTAATATGAACTATATCTTATGAAAGGAGAGTTATGTAACTATAATTAACGACTTAACGTTACGTTAGTAGATTCCATTTACTATTTACACATATTTTCTTGGAACATTCGATAATTAACTATCGGGATATGATGACCCTATACTTCGCAGGTTGTGCGCAACTGGATACAAGCAAATAACTTGGAGCTGTTACCCTGGCCAGCAAAAGCCCAGATTTTAACATTATCGAAAATGTTTGGGCTCGAATACTTGCTGTTATCCGAAGACAACAAGGGCCAAATTTTATACCAGTAAACCGTAATGCACTAATTGCAGCCATTGATACCGCATGGGAAACGATTAATATTAATTATATTGATACCTTGATAGCGTCAATGAGCAGACGCCTCCAAGAATGTATCAATAATAATGGAGGTCACACCCATTATTGATTTCTTATATTTATTTATATAGTAATACCTTTATTTAAAAAAAAACGTTTTCATTTAATTTTAAACTATAACTTGGTATCTTAATTATAATTATTATGTAATAAATTCTTGTCAAAAAACTAAATATATACGTTGACAATAAGAATTGCCTTAGTTTTTATTTTCACTTTTTATATTAACTACAGAAAAAAAAATGAAACGTCATAAAATATACATTTTGTAAGGACTAAATATTATGAATAGAGAGTTTAATGATTTTTTTAAATAATTTACAATAATTAGTAGGTTAGATTTATTTAAAAATAAGTAATAATCAGTCAACCCAAATAACCATGTTTAGTTTTTTGATTTAATTTAAAAGTTATTGCTTGTAGACGTTTTTTAAATCAAAATTATTTCTAATTTTATTTTGTAAACATTTCCTAAACAAAATTTTGATTCGATAATTAATCGAGCTATGGTGTTTAATTAGCGATACCTTCAAATATATTCTTTAAAGAAAAAAATTAAGTAAGCAACGTAAATTACCTATTTTTTTAAAACGTGCTTAGTGTAATGATTCATTCTGCAGTCCTTCTATAAGATAACCCCTGCTGAGACTACCTGCTGTTAGAATTGTAAATGATACCCTTAAGCCCGCTTCACAATGTGCAAACTTTTGTTTACAGAAATTGTGGTGTCCAAGTTTTAAATTTTATGAGTGTACATGCAAAGCACAGTGGGAAAATTGGTTTGTTACTCTGCGGGTGGGGGATGTTCATCAAATAATTTCGACGGGCTATTGACAATTAGAGACCTCTTCAAAAACAATCAAGAAATCGTAGTGCCGTCAGAAAAAAAAATACTAAAAGCCATGAAAAATTTTTGATTATCGAAAAATTTTTCATGCTAAATCGGTCATTTCAAAATTGAAGGCTCTTTAGTATTTCGCATATTATAGTTGAGTACATGAATTTTCCAGCAGAGCCGTCAAAATTACAAACGTAAGGGTAAATAACCCTTGATACGCCCAGGACCTTTTAACATCGAAACCTTCATTGCAATCAAATTCGTCATTCCTTTTGATCAAAAATTAAATGGAATTCCCTGTCCATGCATACATTTTTTAACGATAATTCAAGCTACGTAAGCCCTTTTTCGTTGGTGCACTATAGATATATAGAAATACTTGTGAAAATGATATAGACTTGATGTAGTATTTGTTTAATAGAATAATTTTTGAAATTGATTTAAATTAATAATAAAATATCTCAATTTTCGATTAAAACAAAACGATGATAATATTTTTTTACTATAGTTCAAAATGACAATTTGAAACACAATTATATTACTATTTTCTGAGAGGCTCCAATTGAACAAGCACAATCAGATTTTTGAATATATTACAAAAATGCGTGTGTTGCTCACAATTTCGCAAAAAAATCAAGAAAGGTGTTTTTTCATGTAGCTTTGCCAAACCAGACAAAGATTATGCATCTTTTTCAAGTAGTGATTGATAAAGCTACCTCACAGACGTATAATTTATCGCTATTGCAAAGAATTGACAATTTTCAAGAGCGTCTTTTACCAATCCCTTATCATACTTATTGCAAAGTCAATTTTATGAACAAAAACAAACAAAAAATGGACAATACTAATTGGTATCAGAGACCTCAAAAACATAACATTGCTCGTGAACAATTATTCAAATTCATACAAGAAAATGTTATTGAAAAATGCATATGTTTTAATTACAATTTGTTACTAATTTAATTAGGCAATTTTGATTAGAGCAATATTGTACTGATTAGCTACCTCTGTGTTTCGATACCATGAATTTGGAAAAAGAAATACAGACGAAATCTTATTAAATCAGCAGCAGTTCTATTGCGTCAACTTATTGAAGGAGAATGTCACGTCCCACAAATTTTAATCAATTATCTTTGTATGGTGTTAACAGGAGGCAATACAGATAAAGTTAAAAATTCACGTATTTTCTTAGTAGCGAAATCATTAGCACAAGATGTTATTTATGCAGTTCATAGGGTAAAATCAAAACGTCAAAGCACATTTTCTTTTGCTATGACATTAAAAAGTTTGACTAAGAGCGAAAAAATTGTTCGTATTGTGCATGAATACGGACACTGTCTATCTTATACTGTAGTCTCAGAATTAGAGACTCAAGCAACGTACGCGTAGATGAAGCCCAAAGAATATGTCCTGCTGGAATAATTTTAGAATCACAACTCAATCCTGACTTTGCTTACGATAATTTTGACAGATATGTTGAGACGTGCGATGGTAAAGACACATAACACGATACTTTCAAGACACAGTTTCGATGACACATTTGCAAAATCGCAATTTACAAAATGATAGTGACATCAATAATTACGAGGCACCAACATCTAGAAAAAGAATGCGCAGACATTTTGAATGTGACACCCTCATTGTTGATAACTATCCAAGAGAGCCAATATATGATGAAATTCTTAAAATACCCGTAGAAGAGAATGTTCCGCAAAATTTAAAAGAAGTTAAAGGTTGGACTGGGTATGAATGCTGAGTCACGCTCTTGGCATACCTACACCAATGGTAGACAAGTTTTAATATCAAAATTATCACAGATAAAAAGTGAAATACAAAGTATTTTCTATCCTACACATATTAATGAATCCCCAACAAGTAATAGTGTAGTTAAAACTACAATGGAGCAAAGTATTCAAAGAGCCAAAGAATGCGGACAAGAATATGCAGAAGTGCATTATGATTTAGCCATAGCTTGTAAATCATTTAGAATTCAAAGTACAATTATGCAATCTTTAGATAAATCGGAGATAAATCGTCTGTTTATTCATCTCGGAGGCTTTCACATTGCAATCTCACAGTTCAAAGCTAACGGAAAGTATATTGAAGACTGTGGCTTAACAGATATTTTAATCGATTCAGAAATTTTAGGAAGCGGTTCAATCAACAACTCTTTAATTACTGGCAAACATTTTAACAGATGTAAGCGGCTGCATCATATTATTGCTCTTACGATTGAAATATTACATTTTGAATATTTCTCGAAAGTGAAAACATTGTATTAAATGATCAATGTGTCGAATTTTTGCAAAATTTTCAGAAGGCAGAAACTACTGCAGATTCAAATGATTCAGATGATGTGATTTTGTGTACTGTAAAGTAGATAATTAAAAACTACTAGATTTGTTAGATAAATACAAAAATTTTAGAAACAAAACTCTTCAAGGTCATCACGGAAAATATCATTTAACGTATGTAATAATAATAATAATTTATTTTTTTTTTTTTTTTTTTTTAATTATTTATTTTTTTTTTTTTTTTTTTTTTTTTTTTTAATATTTTTTTTTATTTTTTTTTTTTTAAAAAATTTAAATTTTTTTTTTTTTTTTAAATTAAAAATTTATTTTTTTAATTTTTAAATAATATTTTTTTTTAAATAAATTTTTTTATATATTTTAAATTATATTTTTTTTATTTAATAAAATTTAATTAAAAAAAATTATTTTTTTTATTTAAAAAAAATTAAAAATAAAATTTTTTTTTTATTTATTTTTAATAATAATTTTTTTTTAATAATAATAATCATTGACCTACAGAAATTAATCCAATTACAGGACAACTTAAATTTAAAAAACAATATCTTAAAGCACAAAGATAGAGAAGATAAAACTAAGGTGTACAATTCTTAAAACTAAACACAACACATAGAATAATTAAAGAAATACAACTATAAACAGAAAAAAAACAAAAAATCAAAGATAAATCAACGGGTAGTAAATAACTAATAACTAAAAAAGTAAGTAAGTATATAGTAAATTAAGCAAAATGCATAGAATATACGTAGTTAATACATGGATTTCAATATATCATTTAAATTGCAATTAAAAATATCACAATTGTGAGCAATTTTATTATAATTTGTGCACATATTATAAATGGGTTCCTTAAGTAATATGCTGGTTCTAGGCACATCACAACGAAAACTCAAATTATTGCGTACAGCATAATTAGGGATGTTGAAATTAATCATAGACAACAAGAAAATACAATCTACATTATTATTTATAAGTTTATGGAGAAACACTACACAGGCGATATGACGCCGAACTTCCAGGGACTGAAAGTTGAAGCGGCGAAGCAGCACGTCATGACAAAACCCCTAGGTGGGTAAACACCATCCAATTTAAACATTAGATACTTGAGAAACTTTCTTTGCGTGGTTTCAATAATATCAATATGGCATTTATAATGTGGGAACCAGATAATAGAACAATATTCAAGTTTGCTACGGACTAGAGCAAAATATAATTTACGCAATGTGTGGATATTAAAGCTTTTGCAATTACGTATTATGAATCCAAGAGCTTTAGATGCCGAAGAACAGATCATTTTAATGTGTTCAGAAAACGAAAGATTGGAGTCGAAAAAACGCCTAAGTCCTTAAATGTCATACTTCGAGCCAGACTTTCATTATTAACATTATAATTAAAAACAATACATGAGAGTTTTCTAGTATACGACACAACTTTACATTTGGAAATGTTTAAGGTTAAGTGATTAACTGTACACCATTCTTGAACATTAGCAAGTTGCTCCTGAAGGAATTCACAATCACTGATCGTTGACACAGGAGTAAAAATCTTTAAGTCGTCTGCGAATAATAGTTTATTACAGGAAAGCTTAAACTTAAGATCATCAATAAATAGTAGGAATAATAAAGGCCCCAAGTTGGAGCCCTGTGGAACACCAGAGTGCGCTGAGACAGAGTTAGAATAATAATTATTGAACATCACATACTGAGTGCGGTTAGATAAATAGGACGAGAAGAAGCATAGTAAAGACTCACTAAATCCAAAATTGTGCAGTTTAACGAGTAGAATGTCGTGATGGATACAATCAAATGCTTTAGCAAAGTCAGTATATATAACATCTACTTGCCCTCTCCTATCAAGTTCAATACTCAATATATTTGATAAGCATGCTAAATTCGTAACGGTTGATCGCCGTTCCATAAACCCATGTTGATCATCAGAAATAAAATTTCTTACAAGTGGATAAATACGAGCATACAGAACCATTTCAAAAACTTTTGCAAAATTGCTCAATATTGTTATCGGCCTATAGTTACACACATCGTGAGAATCACCAGTTTTGAGAATAGGAGAAATTATCCCAATTTTCCAGTAGTCTGGAAAAGTAACTGTTTTAAGGGATAAATTGAATAAAAAACAAAGTGGTTTCGTAAGTAAAGAACAACAGTCTATGACAAGAAAGCTAGGTAATTGATCAAAGCCAGCAGTATTAGAATTCTTCAATTTTTTATAGCTGCAGATACTTCATCTTCACAAACGTCAGGATGTTTAGATTTGGAAAGTTATTAGGAGTAAGTGGACTACTTGACACTTGAGTAACGTTGTCTACATAAACACTGCCAAAGTATTCAGCAAAAGCATTAACTATAGATTGAGGAGATGTAATCAATTCAGACTTAAAGTGCATATTATTAGGAATACGGGAAGAAACATTTTTGATCGAATGTACTTCCAGAAATTTTTTGGATCAATACTTATAGAATTTTCCATATTAATCAAGTAACATTTAAAAGCTGCACGAATTTGTGTCTTGATTATTTTTCTTAACTGTTTAAATTCCAATAAAGCAAATAAACTCTTGCTCCTTTTATATTTTTTAAGGGACATGTGCTTTAAACGAATGTTAGAGATTATTTCAGTAGTGAACCAGTTAGGGTACTTAGAAGACTTATTACCGTAAATAGGCACATACAAGTTAAGCTGTGCTGATATGGACTTATAAAATTCATCACACGCAATGTTAATATCTTTCAAGTGATCAAGAAAAGACCAGTCAATATTCATAAAGGCAGAATAAAGATCCGAAAAATTAGCTTTGTTAAAATTATATCGTACTCTTGTACTGTTATTTAAAAAAGTAGCTTTTCGCATAATTGTAAAGTGTAATAGTATGTACAGTGCTGGATGATACAGATCCTCCAAAACCATTGGAACATCATCATGGGTAACTTCACACTTTAAGTTAGTGATAACTAGGTCCAGTAGTCTGTTGTTAACATTAAGTACAGTATTACATTGTGTTAAATTTAATACATCCTTAAAACTATTTAATGCAAGGCTTTTAGCATCGTTTAAATTAATTTTTACAAGAGAAGGAACATTAAAGTCACCAAATAAGCAAATATTTTCATAGCAAGCGCACACTAATTCAAGTAAGTCGAAAAATAGTTGAAACATTTGCACGGAGGTATTAGGCGGGATATAAATAACAAAAATATAAAGAATAGTAAAATACACGTGTAGTTTACAACCAATGATATCAATGGACGGTACAGCAGATGTTAATGAAGATATGTCTATAGGTTCACACGTAAAACTCGAATTAACCGCCAGTAATACACCTCCACCCCATTTCAGATTGATAAGATCGTAATCACGATCATGCCTATACACATTATATTTGGGTGGAAATAATTCGAACTGTTGATATTTATAGTAAGTGCAGTTTCACAAAGTCCAATAATATCAAATTCCATGTCATCTACAAAGGAGAACACCTTATCGATTTTGGTCCTAAGACCACGCACATTTTGATAATAACACATTAATTGTTTGTTGGATGGATTAAGGCACTGGTCACTTTGGTTACTCAGTTTTTGATTTAATAATTCTAGGTATGTTATTGATGTAGCGTATAATAATTCAGTTTCACCATTAGCCACACGTTCAGACAATTCCGTACGCAGATTATGCAGATAATTGCGTTGCATAACAGTTAAATCAGTTGAGACTGACACATTGCTGTTTAAATCTTTTAGTTTAGATTTCGATTTAATTACTCGAAATACATCACTACGTGATTCAAGAGTAACTTTAATAGGACGAATTTTACCAACACTTTTATTCCGACCGAGTCTAACTAACTTAATGTTGCTCAAATTAACGTCAGTAACGGAGGACAAGACTATTTTAACTTGCCGTAGATCATCAGCAGACACATCATGCGAGGCAGTAGCATTACTTTCCACTATATTATACAAAATAACATTGCATTTCCGTTCCTGACGATCACTGCATTCATTAATAAGTTCTTCTTTATCTACGGGATCCATCGAAAAATGAGACAAATTTTTTTGATTTCTCAAATCATCAAGTTCCTTACGTAAATCAATAATCAGTTGCTTTAGTTCAACGAAATCATTGCTTCGACTTAGCAATTACTGCAGTTGAAAGATAAACGCTTATCTTTAGATTGTACACATTGAATTTCATTAATGGAAAGACCCGAACATTTAATTTTGATCGCCCTGTATTAATTTATTATCAAAATATCGACATAGCCCACTAAAATAGGTCCCCCTGCTACAAGTAAACCTATTTCAATTAAATAATAAAAGGCATTAGTATAGGAAAATTTTATAATTTTGTTTAGGCTTGAAAACGTCATTATTGACATAAAATTTAAAAATAAGTCCAAAACAGTTAGACTTACGTATAGGACATTATACATAAAATGTGTCTAGAATTTTGGGCAAAATTCAAAAAATAGAATAATATATAGGATGTTCCATTTAAAATAAACAAGTCCCACATACTTCCGGTATAACCGGAAGTATCACCATCTTGAAAATATTTTAGCGGAACTGCCCCCGTCGATGTTAGTATACTACCAAATTTTCAAATTTTTTCCATGTACGGTTTTTCTATAAGCTATCGATGGCGTTCCCGGTGGGACACCCTGTATACATTGTACAAATATGGTGCAATGCCAATTTAAAAACTCCTAGCTCTCTAATTCCAATTAATTATTGATGGGAATTAGTTGATAAAACATATGAATTTCATTGGTTTGATGGAGTCGAATGTCCAGAAAGAGTTATAGATATTGCAGGAAAGTAGTGAAGAAACAGATGAAGAAAATGCTGGTAAATAATTTTTTTTTCTTAATATTTATAAATTTTTGTAATGGTAGCTTAATAATAAAATAATATACTTATATTTTAAAGTACGAAGGAGCATATGTTTCTGATGAAGAATCAACAAAATCCGAAATGGAGAATGATTCCGATGGCGATTCCGAATAAACAAAACTTTATATTCATAGTATATATAGGGGCAGAATCGCAAATATTTTATTATAAGATGTAAATAAAATATTTTATTATTAAATATTTTTTTCCTCATTTAATATTATAAATAACGTATTTTTGAAATATAATTAAATAAATTCTTCAATCTTTTGTATTTTTATAAAAATATTTATAAATTTAATCATGCATTTCTTACAGATTTTCAGTTATTATTTAATAATTATTATCAAATATAAACAATATTCCATTAAAATTGTACGGCATTATAATTTTTACTTAATGTTTGATATTATCAATGTAATTTCAGTAATGCTGTCCATAATTTAATGATATTTTGTATTATATATGTAATATTATTAATGTCAAATAACAGTTACTGACTGAAATTGATACTCAAACTGTATCACTGGATCCTATCAACTGTATAAAATACTGTAGATAAAAAGTGACGGCTACGCTTTTTCTTTTATTTTTATGCCTTACATTTATCCAAAAAGCAATAATATTAAAAATTCAATTGTTTTTCAAATAAAACATTATGTTAAAAATAACAATAATTTACGAAATTTTATTTTTATAACTTTCTTTATATTTCCAAATATTTACAATTTTTATAGACGGCTATAACGCAAAATTATTATATTTATTAATATTTAACTAAAATTTAAGTCCGTCTGTAATTGTATGATCTTTTAGCTTAAAATCCATCATGGACTATGAAATCTAGGTACTTGTTTATTTATACTTATAATTAACCAACATTTTGACGCCAAAATTATTGATACTTATTATAAGTACTTAATAATACTTTGGAACAAATGCAGTCAATTTTGCTTTCACCTTGCATCATAAGGATTGTAATGGAAGGGTTGCGTCTCAAGGAGTGCTTACCCCTACGTTAGTAATTTTGACGGCTTTGCTAGAAAATTCATCTACTCAATTATAATAAACGAAATACTGAAGAGCCGTCAATTTTGAATGACCGATTTAGCATGAAACATTTTCCGAAAATCAAAATTTTTCATGGTCTTTTTTTAGCGGCACTATGTTTTTCATGATCATTTTTGAAGAGTCTCTAATCGTGAAAAGCTCCGCCAAAAATTATTTGAAACCCGTGACCCCACCCGTAGAGTGACTAATCAAGTTTTCTGTGGTCGCATGTACTCCGGAAAATTAACGGATAGTAGTTAAAGTTATTATCTCATATAGAAGTATACTTTAATAAGTGATTTAGACTTGATACGATCACAGTTTTTTTTAGCATGGGTTTGTAGTCTATATGTAACGTACTTTTTTTAATACGAATAATATTTTGATTACTACATATTGTGATGGTTGCATTTTATATATATTTTCCTTTCTACCCTAAGGTGTAAGGCAACTAAAATACTTTCAATAATAATAAATAACTAAACATAATTTGCTACTTAGGCAACTTATTCATATTTTATATAATAAAGTAAAAAATAAACTTTTAAACACCGTTCTACTTTTTTGAGTATACAAATTTTATCCAGTCTTTCTTGTTTTTGGAAATTTCAGCCACTTCGCTCCAAGATTTGTTTTTTTTTAATAATGTTTATCAGTTATTCCTTCCATGTCTTCTTTGGTCTTCCTCTTTTATTGTTCTTTCCTAATTTAGCTTCGCAAATTTGTTTTACTTGTCTGTTTCCTGGCATACGGTTGAGGTGTCCATACCATTTGAGTTTCATTTCTTCTATTTTCTTTGTTATCGGTTCGGTTTCTAGTTCTTCTCTTCCAATTTCATTCCTAATTCTATCTCTACGTGTAATTTCTTTAACTGCTTGAAGATATTTCATGTCTATCGCTTGAATTGCTTCTTTGGGATTGGTTTAGAACCCAACTCTCTCTTCTGTAAGTTAAAACTAGTCTGAAGATAGTTTTGTATTTTGTTAGTTTTGTTTTTGCACTTATTCTTCTATTTCTTACTTATTTTGGATTCCACACCCACCGGTCTTGTCTATCCAACTTCCCAGATATTTATACTTATCCACTTGATCTACTTTGTGTTTTCCCATGGTTATGTCGATATGTGCATGTCCTTTCCCAATTCTCATAATTTTTGTTTTGTTTGTATTTATTTTCATTTTCTTCTTTTTTAGTTCTTCTTCCCATATTTTAAGGTTTTTGTAATCTTTTTCTGACGATCCATTATGTCGTCCGCGAAGGCGCATTCTGACCAATAGACAGGTTGACCCTTCTAAGTTGAATATGGTTGGGCTCAGTACTCCACCCTGTCTTAAATCGTTTTTTTTATATTAAATGTATCGGATTGCATGTTGTTCCTTCTTATGTAACTTTTACCACCTTCAAAGAGACTTTGTACTACCCTTATTAACTTTTTGTTTACATTTTTATTTTGTAGTGCATCCCAAATTGTGTTTTGCGATACATAACAAAAAGCTTTTTCCAAGTCCAAAAAACAAAGTAAATTTCTTTGATCGGTAGCGTTTATTTTCTCTATTAGTTGCCTAACCCCCTATAATTTGCACAATATTTGTTGTCCCCTTTCTTAAACACTGGCATTATTATTCCTATTTTTTAATCGTCGGGTACTTGTCCGATATTCCATGCCTTGTTATAAATAGTTTTTGTGCTTTTTTAAATAATGGTCGCCTCTGTTACTTCCTCTGCTTGAATCTCATCTTGACCTTCTTCTACTGTTACTCTAAGTGTACTTTTTGGTTCTTTTTTATTGTTATCTACTCCGGTGTTTGAAAGTCCCTGAAAGTATTCTTTCCATCGTTCCATTATTTCTCCCTCTTCTGTTAATGTTTGGTTATCTTTTGTCATTATATGATTAATAGTTGTTTTTTATTCTTTCTTACGTTTTTCGGTATTTTGTAAAATAACTTTTGGTTTGTTCAACTATCTAATTCATTTTGTTACCAAATTCCTCCCATGCTTTATATTTTTCTTGTTGGATTATTTCTTTTGCGTTTTTCTTTGTATGTATGTTTCTGCTCAATATTTAGTAAGATATTGCTTCAAAAGTTGTTATTTTTGTCTTACTTCGAGCTTTTATTTTGTGGTCTCACCATCTAGTTTGTTTTTTGTTTTTCCCGATTGTTTTTGTCCGCATACGTTCTTTTCCCACCTTTTTTAAAGATATTCTTGAATTCATTCCATGTTTCTTGTAGATTCAGTTTAGTCTATTCATTGTCTGCCTGATTACTTTTTTTTTTCAGTTTTTTTCTCTATAGCTTCTTTCATAGCAGTTTTTTTTTCTTGCAGTTCTTTACGTCATACAGTTTCTTTCACCTTGTTTGTAATTGTTCCTTTTCTTTTATTATATTTGTTCTTATCTTAAATGTATATTTTCAATTTTCTATTAGTAAGAAGTGGTCACTATAAATTTCAGCCCCTCCTTTGAACTCTTACATCTTGAATTTCTTTAGCAAATTTATTATTAATTACCACATAGTCAATAATTAATTTTTCATGTCGTGATCAGCTTCTTTGGTGTTCATGTAGATTTCCTTGTTTTTTGAAAAAATGTGTTTATTATTCGTAGGTCATTTACATACAGAAATTTATAAGTTTTTCACCATTATTGTTTTTGGTTTTTTCTCATACGGCCTCATTATCTGTTTTGTTTCTTCGGTTTTGTTGCCACTTTGCTATTAAAATCTCCTAGTATTATTATTCTGCCATTCTCCTTTCAATCTGCATCTGTAAGTTCTTCCCAAAAACTCTTCTTTTTCTAATTACTGCATTTTTATTTGGTCCATACACTATGACGGTTGTTGTGTTGTTTAGCCCCTATTTTCAATTGTAGTTTCATTATTCTTGATGATATAAATTCCTACTTTGCAAATGTTTTTACATGGGTGGCAGAGATTACACACCCTACTCCTTCTGCAGCTGTTTTTTCCAACTCCACTCCATTGTATATTATAATATGCCCATTCATCTTAAACATTTCATTTCTTTTCTTTTTTCGTTTCGATAACTGCTAAAATGTTTAGTTATTTTTATTATAAATTTCTCTACTAATTTCTACTTCTTTTCCAATCATACTTCTAATATTCCATACTCCTATTCTCATATTAATTTTGTTTTGACCGTTCTTTGTTTGATTCATTTTTGCGCATTGTCGTCATCATGTTTAACTAATCATTTTTTTTTTAGTTTTTTGACTGTATAGTGTTTATCCTCTATATTTAGTTTCATCCATCCTACTTTTACTAAAGTTTTGTATTAATCTTTTTTCTTTCGACATATCGTTATTCAATAAATGTTTTTGAATCTTTTAGTTTGTTCTTGTTTTCATTATTTTCTGTTTTTCTTCCCATCTCATTAACTTGACTACTGTTATTGGTATGTGTCTTTCTTTCTTGACCTTGAACGTTGCCACTTACATGTTGGTTATCATTAGCTTTTCTTTAATTACTATATTTAATTTTCTTTGATTAGTATTCATTTTTTACAATAGTTAAATTTGAACAAACATAAAAAACTAAACTTTTCTTTGTCCTTTAACTTATTCTTCTATATTAAATTTAACTTTTATTCTATTTTAATTATTTTCCGTTTTCTTTCTTTCAACCATTTTCTTCTTTTTACTACCTTTTTCATCAGTTTAAAACCTTCCTTTTTCTTTTTCTTTCTTCCTCTCTCAATTCCACACAGTCTTCTGTAAGATGTTTTATGTTTTTCCAATCATTCCCACACATTCTGCACAATCTCTCTTCATCTTTCTTCCAATACTGATTTTCTTTTCCTCATTTCCTAATCTAAATCTAGCTATTGTCCTTTTTCTTGTATCGTCAATCCTCCTGTTATGTACTGTGGTATCCTTTCCCCCATTATATCCTTGTAATTCATATTGTATCTTCCTTCTCTTATCTTCATTCTTCGTTATTGTAGCTGATTATCTTTGTTTCTTTGTGTTATTTCTTCTTCCAACTTTCTTCCTTCTCTTCTTAATCTTCTTACTTCTTCCTTCTCGTAACCTCCTCTTCTATAATATACTTTTCTTTCTTCTTCTATGTTTTATTTTTTGAAATTCCATCTCCTTCCAACATTCATATAATATTTCATTTTCTTTTTCCTCCATCCTCTCCTCAAACCTTAACGCTCTCCTTCCTGTTTCTATTCTTATCTTCTCTAATTTCATTTCTTCTTCTATTAAGTATCCTGGTGTTTCTCTTTCCAGATCTAGTGTCCATCTCCAATATCTTTCCTGTATTTTTTTCTAACTCTTCCCATTCTTTCCATCCCAAATTTCTGCCCCATACATCATTACGCTTTTAACCAGTCTCTCGAATAACCATTTTCTCCTTTCTATATCATGCCCAAATACTTTTTCTCCTATCCCCCATATTTGCCCTATTATTTTGTTTTTCTGTCTTAAATCTTTTATCTGTCATTGTCTTTATTGTCATATCTTAAGACGTATCCTAGGTATTTATATCTATCTACTTTTCGATTTCTTCACTTCCCCACCACCATTTGTCCTTTGTTTCCTCCCTTTATTCTTTCTTGAATATCATTATTTTGGTTTTTTTACGTTTACCTCCAGTTCTTTTTTCTCTAAATATCTCTTGGTTATTTTATTGCCTTCCTCATCTCTTTTTCATTTCTTGTAAAGAGTACTATATCGTCTGCATATGCTAAATTATTAGACTTTTTTCTTCCCACAGTTATTCCTCCAACTTGACCTTTCCGTAGTTCCTCCTCCAAATCTTTTATATACAGATTAAATAACATTGGGCTTAGTGGACAACCTTGTTTTAGCCTTCTCCGTCCAAAATACTTTCCCTAGTTTTTCTTTACTCTTACTTCCTGCATCTTGACTTCCATATATATATCTCTTCTATTGCTTCCTATTATGTCTTTACTTATCCTGTTTCCCTCTCATCACTTCCCATAGTATCCTTCGTTCCACTCAGTCAAATGCAGCTTTTATGTCTCTAAACACCGCAAAAACTTTTCCTCCTTTCTTCCCTATTTCTTTATTTATAACTTGTTTTAGTATGTAGATGTTGTCTATTGTCCCCCTTCCTTTTCTAAAACCTGTTTGCCAATCTGGTATTATTTTTTTCTTCTACCTCTTTTTCCAATCTTGTTCTTAATATCTCTCCGTATATTTTGTACCCTACGTTGTTAAGCTCACTCCTCTGTATTTTTAGCTTCTGTGTATCCTTTTCTTTATAAATTGGACATATAATAGCTTCTCTCCATCTTTCTGGAAACCCTTCACCTTGACATATCTTTTCTAATACTTTCCTTATTCTTTCTCTCATTTTTTCTCCTGTATATTTCCACTGTTCCCTTGTGTTCCATCAGTACCTCCGGCTTTTCCCTCTTCAATTTTCTCAAGGCTTCATTCAATTCCTCCTTTCTTATTCCTCTTACTTTCTTTTTTCTTCTTCATTTTTCTGCTTTCCACTATGTACTTCTCTTCCTTTCTTTGTAGTATACTTTTATGTGTTTTCCCATGTTTCTTCATCTAATGTTACCTCTCTCCTTTTTCCCCTTTGTTTTCTCTCCACTTTACTAATTTCCCATGCCTGCCCTTCATACCTGATTTGCTTGATCTTCTGTTCTATCACCTTTCTATATTCCACTTTTCTCTTCTCACATACTTTTGAACTCTGCTCTTATGTTTTATATTCTTCTACACTTATTTTCTCTTTTCTGTATTTTCTTCTTCCTTTTCTCATTTCTTTTTTGCCCTCTCACATTATCCGTTCCACCATTCTGTCTTTATTCCCATTTTCTCTTTTCCTTTCTTGAACTTTATCTTCTCCGTTGCCTTCTCCATTACATCTATTATATTCTTTATCTCTTCCTCTACCTCTTCTGATGATTCTTGTTCTTCTTCCACTTTTTTCTTATATCTTTCCTTACTTTCTTCAGTCCATATTTTTCTTTCTCCCCATTCTGCATTTTCTTCCCTCTTTAGTTCTTCCTCCTATTAAAATTACTTCTATCGGTTGGTGATCCGAGTCCACTTCATCTCCTATTCGTATATATTGTATATCTTCTTTACTAGTATCATTTACAATTACATAATCTATTACTGATCCTCCCCATCCCCTATGTATGTTATCTCTTTTTTGTTCCCATTTATTATCATCCCCCTTCTTCCCTAATTTTGGCATTGAATCCTCCAATAATGATTTTTTTCTCTTTCTTTTATTACCTCATCTAAAATTTCTTTTATATTGCTTCATTTCCTTCCCATATATCGTAAAATTTAGTAATTTTTTTCCTTTGTTTGTTTTCATAAGCCTTTTAACAATTCCTTGCACTTGTTTCTCTTCCTTCTCTTCTTTACTTCCTCAATCCCTTTTTCACTCCAGTAATTATCCCCCTTTTGCCCCTTCCAAGTTTTTTCTGATTTCTTTCCGCAAACTGAACCCTCCACACATATTCTCCTGGTAGTCTCTTTCAGTTTTCCCCAATTCCTTTTATCTAGCCAGGTCTCCATTAACCCCACCATTTTGAAACGCCCTAAATAATTCCAAAAAGTCTTGTTTTAATTTTTATTCCAGCCACATTCCAAAATAATATTTTACTCTGTTGCTTTATTGTTCTATGTTCACACTTTTCTCTCCACTTTGTTTCTATGGTCTTTATAACTTTTATTATTTTCCTCTCCCTTTCGCCCCCACTTTCTAGTTTTTTTAACACCATTTTTTATTAGTCTTTCTTTTCTATCCACCTATCTCTCCTCTCCGTCGACCCACAGTTTCCATGTACCCTATTCTCACTCTTTTTCCACTTTTTTCAATTGTTTTGCTTCCTCCCTTATATTCTTATGTATATCTCTTCTCTTCTTGTCAGGTCATCATCTACATATATCCTCGTTCCTCGGAACTTTCTTTATTTTTTAAGATACTTTCATTTTTCTTCCATATTTTTCACCTTTATTATCACTATATCTTGTATTTCAAATAATTATTATTTTCTTCTCCATTCTTTTCACTAATTCACTTATTTTATCCCATCTTTTTCTTTTCTATAATTTCTTTGTTTCATTTCCTGTAGTTCTCTCGTAATGTTTTTCTTGTCTTCGTCCATTTTTCCATTAGGCCTCTCTTAATAGACAAAATCAATTGTATAAGTTTCTCCATTTGTTCTTTGTCAGTATCTTTGTACTGCTTAGTCTTTTCTGGGCGTTGTTTTAGAGATTTCGTTTCTCTTAGTAATGTCTAGTTCTATACTTTTTGTAGTGTTTCTTTGCCTTAGTTGTAATCATCTTAGCTAACACTACTGGACACTCTTTATTTATTTTAATTTTACATAAAAGAAAATTTAATCTCAACTGCAGTTGCTTTAATAAAATTATCGAATTGACACGTACACAAAATGAGCAAAAACTTATCCTTTCGATGAAGAATATAGGCAATTTTTTTATTGTGCAACATAATGAGACGCAAATTTAGAGCAAAATGAATAACGTCAAAGGTCACAGTTTTGTAAAAAAGGGGTTATTTTGAATAAATTATCAAACATTGAACAAATTACCTCCGCAATGACTAATTAGGCATTTAATAAAAAAAAAATTGTAATGGAACTGATTATAAAGACGTCGCAATTAAAGTGAAAAAAACACCGCAAAACAATTGCAAAGAAAGCAGTTGCTGTGGCATAAAAATCGACATACTTACGAACATAAGATTTGAAAAGGTTAGAAAAGCAAGACGCAAAACTTTGGGAAATGCAATCTGAATTAAAGAAACGTAAAGAAGGTAGTTCAACAATAACTGAAATTAAATATAAAACAATAATTAGTTTTTGGGATGGAGGCACACCTTCTAGTCTGCAAGAAAATTTTATGTCCGTGGCATCATACGAATATGTTGGTGTGGGGTGATGAAACCATTGTTGTGTTCACTACTTTCAAGAAGACACAGATAGTTTTGGAAACTTTACAAGGACGTCTTTCTCGTAAAGCTAGGTCTCTGGTTAAGGTACATGTTAAAAAAAACTGTAAATTATGGGTTAGCAATTATTTATACAATATTTAAGTTTTCGGACGTAACTCGGTCGCCGACATCTATTGCGTTCGAAAAATTCTAACTTTGTTTTTCGATCTTTATCAGATGTCGAAAAAGTTTTATAAAAATCGCTGCCCGACAAATAAATGCAAACTGAAATCGAAGCCAATCTTTTTGTGTTTTTTAGCCATTTCTCTTTGAAAATTAAAAGATCGAAACTCGTCGGTAGACGGTTCTTGCATTTGTTATCGCCAGGCGTTCTTTCAAAAGTGGATAATTTTTTTATTTTGAAAACCTCGTACGACGTTGTCGTAAAAGCTACGTTTTTGTTTAGAAACCGTTTTAAAGGGAAAAGTTCAACGATGTACTCTAAACCATTCCTAAAACTTGATAGATATAAGCCCTTAAATTAAGCTGTAATTTTTCTGGTTTTACGGGCGTAACTCCGGTCCCCAACGTTCCTCGCTTTCCAAAAAAATTTACAGCGTTTGGCTTTTTGATATGTATTGGATGTCAAAAAAATTCTTCAAATTCCGTTTAGGCAAATAATTAGTTTATTCGATTTAAAAAAAAACCCGTAGTTTTCGAAGACTTTCGATTTAAAGCGTTTTTTTTTTTTAATTTCTTGCGTAAACGATGATATCTGCAAAATGCGGCGACAAAAATTGGAATTGTTTTCGAATCAAAAGCCGTAAAATGCAAAAAACCTAAACGAAAATTAAAGTATTGCTTTTGTTTGGGTTCCGACCCCATTTTTCACGTTCTGTCGGAAATTCAAAAAAAAAAACGCGAACGGGTAGTCGTCGTTCTTTTAGCCCGCGTACGAAGCGTTCTAACCAAAGCTAAAGCGTCTAGTTCGTTATCACCGGCATATCGCTTGCAGGTCTACGAATTTATCCGAAGAATTTCAGAACTAGTTTGCGCACACGGCGCGAACGTATACCGTGCGACAGGGACCTAAGCTAACGCAGAACCGAAGTGGAAACGTGAACAACTTGGTATAAAAATTGCCTGGTAGGACAAAAATTAAATTTAGAGGTTGTACTAAATTTTTCGGAACAAACAATTGGTTTATCACAAACCTATCAAACAATTCGATAAGAAAAACTGTAATTTCAAATCTTGTAAAAAATGGCATCCGGCGAAACGCAGTTAATTAAATTAAGTGTGACATACAAACATAAATTCTTTAAAACCCCTATTTGCAATTAGAGATGGATCACCAAGAAAAAATCTTAAGATGACTGAGAGGAAATACTATCATATTCAATATTCATTTATTTACCAATACATTGTCTACACTTATGGCAACTAGTGATAGCGCTGGGACCCAAGACTATTAAAAAATGTTTGAGCCATCCGATCGTATACAATAATTCTGACTTTTTAATTAAATGCAAATAATCTTAAAAATTGAAGCTTATTTGAATGAACTGATGTTGCAATGAAAAGTCTTTTGAGTAATTTCAGAAAATCACTTAAGTTTTGTGTGATTGGTAGCTAAAGTAAAAATTTCACAAAATATCATTGGTTATAATTTTATGAATGTGATTTTCACAATTACACGTTTCTACAAATCTTTAGGATTATTGTACAGTAAATTAATGTGGTTTCAATGTTGAATCGGAAAAATGTATGTAACTTTAAACAAATAAGTTATTCTTTACTTCCGAACAAAAGTTTTGAAAGTTTGATTTTCGTAAACGGATATAAAATTGAATTAAATTTGGCATGCATTAGATCTCTTAGAATTTGCCATGAATACTTTGTAATTTTCTATTATAAACGTGACAGTACTATTTAAATGTATTTTGGCTGTTATTTTTACCTCATTTTTATTTTTAGTTTGTTAACAAATGAAAGTTATTTTACACAAAACATATTACTATAGTTATTTAGTATCCACTAGGCCAGAACTGTAGTTTTGCGAATACTCGCAAAAAGTTTCCTGGAACGTGTGATACATCCTAAATTTTCGGCCGACAAAATTTTTAAATTAAAATATTAATGATTATTGTTTAAATAGCGTCGGTTTAGGAAAAATTCATCTTTCTTATGTTGGCGATTCAATTCACCGCTATAGTGATTTGAATTTAAAATAATCTTATTGCGCTTGGTAATTTTATGAATTTTTGTGAAAAACATGAATGAAGAAAAAGGTATTAGAAGTACCAGCCTCATATTCGAAATGTAGCAGAAGCTGCAATTCAAAATTTACTTCCTGGAAAATCATCCAATCGGGATATTGGAAAGAATATGAGATACTAAAAAATGGGGTTCTGAAAATAGCGTATCGGTGTATAATGAATATGTTTTGGTTGCATATTTTGAAGAAAAATCTAAGAAACTTCAAATCGTCAACGTTAAGTGGTCGATGTATTCGGGATGCTTAAAACTACCTTAAACATTAAAGACAACATTAATATCGAAAAATATACAAAATTAATAGCTTTGTTAAAGCGCAAACATGACGGATATCGTGCAAAAAATCCAAAAATTTTAGAAATGGATGATTTAGAAAAGTTTATTAACGAAGCACCCAATGAAGATTATCTTATGATAAAGGTAGGCATGATTAATTTTTAATCTTTATTTACAAAAAATTATTTATAGACAGCATTAATATTTGGCATATGCGGTGCATGCCGAATACATGAATTACGAGACATGAAAATCAAAGATGTCATTGATAGATGGGGATGTTATTATCTTATCCATCCCTCAAACAAAAACTAAAAAACCGTCACCTGCTGTGTGACCGAACTTCATTGGATGGATATAATTCGCAAATATGTTACGTTATGGCCCAATACAGAAATTGATAGATTTTTTTATTTTCATGCAAAAAATAAATGCTCAAAACAGCCAGTAGGCATTCACTCCTTTCTTTGGAAATATGCCTTCTAAAATAGCTGCATATTTAAAATTAGAAAATCCAAAAGGATACACAGGTCACTGCTTTAGGCGAAGTGGTGCTACAGCTCTGGCAGGGAATGGGGTAGATATAACAACCCTGAAGCGCTTTGGCGGATGGAAAAGTACTACAGTCGCAGAACAATATATAGAGAATTCATTGGGTGCTAAAATAAACATTGCCAATAAATTATTGCATCAAAATCGTTCAGAACCTCAGCCCTCGACAAGTACAGGAATCCAGCAAGAAAGTTTACAAGAACCGATTTCATTAAAACCATCTAGTATTCATAATGTGCAACTTAAATTACAAGACACAAATTTGCCGAATATTAATCTCTCCCATCTGGAAAATTGTACGATCAACTTTAATTTTAAAATAATTCTTTGTAAATTCTACTCCTCTGATTTTTAGTTAGAATTTCCGTTTGGTTGTTTGTTGTTCCTTCTATTTTTGTTTCTAAATAAATTATTCAATTCAATTGATTATTTGAAGTTAATAATTACTGAAAAATAAACATAACCTAAAAAATGCTTCTTTGAATTTACTGCTTACCTACGGTTGAATTACATAAATCGATTTATGAATATGAAACTGTTTGCGATGAAATCCTTTAAGAACACTGAAATATTTTTTTAATTTATTAGTTCACATTCCAAACTACACAGTTGTCAATCGGAACTCGTTGTTAATCAAATTGTCAATGCAACCAACTTAAAAATCGATCATGAAAATCCCTTTTTTTATTTTCGTGCCATGACTTGAAAATAAGTGTTTTCAAGACAATTTAAGCGAATAGAAAATCAGTAATTTTAGACGGAGGCCGAAAAAGCATTTTTATTATACTTTTGCATTTAGACGATGTTTAAGTTCAGCTACCAATGATGCAATTAATAAATGTTAGATAGAGTTGAGTATGCACCAGTTGGTGCAAGCATTATAAATTAATTAACAAAAATCAAGTTTTGATGATAGTAGCATCTATTTACCAATTAAAATTATATTTTAAAAAATATTTTATTAAAATTGAATCTAGTTGTTTGCAAGTTTTCAATTAATCTCACATATAATTAAATAATTTCTCTAAATCAGAATATTAAGATTTTTCTGATAAATCAAAATTTTTGGAATTCAAAATAATAATTTTGTATAGTGCTAGATTAAACTTAATTTTGCAGTTATATATGCATTTTTGGGTGTCTGGCAACGTTTCAAAATTAGCGAGGAGAAGAATTAATTCAATTTAAATTAATTATTACATTGTTTAGTTCGAATTAAATTACAAGATTTTTTTTTTTTAAACGAGAGCTGGCGGATTTTATTTATTTTGTAGAAATGTTCGTGTTTATATTGAAAAATTTTTAACTTAAAAAGCTTAGCAAATTTACTGTAATAATTCATTATAAAAGGTTCGTATAATCCGTTGTTCCTTTATTAAAGTTTACTGTATAAGACTAATCCATATTAGATAAATCTCGTAGGCGTGTTAGCGCATAGTGTTTCAAGATAAATTCTACATAAAGATTAAGCATACACTTTTAGTAATTTTCAATATCTCTTGGCACGATATATTACTTATTATCGTAGTTGATTACTGTATGCTATTGGGGGTTGGGCGTAAATTAATATTAGAACACCTAATTATAAATTCATAACATTTGTGACAGTACACAAGTTCAGATTTCTTGATATTAATAAAAAGAGGTATAATATAAATTTATCTCCCCCATAACCACGTTAGCAATCATTCGGAAAGATAGTTAGCTAATATTGATATTATTTAATAATAAAATAGATTGCCTAACACAAAAGCGTCTTGGAGAAAAAATTCTGATATATGAAATTGAAATTTAACCCTAAGATGCTGATAAACTTGATCATAACAAGAAATTTCTACTTTTAAAGAAAATTAATATAACAATCGAAAAAGGGAGAACATTTTAAAAAAATTTAACTTCGAGAAAAATTGCTTCTATAAATTTACACAACAGTTTTGAGGTTTCGGTAAAGCAACATTTTCACGAACGTTACTGCGATTCATATCGGGGGGTTTCTTTTGAAACAAACTGTTCAAAGGTGTCATAAATTTTTGGTAGGTAAAATGTGGAAATATATTAGTTGTTTATATACGCTATCGCCAACACTAAATAATGTAAATGTACAGTTGAATCTCCATAAACGAAAAAACTTGGTAATATACAAGGTGACGCAAACTTCTGACTTTGTTAATAAATAATATATAACTTTCAAAAATTTGTTACATTTAATACAGTTATTGAGTGTACATTTGAAAATATTTTCGATTATATAGAGTGTTCCTAAAGAGTCGTGGCAATATATTGTACAGGAATTTTTAGAAAATATACCTCATTATCATACTTTAACGCTGTTATTTGTCGTTGCTGTTTTGTTATTTTCATGCGATTAGCTGTGTTTAGTATTAATTATTTTTATTAACGGAAACTTTATTAAAACAGGGAAGTAGTGTAGTAGTTCCGTTCTTGGCTCACTTTTGGTGCAAAATTTGAATTTGTGGTGGGGAATTTGAACTTCGGTTGCGATCGTTTGCTGTCGGGGGCGTTCGGGTCGCCTCGGAGTCGATCGAGGCGACTCGGGTGAAGAAGCAAGGGACGGGGGCGCGGTAGGTTGGAAGACCTTTGCCCTCAATTTAGTGCAACGCCCTAGATTGGGGTTAGTGATCTGTGACCTTAATTGCTATGTTTCAGCTAATGACCTCGACTACTGGTTGAAACTTGCTTTTGAATTAACTTAATAGAATGCGTGTGTTAGTTAAAGAAATTTGATATTCCATTGCAAGGATATGAAGTAAACAAGTAGAATTTTAATAATGTTATATTAAACATATTACGTAAATTACAAAATAATTACAGTTACTTTACTTATTTTAAATGTAGAAATATTTAAGCAATATTGCTTTTATCAATACAACTGTTGTGGTTCGTATTAAAACCCAACCATTTTACATATAGCTTATTTTCTTTTTTCTTCAAAATTTTTTTTCAATCAAGTGTACATCCGGATGTTTTACTTTCTGTAGCTCTGCTTCGTAGAATCCTCCAAGTATATCTTTCCCTTTCTTATCTTTTTAATAAATAAGTAATTGGATTTGTTAATTTAACTTTTCTTATTACAAAAATCTCATTTGACCAGTTAGGAGTATAATATTTGTCTACTTTTACTTATTCTAACATGATCACTAATTGAATATTTATTGTTAATATTAACAATTTTTACATTACTGTAGCTAGAGTTTAAAATTAGTTTTTCGTTTTCTTGTTAACCATGGATGGCTTCATTTTTATTGTTCGGTGATAGCTATTGTTGTATCGGTTTGTTATGCTTTCTAAAATATTTACCCATTTGTAGTGTCCTTGCAAACTAAACTGTTTCCACAATAAATTTTTAAAAGTACGATTAACACGTTCTACTATCGATGCCTTTTTTGTGCTAAAAGTACTATAATGATTTATATTATTTTTCTCCATCAAGGTCTGAAACGTTTTATTATAAAATTCTAAACCATGATCGGTTTGTAAATGAATTGGCAAAGATTTTAGTTGCAGCAGGATTAATTTCATAGCTTTTACTACATCTTTACTATCTTTTGATTTTATAGGAGCAGTCCAAACGTATTTAGAAAAACAATCTAATTACAACAAGTATGTTTAAAATTATTAGTTTTGCATAAGGAATCATTTCAACAAGATCGGCTTGTAGAGTTTCATTAATACCTTTACGATGACCCGACGTCTTTTAAAGTTAATTCTCGTGCTGGTTTGTGTAATTCTGAAACCTCTTCTTCTTTTAATTGTCGAAGCTTATATTTTTTAAAGTTAAGTTCTAGGACCCATTACAAATACTGATTATCTTCAAATTTAATTGGACGTTTAAAATTATTTCAACAAACTTAATGGTTTTATCCGTTGTTAATTAATTGTAAAGCATAGTTAATCGCTTCTTCTTTTGATAAAGTAATATCATTTATATTAATACAGATCAAAAAAAGTCAATTATTCCATATTGTAGTGGAAATACGTAGTCAGTGTTACTTGGAATTAGTACGTACTTATTATTAAAAATATTACTAGAGGTAAACTTAATATGTGGTTGTAAAACATTTCTTGATTAACAACAGATACTTGAGAATGTTTAATTATATGTCGTCCAAATTTGTCCAATGTCATTTTAGTAGATTATACCTGCTTACTGAAGTTCTTCTATTATCGATACAACATTTCGTTTCTGTGACTTGTATTACCAGCAGCCTGAGGATGCAACTAATAATTTAAGTCGATCAACCAACTCATTAGAGTCATCCCAATATACGTAATCAAAAGGTGCACCGCTAACCTCTTTTAACATCCCTGTACCTAATTTCACATTTGTTCTTTTACTGTCTCATAAGTTCTCATTGGTTGTTTGAAATATAAAAACCTATAATAGTTCTATATTTTTTTGACTTTGTTCCAAGTATTTGTTCGTTAGGATTAAAGTTACTTCTGCATGCGTTGCTGATATCTAAAATATCTTTATACGCGTATAAATCTTTTTCGGTGTATTTTATAGGTTAGTTTTTAAACAACAGTTCATATAATCCTGGAGTTCCCTTAAAATATTGATAATCTACTTTTATGTCAGATCCTATAAAGTCTACTTTTGAACTTCCTCTATGTAATATTTTTCTTCAAAACTGTCATGTCTTATTCCAGTTCTGTGATCAAATTCTTCTTTGGTATCACGAATCATAGCATCGATATAATTTCTGGGTAACTCATCAAAGCTATTTAAGTATTCTTCATAATCCTCTGTATCAATAATATGCCCTATATTCCTTTTTACTCTCGTTAACAGATTCATTAATTAAATCTTCCAAATTATAATTCTCTAAATCATCGTTTTCAGTTGGTTCTGCAATATAAATTTCTTCATTTAAATTAGGTGTGAAAATTGCATCACGAGGAAACTCATCATCATAGTCCGGCAAAGATACTTTATCATCATTTAGTGAGCTTATTTGCGACTTAATCTTTTAATATTTTAGAATTCAATCTATCTTCTGTTTTTAATGATAGAGTACTCAGTTTTCGCTCTTGAATTTTGCAATTGGTTTAAGTGTACCACTATCAGAATAATGCTTAAGCGTTTTACCTTCTAAATGATCGAATATTGTTTCTAGTCGTTTAGTAATAGGAAGAAAGGCATTCTCCTGAATGTCCTCACTCTTGTTTTTAGTAACTCTAATTTTCGTTTTATTTCTTCTCGTTTTCTAATTAACCTTTTAGTTAATTCTATTTCATTTGAATGATTGCTTCCAGAATTCATAATTTATTAAGTTTCGGATAAAAGTACAATAATGTAACAAGGCGACTTAACCGACCTGAAGCGTTCACTTGTAACCGTTTAACAGAACAGTGAACTGTTTTAAGCGCGGTTAATCGCTTTTAAACTGTCACTTAAACGCTTTTATGAAATCGCTTAAAAATAAGGAAGCATCTGTTTGGAAATTGTTTTTCAGTAATTTAATAAGTAGTTAAAGAATTGTTAATAGTGCCTATTAATTGGAACCCAGAGCTTGAATAAATATATCATATCCTTTCCTATACCGCCCTGAATCAATAGATCTCTCTTTATCGATAACTAAAAAATCGTAATGGGTTTTCCTCAACATAATGAACAAATCTCTTTAAACTTATCAAACGTTAAATCTGTACTAAAATTGTCTTCATACGCATGACGCAAATTCTTAATATCTTGTTTGAATAGTATTAGAAAATTTGCGTTGTCTCGAATCAACTGTTTTGGAATACGGCTATAAGCTTTGACACAAGTAGAAACAGTCTATATTTTTATGCCAACCCATGCTGAAATATTCTTTCATTAAATTTTGTATGTCACAAGCTACATCATCAAAGATGAATATAGAATTAGATTTTGCTTGCGATGGAGAAGGAATGTTGTTTTCTAAGTCGTTGTAAGCAAAATAATTAATACCTTTGATGGGTTTTTAAAAGATTTTCTAAATATTGATACTTTGTTTGAAAGAGAGGTTTGGAATAAACGTAAACGTTTTTAAATCGTAGTCCGCTCCCGTGTTCAATTAAACTAATCATTGTGTTAGTTTTTCCACAGTTCGAGGGTCCCACAATAAGAGAACGTAATGTTGATGGTAACAATTCACCATGTCTTTTACAAAATTTGGAAATTTGTAAATCATTATTTGATATCATTAAAGTTATCGGCTGTTGACACAGTTTGCATTTTGTTTAATACTAAACAAAATTGGTGTCTTGAAAACAAATAAAAGTAATTATATTTGGATGGTGCAATTAGTATTGATCAGGCACTGATGCTATCAAATACTATAAATAACAGCGCATCAACCAAATATGTTTAAGAAAAGAAAAGTTGTCGTGAAGAAACATCCTGGTGACGGTCTTGTAAATTTCGTTATTAATAAATTACCATTCGAACTCCACATTCCGGGTTATAAATTTTGTGGTCCCGGAACAAACTGTCGAAGCGATTAGCTAGAGGTGATCAAGGTATAAATAAGCTCAACGAAGCTTGTAGAGTTCATGATATAGCTTATAACACACATAACGGTTTAGAAAATAGACACAAAGCAGATTTGATTTTATTTGAAAGAACAAAGGATAGAGTTTATTCATCCGACGCGTCTTTTAGATAAAAGGCTGCAGCACTTGGTGTAGCAACAGCAATGAAAGCTAAAGTAAAACTTGGCACGAGTTGTTTAAAAAAAATAAAACCTCCAAACGTAAGAAGTAAACTCATTAAAAAAGGAAAAGGGGTGAAGTTTAAGGATGTAATAAATGTCGCACGATCCGCAATAAAAGGGTATAAGTTCAATAATCCATCTGATGCTATTAAAACTGCAGTAAAATCAATAAAATGTTTAAAAGGAAAAAAGTTAGTTAAACCAACTCGAATAAAACCAATACCAAAAAGTGGGGGATTTTTACCGTTAATTCCAATTTTTACTGCACTAGGAGCTTTGGAAACTTTAAGTGGTGCTGCAGCTGGAATAGCAAAGGCAGTTAATGATGCTAAACAAGCCAAAAAAACAACTAGAGGAAAATCAGAGACATAATAAAACCATGGAAGCTATTGCTTTAGGAAAGACAGGCAATGGATTATACTTGAAGCCGTATAAGAAAGGAGTCGATCTTTTTTTAGGACCACAAAACTTTCGAAAAAACTACCGATAAAACTTCCAAAACGAGCACTGACTAACATAGATCTTAAAATTATGTAATACTATTAAAATATCGAATTTTCGAGGAGTATTTATAAAAAACTCATTACCTACCGCGGGAGTTCGAATGAACTAATGTGGTATAGTAATTTTAGATGACGAAGAAGGAGAAGGAACACATTGGACTGCTTACCGAAAAATTGGAAATTGCTCATTTTATTTTGATAGTTTTGGAAATTTACAACCGCCAATGGAATTAATACAATATTTAAACAGCAAGAGATCTTGCGAAATATACTATAATCATAAAACCTTCAATCATTCAATACTGTAAATTGCGGTCATCTTTGTTTACAATTTTTGTATAACTATAACTAACAATATATTTAGTTTTATAATTCAGTTGTTTTATTGAAGCCTATCAAATATCATGTCATTAACGTTTACATTGTCTGGTACAGATTCGATACTTTCCAGTAATTATTATCCCCTTATCGTGTTAGACGATAGTGAATATGTACTGAAGTTGATCAATTTAGAAACTTTTAATTCATTTGCAAACGTAAATAACACAAATAACAAATTTTATATTGCACTGCAAAACGTTGATCAGTTTTTTATGAAAATAAGTGAAGGTGCTTACGTAATAGATGACCTCAATAAATACGTATTCAAAGAACTTGAAAATTATGCTAAAAGAATAAATTCCACTATTCCACTATTTTAAACATTGATGGAAACAATAACACCCTAAGATGTCAAATTAAAGTAAATTTTGATATTGATTTAACCAAACCAGATTCAATTAGAACTTTGTTGGGTTTTAAAAACGGAAAACTAAAAGCGGGCAAAACGCATGTATTAGGTTATCCCTCTAAAATATCTAAAGTAAATGCTTTATGTATTGAATGTAATATTGTTTCTGGTGCATACCGAAACGGAGAACAAGTACACGTTCTTCACGAGTTTTTCCGTCAGTTCCTCCCGGATATAAAATTATTGAAACCCCTTCTAATGTAATTTATCTACCAATCAACACCAAGCAAATAGACGAAGTTATTATTAAAATAACAGATCAAGATGGAAATATAGTCAATTTTAGAGAAGAAGTGATAACAGTACGATTGTATCTACAAAAGTTCCGATAAATATTATTATGGGTATAGTGTTTTTAATGTTTGTTGTAATAATAAAAACTTTTTAACAGTATTTTCAAAAACTTTATTGGTTCCTCCACTATTATTATTCAAATTTACTTTGAAATGGAATAGCAATACCAAAGCCTATTTACTACCCTGCAATCTTTATTTTGTTATTTTTCATGATTTAATTTAACTAAACATAAATGTGTTATGAATGGTTGAAAAGCATTTTTAATGAGGATTTTGACAATGTAGAAATTGAATATGGCGCCTATTAGAAAAACAAATTTTGACTTTGACCGTGCACAACATAGTAGGCCTACACAATTTTTGGCACCGTTTTTAGCTTTGGCGTGTCCTCTTACCCACATCCTAAAAATTTAATGACCATAGCTTCTATAATAAAGTAGATATGGCGATTTTCTAACATGCACAATTTCCTGTTTTACTCTGTATGTATGTAACGGTATCGATTTAAATTAAAAACAAACGTAGATTATTTTTGGGAAGATAAATGCGCAACCTTTCTCCCATTTAACCGACGTTGTATCTCCAACGGTCTCCAATATCCTAATGTACATTATTTTATACTGGACACACTGTATAGTTACTAATTCTAAAACAAACTTTTACACATATCTACAAGTAAGTATTTGTATTTTTCATATACCTGAAATCAATTAATTTTATAATTTTCTAAATTAACTGTTTTAAAAGAAATCAGGTATTTTTAAAATATATTCGTTTTTTCGAAACGTAAGGTTCAATAGAACAGAAAAATTATTTCATCAAAAGAAAACGTCTGGGGAAACTTGCCGTGCCGACTATTATACATTTCTGAAAGCTCTTAATGAGTGGAATGTAAATACAAATTGACATACAGGGTGTCCCATTTAAAAATCCTAACTTTAGTAACTTTCTAAAAATGTGGACATCTAGAAAAAAAACTAAGCACGTCAATGGATTTTGCATAAAAAAATGTGTAAGATTCCGTTTTTACCTAATCGATAACTTATCAGATACCTGAATTACAGAGGGTGTCTGAAAATGCACACTTTTTCAACTTTATTCTGTATTTCAAAAACGAAGAGTGATAAAAATCTGTCTGCGCCATCGTTTGTTTTACAAAAAAGTGACACAGGTTTGCGAAAACCCCAAAACTCGAACTGCAATAATAAAGGAGATACCCTGCAAAAGTGTACTTACTTACGCAGTGAACGTGTAATAATTGATGCGTTTGTTTTGTATTTTATTTTTGAGTGGAATGAAATTGTTTAATATGATAACGTAGTTGTTTTGATTAAACACCTTGTTTGTTTATGATTGAACTCCAAATTGTAAATTTACTGGTTATGTGAAATTCAGTGGCGCCGCAACAATGATCGTCGATTAATGAATGAACCTCTTAGAATACGTACCTATACAGCGATACAAGAAAATTCTTGGAATTAAAACTAATATTATTAAGATAAGATCTATAACATTGATTAGCGGTGACAACCCACATATACAAGGTGTCCCAAAGTTCCATGACTTATTTGTTATTAGAGTATTGACTGTTTCTCTTTTTTTAAAAATATTCCATTTTATATTACAAAATATTTTTGAATTTAACGCTTAAATAATAATCATTTTTATAGAAATTGTTTTTTACTTATCTGTATACCTTTTGGAATGTATTATTTTTTTACCAGTATTTAGAAATATTTTAGTTTATCCGAATAGAAGTTTGAATTTTTATCATCGTGACGTTATTTTTCTTAATTTATTAATTATATTAGTCTACTCAGATTTAAGATTGATGTAGATTCTTATTAGATTTAGTGATAAGTGATGTCATCCAGTTGACCATTATCTTCAAATGCCTCGATGACCGGACTTTTCTGGTCGAAACAACGGCAAAAAAGACCATTGTTTAAAGATTGATGACCTATCTCTTAAATGTGCATACGTTAGACCATGTGTTTTAAATGCAAAAATGAGTTAGAAACGTAATTTAAAACCAAAAACGGTCCGCAAAAGTAGAAAAATCAAAAATAATTAAGAAAACGCCAAATGTATTAAAGATTATGTAAATGCAAAAGTTTAACATCCAATATTTTCGTGGTGCATCGAAATCTAGCAGAACGCATGTAAAGGAAGAATAAGGGAATGCTTTCCTAATTATTTAACGTAAAAAAATTAATACCAAAATTGAAGAAAACTAGCCGAAAATTAAGTGATTGAAGAAAAGTACCAATAGATAGCAGTACGAAAGGTGATGAATTTGGATAAATTTGGATTTAAAATATATCAAAACAGTAGGGCATGATTTTAAAACTGATAAATAAAGGCGCAAACCGACGCCAAGCCCTCTTTCGTAAAAATAACGACGACAAATTTAGTAAAATTTAGAAAGCGAAGGCGATACGTGACGTCACAACACAAATAAACAAAGAAATTAAAGTTACAGCGACGGTAGATTTGAGTACAATTTTATCGAAAAAAATGAATGTTAAATAAAATTAGTACAAGTGCACCGAACAAAATAAATAATTTAATGAAGTAAATCAAGTATACGTACACGTACACAATAAGGTGTTTGTTGAAGATTATAAACAAAGTGTTGTCTATGAACGATTAAGAAGCCGAGGGTTAACAGAATAAGGATTGCAACGGGGTAACCTGCAACTAGGAGGACGATAGAACATATAAAGAAAACGATAAGTCGCATACTTACATTTGTGACCAAAGGTTAATTTGTAATTACTGTAGTAATTTGTTTTAAGTTTATTTGTCACACACAATAACATCACATATTGCACGTCCAGGAAATGGTGCGGTGTACAATAACCACGTGGTCGATCATGATAAAAGCGCTGTTGCGAGTTTTTGATTTAAAAGCAAAAATTTATTTAATTGTTACCTGTGTGAATAAAGAATTTGTATTGTTGGCTAAAGTGTAGTTTTAATTACTGGTAACATTGTGAATGTCAGTTCAGAATTGATGCTAGAAAAAGAAAGAGAAATATTATTCCTGGTATAAAGTACAGAACATTATTATTAAATTTGAAAGAAAAAGAAAAGGTTGTAGAGTCAGATTATTTAAATTATTTTGAAGGTGAAGTTAATCTTAAAATTTCTAAATTAATTTTCCACAAACATTATAACCTCATATCATTACAATACATTGCTAAACCATAGCAATTTGTCAAAAACTATATAATACGGTGCTGAATATAAAATTTAATCTAGAATTTAAATATGGTGCCGCCATTTCGATAATTTTTTAACCAACGGGTTACGTCAATCACCCTGTATAAAAGAAGAATTGTCAGGGCTTGTTAATCTTGGGTGCTTATTTGTTCGAATTTAAAGTTGAGGGGGGCGTTATCGGTAAAAATCTACAAAAGGTTGAAACGCCGCAGTCACAATTGAACTTGTGATGTTTGATGATCAAAACCGGCTAATGATTATGACCACAAAGACTAGAACCAACGTTTCTAAAAATTTTGGTTTAAGGTTTTTGTAACTTTGGGGCAATTTTTAAAAATATAGTTTTGAATTGATAGTTTTATCCCCGCCATCATAACACCGACAGTTGACGAATCCACAGGGTGTTCTAAATGAACATTTAAAAATTATTTGTACCAGTACTTTAAAACTATTTAACGCACCCTTGACTAATAAAGAACTGTAGGTACTGAAAACTGTACTAAGTTATGTTAAATAAAGGTTTCCTGCTACTGTCAGTAGCGTACGACAGAGGTAAGTAATTATTTAACTTCTCCCAAAATCTAAGCCACTGACGGAATTGGCATTTTAACACAATTTTTGATTCTCCAATACTTTGTTTTAAAATAAGATTATCTTGATTTGAGCAATAAAGTCATTATTTTTCTAGTTATTTAAAGTCCAACTCAAGGATACACAATTATTTTGATGACAATTCCGCCAGTGCGTAGATTTTGAAGGGGTTAAATAATTACTTTCCCTTGTCGTATTTCACCTCTGGTAGTAGTCATTAGTTTGATTTTCAGTATCCATAGACTTCCTGTTAAGTATGACCATTGATTATAAAGTTACGTTAAGATATGCTACCGTATGGAAATAAAAATACGCTCGAAAATTCGCCTTGCAGTGGGATGCAAATACCCTGCAAATCCGTCTTTGTTTTCGGGTTTGTTCGTGATTTACTCATACCACCACGTACGTTATCACCGCACGTGTTCAACTAGATTGATAGCATTGATGATAGTTTCGATTACATTTTTATCAAAATACTTATAATGGCCTTTTTAAGTACTTTATAAGTGTTTGTAATGTTTGTACGAAGTGGAGATTCCTCTACAATTAAATTGTGGACTTGACTGGTGGAGATTTGTAAAAAAATACTAAGAGCTAATTGATTTTGTTTTCTTGTCTACGGTGTTGATGTGTACGAAAACATTGCATCGTAACATCATGTTTTTAAAGCTGCACTTCTTAACACTAATAAAGACATTACAATTTGGAAGTTTCTTTAGTTGCGTGACATGGTCAAAATCTATCGCTCATATTTGAAGAACTCTCACTTGTATTTGAGTGAATATCAACATCACTATAGTTTTTCTTTCTTTTATAAGTTCTACAAATTTTTCGGCTCGATGACAAAAATTTGTACTTGTTCGATTTTATTCTTTTAGGAGATTGTTCTACACGACGATGGAGGTGCTAGTACATCTAATAAAACAGATATTTTATATCGACTGGGAATGTTACAAAACGGCTATATAAAAATTTTATAAAATTATATTTATATTTTGTGACAAAATCTACGAGTGCAGGTGCAAATCCTTATTGCACTGAGAAATCAACCAAACGTGTTTTTGGATTTGCCAGTGCAAAGAGGATCCAAACACACATTTGATTGATTTTCTCGCTCCTAAAACTGTGTAAGAAACACTTTGTACTGGCCTTTGTTTATCTAAAACATTTGAATTGTCACTGTGGATTTTGTACAAATCACAATTCAAAAATGCTAGTTACCATCATAAATGTTGCTACACCGTTTGCGCTAACATTTTGAGTGTGGAATATCGTTTTTAAATTTACGACACGTGATAATAAAATAGTTTTAGAGTTGGTGAAAAACTGTGGTAACATAAAACTCACAGACTTAGTTTAGTTTAGTTTATTCATGTTAATAATATAAGTATTTTACATTCGTCAACATTAGAACATAGACCTTCAAAAGGTAAAATTTAGAAAATCTAATACAGAAAAAGGCGTATTGATAATGAGGTACTTTTTAATTGCTGTTTTAAATTGCTTTATCTCGAGTGCTTTTATAGTTTCCGCTAGATGGTTGTAAAATTTTATTCCATAGAAATTAGTCGCTTGTTGGGTTTTTTTAAGACGTGTGTAAGGTTGATACAGATTACGGTTTGATCGTGTGTTATGAGAATGAATATTTTGTATAGTTTCATATTGTTGCTGATTTTGTTTTACATAAAGTAAGGCATGCAGAATATACACTGCAGGAAGCGTGAGTAAATTTAAACGTTTAAATAAAGGCATAGTGTCATCGTGATATTTGGCACCACTCAATACTCTAACTATCTTTCTTTGTAGAGCAAATATGCGCATTGCAGAAGTTGAGTGCCCCATAGTAAAATATCATAAATCATTTTTGAGTAGAATAGTGAGTAGTATGCGCACAGCATTACTTTTTGTGAGGCATTTATATTTCTAAATAAGAAGATTAACGAAGATAAATGTTTGGCAAGTTCATCGCAGTGATTAAACCAAGTGAGATTTGGTTCAAAGTATACTCCTAAGAGTTTACATTTATTTAGGTTTTGATGGCTTCCAATGTCTCTAGTACTAAAAATTATAGTTTGCGTCTTGGACTCGTTTAAAACTAATTCATTATATTTTAACCATTTGTTTATCTGTAATTTACTATTGCTTACTTTTTTCCGTAGTTGGTCTATGTCAACATCTTTGTTTATTGACGTTATGTCATCGGCAAATAAAATAAATTTATCGGAAAGAACAGAGCTGTCTAAATCATTAATAAAAACTAGGAAAAATAAAGGTCCCAAAACTGATCCTTGGAGGACACCTCGATTTATTGGTAGTGTACAGGATTTAACGTGATTTATTTCTACATACTGTTGCCTGTTTGTAAAATAAGATCTTATAAATTTTAGAGCACTATTTTCAATTTTATACCTTTGCAGTTTTTTTAATAGAATCTTATGCGAAACACAATCAAAAGCTTTGCTTAGGTCTAATAATAAAGCACTCACGTAATTACCTATGTCAATACTACTATACAAAAATGTAACAAATTGCAATAATGCGTCCAAAGTGCTTTTGTTTTCTCGAAAACCAAACTGATTAACACTAAGTAGCTGATTGTGTTCAAAGTGATACAATAATTGTGATTTTAAAATGTATTCAAAGATTTTACTAATTATTGGAATTATTGCAATTGGTCTATAATTGACTACGCTTGACTTATCACCTTTTTGTAAATTGGCAATATCTTGGTTATTTTTAGTACCGTGGAAAAGTTTTCGCATCGATACATTTGTTGTATAGTTTTGTAAGTATGGGTACTAAAATGCTTTTGGTTCTTTTAATCATTGTGCTGTTTATATTATAAACGTCTGTACAATTTGAATTTGAAAGTTTGTTTATTGTATTCCGCATTTGGACCTCAGAAACATAATTTAAATGAAAGTAATTTTTGGGCGTTTTTATGTCTTTGTTTTTTTGAGGTAATCCTGTGAATGCATAGTCTGTATTTTTTAGAATATCATCAGTAATTGTTGAAAAATAAGTATTAAAGCTTTGAGGAGAAATCTTGCAGTCAAATTTTTTCCTAATTTTTTTTTTATTGTTTAAGATATTCCACATAGCTTTGCTAGTGTTCTGTGAGGATTTAATATAAATGTCGTTGGATCGTATTTTACATTTTTAATTTCTGATTTGTACTGATATTTTAGTGTTTTTAAACTATCACCTAATTGTAATAATGGATATTTTTATGTAAGTCTGCTATAAAGAAGAGGTTGTCACGCATATGTTTTAATTTATCTGTTTAGTTTTTTGTACCTGTCATTGAGTTATTTTTTATAGGAAATGAAACATGAACCGCATTTTTAATATAGTAATAAATTTATTAAAAATAATTTCAAGATTAGTATCATCTTCAATGAAAGACCAATTTGTTGAGTCTAGAATGGAATAAAGAATCACAAGCCCTCTCTCGGTAACTGGTTTACTGTAACTAATGCTATTGACAGGCGGTAGACAGGCGGTCTATAAAGATCTAATTTTATAATTTGGGCTAAGTGATCACTTAAGCCAGCGCTAATTACATTCGTATTGTGACTTACATTATTTAGTGTAATGTTATCTACAAGAATATTATCAATACAATGATTTTTATGTGTATTTTGAGTAATTTGAATTGTATAGCCGAAAGAATTTATTAGATCCTTAAATTGTGTTGAATGAGCATCATTTTTTTCAAAATGTATGTTAAAATCACCCGCTATTACTGCGGAAGAGTGTTTTAAGGTTTCCATTACCGCAGAGAATGTTCTCAGAAAAATACTATAGTCACTGTTAGGTACACGATAAACACATACTATATTTAGGTCTATTTCTGACATTTTATAGCTGATAGCTCACATACATGTTGTATAGACAAATTTTCAATTTGTTTTAAGTTTAAACACATTAAACCTTTCCGCAATAAAATAACTGAACCACCATAGGGGTATTTCTACAATAACATGAAGCCATGTAGTAATTATCTATAATAGAATACGTTAATTCATGTTCTAGCAACCAATGTTCAGTTAAACATAAAACATCAATAGTTTCATAGTAATTCAGAAACATTTCAATTTTATCTATTTTATTGCGCAAAGATTGAACATTAAGGTGAAAAACATTTAAAGAATTATGTGAGCTATCACTGGATGTTTTGTGGTTTTTTTGTGAACGAAAAAATTAAATCTTCTGATCGTTATGCCTGATGGCCAAAGTTCGGGCAATTTAAGTTTATCTAGTAGTTCAAAATCCGCACCTACTTTAAAAGCAGATGTCGTAGCATTATTTGTTTGTATTTTTCTACAATGAAAGTTTTATTTGGAAACTTGTTTTCTAAATAATTTTGAACCTGTTTACTAGTAGCTTCAGGTTTGGCGCGTCCTATGTAACCACGCTTTTTGAGTTTGTGCACTAAAGTTATCGGCACTCCACGAAGCAGTTCCTCTTATCACTGACGATTTTTTTGATGTTGCAGGTGTAGTTTGATGTTGCAGGTGTAGACAAAAACATTAGCGAGTTACAATCCAAAAAAGAATGCGAAAACCAATTCTACAAGCAGGACATCGTCGTTTCTAAAACGAAAAAACAGTTAACCTTCCTATTGTGTTAACATTTTAGTTTCACTTATTGTGTTCGGGTCACTATGACCCGGGAGTATATAACTGTCGTTTTGTTGTGTTTAAATTGATATAACTGTAAATAATAATAAGAAATAAAGTGTTAGTAGGTACCAATTTATTATTTCTAAGATATTATTGTAAACGTTACTTAAAAAAATATATTAAAAACAATAGTTTATAGGTGGACACACTATTTGTGACAGTCTTGACAGTAGTAATATACATGCGCTTTGCATAGATACTTTGAGCAATTACAACATACCATACTAGTTTTATTATCATTTGAAGAGGGACAAAAAGTACATCGTTTACGCTTAGTAGTGGTTGACTGTTTTTCACTTCGACATTACTGGTTGAAGGACGTGATTTTATAACCATTTCAGCTGCAGCAATACTTCTTGGGATACGTTTTCTTTCTTGCAATAATGGAGTGATCAAGGAATTCTTCAAGAAATAGTCGGCGTTTTGTAAAGTTTTCCAGCATTCCAGGTTGGAGTTACTTCGCACCACAGAACATAAGCGTTGTAAGCTGAAACATCCATGATATTGTAAAGATTGTCATTGGCCATCTTTTAGTTTGCCGTCTGCATGTGTATGTTATTACTAACTTGTCTAACGTGTCTACAGCACCTTTAGTTTTGTTGTAATCTAAAATCATAAACGGCTTTTTATGATCTTGGTTACACACTCCGTTATCGAGGTGCATGGTGCTCATGAGGCGTAACATTTTTATTCCGTTTCGGAATATAGAAACTATCGATGTGTCCTTTGTAAAATAAAATTTTGAAGAAAGAACTTCTTTCCGGTTGGAGAACAATGCGGCAGGCAATTCAGGCTTATTTTTGCGAATAGTTCCAAGCATGGTTATTTTTCTTTTCAATAGCATCTGCCCAAGATCATTACGAGATGAAAAAATTATCACACGTTACGTTGTGACCTTTTAGGCCATAAGTTAGGTCAAGCACAACTCTTTTTCCTTGACCTCTCTCTGGAGGTTCGCCTTCTTTTTTACCGAGGTAAACTTGCATGTTATATGCATAAGCAGTTACAGAATCGCATAAAGTCCAAATCTTGACTCCATATTTAGCGGGTTTATTCGCGATATATTGTCTAAAAGGACAACGGCCTCTAAAAGGTACGAGTTGCTCATCTACTGTTACATTTTCATGAACATTATAGAGCTTAGGTAGAATTGCAACCCATTCATCCCACAAGTCCCGTATGGCAGCTAATTTATCAGTTTGGCGTCGTTGTGGTCGAGTTTTTTATCGTCAAAGCGAATTACTCGTGCAATTACATGAAATCGTTGAAGGGACATAGTTGCTCGGAATATTGGACGACCTACATTTCCATCCCACAGACTGGCTGTTGCCTCTCCATGAGATTTATACACTCCAGCTAGAAACAGTAAGCCAAAATATGCTTCTAGTTCTACTAATGTTACTTCTTGAAATGTGTCACCACAAAGTCTTTTGCCTTCTAAATTTGACATTTTCAAAATTAGGTTTACAATTTTGGGTGTGAAATATAAGAAGTAAATATTCGCGACGTAGCATACTTGGTTGGTCCAGGAATGCACGAAATAATATTTGCGGCGGAAAACCTTCCCGATTGACGTGACTTTTTATTCCACACTATATTACCATTTTTTGAAGTTACGTGATTATCCGTATCAACTTCATATGAAATCGTAGCTTCTACTTCATCATCCGATTCACTATTATACATCTCGGTTTCGGACAAATGGTCCTCATCTTCGGAAACATTAGAGTCACTGTCAGAATCACACAAAAGTTTCTCAAGTTCACTATCCTTGAGCACTCTCTCACTACACATTTTCAATAATAAATTTCAAATGTTAGGTGTTTCTAATTAGACAATAGCATCAAGTTTGATATTTACTACGAAACTAACGCACAGATGCTTCTTGCCTGTACTTATATGCGGAGCCACAGAGAAGTCTCAACAGGAATAAACTTGTTTACGGTACGCAAATGACGTATGCGATATGAGTAATAATGTGAAAATATGATGTAAATAATTTATATTTATGAAAATAAAACAAAACTAATAAAATACATTCGTCCATCATAATAATAATAATCTTCTTGTACTTGTAATTTGAACCACACAAATTACCGGGTCATATAGACCCAAACACAGTGGGTGTAACAAATGCATTTACAAAGGAAACTAATTATAATTTTTTAATATCATTCTAGGTACACCGTTATTACAGTAATAAAATCAAAGTCATGCAGTGACAACGAAATATTTAAATAAATGGACGAATTATGCACATTAAAAGAACGCGATTGGGTCATATTGACCCGAACACAATAGGAGGGTTAAGGAAAAACACTGGAATATTATCTATTATTTCTTATTGTTTCCTAGCATGACAGTCCTCTTAAATAGATTACCCTTACCACTGTCTCGTACTTTTTTTTAATAAATTTATAAAATTTGGTGCATAGTCGTTTTGTAACATTCCAAGTCGATCTAAACTATCTGTTTTAGTAGACAATAACAATAGAACAATAACAAACTTTTATGTCATCGACCCCAAAAATGTGTAGGACTTACGAAAGGAAGAGAAAGTATTATGATGTTGATATTAACTCAAATACAAGTGAAGGATCTTCAAAAATAAGCGACAGATTTTTATCCATGGATCTTCGTCATCTTTGAGTTGAAGATGTCGTAAACTTCGCTACAAAATACGCGATTTAGGGAAAGAGTTGCGGTATAGCAACCAAAAAAATAAGCTACTAAAAAAATTTAGTTCGTCGAAACTCGCGGCTAAAGGAACGTTTTAAATTGTGATGTCATTATTAGCTTTAAAAACATTTGTTACGATGCAATGTTTCCGTACACATAAAACACTGTGGACAAGTAATCAAAACAATTAGCTCTTAGTATTTTTTACAAATCTCCATCGGCTTATAATTTTTAAGAAGTAACTTAAAATTTATATTACCACCTGAATTACAATAACATTAAAACAAATTTCCAGCCACTCTACCGAACATACGAGGATGTATTGATATTAGCCTAGACCAGTTTCTTGCATAAACAAAATATTGCGTTACCATAGCAACAAACAATAACTTATTTGAAGTGTCAGTGTAAAGTTTGACGTCAAAAAAGTAAACCAGAGTCACGCAATAAATTAAATGAAAAAAGATGTCCACCGAAATTGTGAAAATCGAAAAATTAGAGTATCGAGCCATCATCAAGTACCTGTATTTAAAAGGGTTAAGAGATAAGCAGATTTACGAAGATATGCTTAATACCCTTGGTGATCAATGTCCTTCGTATGCGACCGTCAAAAATTGGAATGCAATCTTCAAAAGAGGTAAATTTTCCATTAATGATGATGAGCGATCGGGAAGGCCAGTTTCTGTGTCAGTCCCCGAAAATATCAATGCAGTTCATGACATGATTTTATCAGATCGTCGAATTGAGCTAAAACGGATATCTGAAGCACTGAATATTTCATACAAACGCGTTCATCATATGGTTCACGTCAATTTGAACATGAGAAAATTGCTGCTAAATGGATCCCCAAATGTTTGAATGTTGACCAAAAGCGTGCAAGGGTAGAAGCATCGCGTTCAATCTGTGCTCAATTTGAAAACGATGTAGACTTCTTAAACCGAATTGTTATCATGGATAAAACTTGGGTACATTTCTACGATCCAGAAACAAAGCAACAATCGATGGAATAGCGACACTCTGGTTCTCCAAGAACTAAGAAATTTCGTGTCCAAAATCTGCTGGAAAAGTTCTTGCTTCAGTTTTTTGGGATTGCCATGGAGTAATCATGATTGATTTTTGGATAAGGGTAGAACAATAACTGGAGATTACTATTCGACATTACTGACCACTCTACGAAAAAATATTAAAGAGAAAAAGACGCGGAAAGCTATCCAAAGGTGTTTTGTTTTTGCAGGACAACGCCCCTGCACACAAATCTCATTTTGCCATTCAAAAAATTCGTGATTTAGGGTTTGAATTACTAGAACACCCTTCTTATTCACCCGATTTGGCTCCGTCCGACTATCACCTCTTTCCTCAACTGAAAAAAGTTTAAAAGGTTGTAAATTTTCTTCCAACAAGGAAGTAATAGAAACTGTGGAGGTCTGGTTTGCAGAGCAAGAAGAAACATTTTTTTTGAAAGGTCTAGAGACGTTGCAGGTTTGCTGTAATAAATGTATCCAATTAAGAGGAAAATATGTTGAGTAATAAAATATTTTGACATTGAAATTTTGTTTGGTTCTATAGTTGGCTAAGAATTTTTCAATATATCCTCGAACTGGTGAATTTATTTCAAATATGAATACAAGTTTTGATGCACTAAATAGCAGATATCTTCAAGATTGATGGATTTATTTGGACAATTACTGGAATACTATTGCTTTGGGAGGATTTAAAAAAAGAAGATATCAAATATTTACCTACTGCACATTTAAGTCAGGATCCAATTGAAAACTTTTTTTCTGTAATCTGTTGCAGAGGCTGATATAATCCATTTTCGACTGTACAGTAATTCAGGATTCCGATGCAACACAATATGCTCACAAAACTTCAAAAAGACATCAACTCAAGTAATTGCAAAGTCGATGAAGACATGGCACACTCAGGTTTAAATTATTTAAAAATGTTGTGAAATCTTTAGACGTACCAGGTAGGTAATTCCTATAGATTGAAAATTTTGGTATATTTTGATTCAGCGTTTGATGTTTGTTGTTTCGATTCTACTGGTGATATGGTAGACGCTACAAACGATATTTCAGTAACGACAGATTTTGAAGGTAGTGTTAAGTGTATGGAAAGTAATTTATAAACTAGTTATTATGTTTAAAGGAACTCCAAAATCTTAGATCTTAACGTAACTTTATGATCAATGGTATGACACAAATACGTCAAATAGTTTTAAAGTACTAGGTACAAATTGTTTTTAAATTTTCAAATAAAACACCCTGTAGCTCAATAAGGAGATACACTTTATCTAAGTAATTTAAGTTTAATCTTAATATTTTGAACTTAGGGTTCTACCGTTAAAATATTTGCAATCTATATAAGAGAATCAAAATTCCGGAAATTAAACCGTTACCTTTTAGGGTAATGATTTTAAAAATTATATCACTATAACACTTGAAGAAAAACGGTTCCACGTTGCGGAGATTGTTATAATTGGAACACCTGCAATACTACAATTGTAGATAAGAAACTGGAAACAGGTGTCTTTCGAATACTGAATTATAAATAATCAGTACAATATCGGTAACTGTTGTGTAAACTGTTCGTCAAAATTTGTGATTGTGCCTGAATGGTTCAAATTCTGGATTTTGGGATTACGGGAATGTAATTACTAATAGGTAATCTTTAAATTATTTAAAAATGTTATTCATCGAACGTTAAAAAATGCATATTTTTATATGTATTATTATAATGTAATAGATGAGTAGCAAAAATATTGTGGTGTGAACAATAACATGCCAGATTTCTTGGTTCGTGTTGGCGCTTGCAGTTTTTCCTCATAAATCAACCTCATAAATTTGAACATAAAGATTTGATTATTTCGAAAATCAATAAACTAGACGAAAAAATTGGATTAAAGAATAAGTTTGTTTAATTTATTTAGGATAGTACTAAAAATATTGTTTTTTCCTGTTCCATTAGTATGTAATTTAGAAAGCAACTGGGATTGGATATTTTTTTTTAAACTAAGGTGGTGAACACATAATGTTAAAATTCAATTTAAATTGAATTCACCACCTATGTCTTTTTTAGCAGACCTTTTTCAAGCACGTACAGTAGAATATGTGAAATTTCAACGTCGACTAATCTACTTATTACTAATTTTTTCTAGAGCAGTTGAAAACCGACTTGTGGGGTTTGCCGTTTTGAAACATTTTTGTTTAATTCTTTTGAACTAAAGTGTTGTGTTTATATGATTGTTTGTGGAACTTTTTTATATACTATTAAGTTTGAGAAATGCCCAAATTATATTGCAGGTCCATGACTTGGTGGTGTTTTTTGCTTTTCTGCTGAGCGACTTTTTTTTCTATTTAGTAACACCCATGCCGTATGAATTTTAATTGTTATTATTATTTTTATTTCCAAGCACATTTACAAGTTTAACTCATCAGAAATTGCTTTCAAATTTAAATTATACAGGGTGTCCCACCGGGAAAGCCATCGATAGATTATAGGAAAACTGTGCATGGGAAAAATTTGATAATATACTAACAAGGACGGGAACAGTTTTGATAAAATATTTTCACAATGGTGGTTATACCGGAAGTATGTGTCAACTTGCTTATTTTCAATGGAACATCCTATATATTATTCTATTTTTGGATTTTGCACAACATTCTAGACACATTTTGTGTATAATGTCCTATACCTTAGTCTAACTGTTTTGAACTTATTTTAAATTTTAAGTCAAAAATGACGTTTTCAGGCCTAAACAGAATTATAAAATTTTCCTATACTAATCCCTTTATTATTTAATTGGAATAGGTTTCCTTGTAGCAGGAGACCTATTTTAGTGGGTTATGTCGATGTTTTGATAATAAAATAGTACAGGGTGATCAAAAAAAAGGATTAAAATTAAATTCAAGAACACGTCAGAAGTCATTTTTTTAAAATGCAAGCACCATGTTTTTATAATTTTATCTTATTTAGCATCAAAAATAAAGTTGACTTTGTACAAGGTTGTTTATTAAAAAAATTCATGGTTTTTTGAATATTGGCAATTTAACTTTTTTGTTGCACAATGTATTCTTTTTAGTATGAATGGTTATTCCTAGTTGGCCATGATGACGTTAGAAAACAATCATCTGTCAAGGATATGTGAAACTGTTAAAAATTTTCAATAATCATGCCGGGACGCTTAAATTATACAAACGAAGATTACTTAAATTTATTTATTATTTATGGACAATGTAATAAAGTTATATCAAGAACACGTGTAACATTTGCAGCAAGATACCCGCAAAAACAGAAACCATCACCAAAAGCCCTAAACAAATAATAGAAAACTTCAAAATCTTTGGACCCGTTAATTCAAATGTACAGACAAATAACTTAATTGTTTCATTTACAAGAAAGAACAATTAATTAGACCCCAAGGTTTAAAAAAAATTATTTTATTAAATGTTCAAATTGATGTCCTTGAACTTTTAGACATTTTTCACATCTGAGTAGAAAATTTTCATGGGTCGCCTTCCTTATTGCTTCACGTATTAAATTTTGAAACTCGCTGCATGCAGTCTTCTTTGGTGGTTAACGGGGTGTTATAAACTCGATTTTGAATTGTACTCCAAATAAAAAAATCGATCACTGAGATATCTGGGGACCATGGTGGCCATTGATCATAAAAGGCGCCTTGTAAAAATTGTTGATTAATGGGCTACTATGTGGAGGTGTGCCGTCATGTTGATAGAATAGATGTCTACGATCAGCCAAAGGTAAATTATCTAAATAATTGTTTTGAAAATTGTGCAGGATGTTCAGATAGCCTTCACATATTTAATAAGTTAATAAATCAAATATTTTAAATGATTTAAAAATAAGTTAACTTACCTTTAAATTTTCTTGATAAACATCTAATGTCACGATGCCATCGTTTCTTACTGCAGCATAAACATTAAATTGCCAAGATTCTTCAAAATTTCGCTCTCTAATAACGTGGACATTTGATTCACTCCAATAATGGGAATTTCGCCGATTAAAAATGCCGTTTTTTGTAAATTTGACTTCGTCTGTCCAAATGATGTTATCAAGAAAAAAATCGTTTTCTTGGGACCAGGTTAAAGTAAATTCGCTGAAATCCAATCTCTTTAAAAAATCAGTCTCTTTCAGATGGTGAACCATGAAAAATGCATACGGATGAAATTTATGTTTGCGTAATATTCTTTGAACTGACTATTTACTTAATCCAGATTCCAATAAAGCTTGTCTTACAGACATTGTTGGATGTGCAGCAAAATATCCCAAAACAGCGATTTCAACATTTTCATCATTAACGACAGGTTTATTTCTCTGTAGGTACATTTGGTTTAACGGATCCAAAGTTTTTGAAGTTTTCTATTATTCGTTTAAGAGCTTTTGGTGATGGTTTCTGTTTTTGCGGGTATCTTGCTGCAAATGTAACACATGTTCTTGATATAACTATCACATTGTCCATAAATAATAAATAAATTTAAGTAATCTTCGTTTGTATAATTTAAGCGTCCCGGCATGATTATTGAACATTTTTAACAGTTTGACATACCTTGACAGATGGTTGTTTTCTAACGCCATCATGGCCAACTAGAAATAACCATTCATACTAAAAGAAATACAATAGCATTTGTGCAACAATAGATAACCTTGTACAAAGTCTACCTTATTTTTGATGCTAAATAAGTTAAAATTATAAAAACAAGGTGCTTTCATTTAAAAAAAAATGATTTTTGACGTGTTTTTGAATTTAATTTTAATCCTTTTTTTTATCACCCTGTATTAATTTGTTATTAAAATATTGACATAGTCCACTAAAATAAGTCACCTGCTACAAGGAAACCCATTCCAATTAAATAATAAAGCATTAGTATAGAAAAAATTTTATAATTTTGTTTAGGCCTGAAAACGTCATTTTTGACATAAAATTCAAAATAAGTTCAAAACAGTTAGACTTAGGTATAGAAGATTATACACAAAATGTGTCTAGAATTTTGTGCAAAATCAAAATGGAATAATATATAGGGTGTTCTATTTAAAATAAGCAAGTTGACACCGGTATAACCGGAAGTGCCACCATCTTGAAAATATTTTAACGGAACTGCTCCCGTCGATGTTAGTATACTACCAAATTTTCAAATTTTTCCCATCCACAGTTTTCCTATAATCTATCGATGGCGTTCGGGACACCCTGTATTTGAAAATACAATAAAAAATATGTTTAATATCAAGTAGTAATTCAGATTTTAAAGGGTGTATGTGTCGGTTCTAATAAGTATAGCGGCTGAAGTATATTGTGATTAAGTGATTCCTGGGTTTAACGATCCAGTGCTAACTGTTCCGGGGCTAAACGATTCCGGCGTTAACCACCTAGAACTTTCCATCATGCCTTCGATCTGCTTTTCTTTTTATTCCACCTAGCTCACTCCGTAGTATTTTCTTTGTCCCCCCTGTCGGTCCGGTACAACTCGTCGCAGCCTGATTGTCGCCGTTATGTTGCCGCTGCCGGGTCGTCACAAATCCCGACCCGAGTCCGTAGTCCGATTTGCCGCAAGCTATGTACCGGGTGGCCAACTAGAATAGACGCCACCGGCGGCTGTATCTCGGGAACTATAAATCTCACAATATTGAAAAAAATTTATTGGGTAAAAATAATTTTTAACTAAACACATTTAACTAAATTTTTTTAAATTACCTACATTTATGACTTTAATAAGTAACTCAAATATTTTGTTGTGCATTAGTCATTATTAGTTTTCTAATAATAAACCAACTCCCTTATGTTAAATTCTACTTTTTCTTAATCTTGTCATTTATCTTCCTTTTATATTCTTTCCTTTCTTGTTGATTCTTTTTTGTAGATCTTCAAGTTGTCCTTGTGTTTCCCAGGCTCTTGCAGGTAATACACCTTTGCTAACCGTAATCGGTATTTCTTCCGTCGTTGCATTTATTATCTCATTCATACATCTTTCAATATTGGGTAGGATGCTTACCCAAGCATTGTGTTTATTTCTTAATGCTAATAAAATTTGAACATAAATAATCTTCTTCAACAGAAATTGTAATTCTTTTTCATACCCTCCTCCTTACCAAATTTCTTATACCTACTTCTTTAACATCTAACATCAGATTTATATTTAATTTTCGCACTTCCTTCCTTTGATCAATTTATTCTCCGCGCCGGTTTTCATTTATAACTTCTTCAACTTACTGTTAATGTCTTCTTCCCACTTACGCAAATGATCATCCTTCGTTTCATTTAATTTATTTTTTAGAAATTTTTCCAATCTCTACGTAGGTACGACCGTCTCCCTTCCTGCCTGGTTTAGATCCTCTCTTGTACCTGTCGCACCATTTGTTTTGAATCCTTTTAAAAACTCTGGTTTTCTTCTTCGGTAGAGCTTCTTCCTTCCTTTTGTCTTAGATTATGTAGCACAGCACGCACTTCTTCTGCAGCCATATTAAATTACTTTTTTTATAACTCAATTGCTTGCAAAATCGTTGTCAATTTGACACCCAAATACACACAAATAAATCCAATCAATTAACTAGTAACTACTAATCAAAAGTTTTTATATGAATTTTAACATCAAATTAATCAGCATTTATCGGTTAAATTCAAATCTGCCCACTCCCCCCCACTAACTGACTGTTCCTGGACGTAGAAAAATGTCTAGGAGGACTATTCACTTTGTTATTACAAGTGTCGCACAACTTAAACCAAATTGACATAAATTATTTTTTAATATATTTATTTATTAGTAACTTATGAACTAGCGATCATAGCAGTATGTAATAGTAGAAGAGCTAGCGACCAAATCGGTTATGTGGCTTCAGCTGTATTGAAACTCCGTTACTTACCCTGAACAACCTTTTCCTATAATCTTCGTTTTGGCAGGCCGCGGGCGGTGGGTGCGGTGTAGTGGGGTGGAAAAAGAAAAAAATTTGGACTCAGCGACTTTAATTTTTTTCAAACAGTTGCTCTGTACCCTGTGCACCCTAAAAAATTAAATCGATCGAGTGGTGGGAAGGGGTTGCCACCGTTAATTAAAAGTACCAAAAGTACCGAGAACTTCAACAATTTTTTTTGATACCTTCCCACTGATATTTTTGCAAAGCTATTTTTTGAGGCTTACATATTGATTAATCTCGCGTCAGAAAAAACCAATACAGCTGAGCCCACACGAAAATTAATATTATTTTGGTACTTTTAATTAACGCAACCCCTTCTCACCACCCGATCGATTTAAATTTTTTTTTGGGTGCACAGGGAGTACCGAGCAACTGTTGGACAAAAAAATTTAAATCGCTGAGCACACATTTTTTAAATTTTTTTTCCCTACCTTACTACACCCGCACCCACCGCCCGTGGCTTGCCAGCACCAAGATTATAGAAAAAGGTTGTTCAGGGAAGTAGCTAACGGAGTTTCAATACAGCTGAAGCTCACATGACTGATTTGTCGCTAGCTCTCCGTCTATAATAAATATTGCATAGTCAGCGGTCTAACATTTGTTTTATTAATATTTTCGGTTTGAAAAGATAGTAAGTTGCGGTTTGCGCCGACTGTTTAGGAATTTTGTCTTCTATTTAACTATGTAAAAAAATACATAGAAAGCTATCTAAAATCTCACAATAATGCGCAATAATTTTTGTAATGTTCTAGCTACCACTTCAAAATTTATTTAGATAATGTTTATACACCATATTATTAAGTAAAAGAGCTTTTTTAAACGGGACCTGGTTTGTTCAATTCCGTTAACTTATACCAAAGTTATTTCCATTTAAATAAAAATGTTTGACGTTCCCCACCACTACATTATATAGGACAGAGCAGAATACGCTAAGCAAAAAAAATCAGAAATTTTACAGTCTTTGCTATAGAAATATTTAAAATATACCTATACTTGCATATGTTTGGAGAAAGAGCCAATTTATGATTGGTCATAACAGTTGGGCCCCTAGCGGTCACCTTTCAAACTTGAAAATTATTTTCAGCGATTTGTTGTAGCTGATTTACTTATTAGAATTTTGTTTTCAATTTTGTCAGATTTAGAGTTCCCAAGATATAGCCGGCGTTCTGTACCTTGTACATATGTGTACATTTGTCACGTAACATTCAGTTCATCTATTTAATTTTATTTGAAGATTTAATTTGTTTTACAGCATTTACAAAAAATGAAACTTGAGTAAATTGAATTTTAGATAACGAACAATACAAACTCATCAACAATTTTTTTGTAGCAAGTTTCTTAAATAAAGTGTTTTTATGTCGTTTTCAAAACACTAGTTTGGAAAAACAAGATTTCGGGGCAGATTTTTGTGTGTTTCCAATTGTTTGATGGGCAGGAAATCCAAAAAATCGTTTTTAATAACTTGAAGCTCAATCAAGCATATGCGGCAAATGGGTCTGCGTCAAGTCGGCCTGACGGCTAATTGGCCGTGACGAGTTGGTCGGGTCCGTAAATTTTTTGTAGCTCTTTTCTTTTCCACTTCCATATACCATTACTGTCTTATAATGCTATTAAAATTTATAACATGTGTTGTAGATGCGCAGTTCAACTGCTTGCAACACTGCTTTACTACTTAGAATATCAGGTACTGAAAGTATTTACCCATTTCCCCTCTTAACCTTTCTTCTATTTCTTTGAGTGTTGTCGTTCTTTTGTTAACACTGTTTCTAAATTGTTAAACTTTCAACTTTTTTCAAATGTATATTGCTTATGTTAGTTCGTCTTTTAACTTCATCATATTTGGTAGTTTTCAGGACTCCATATCGGGGCAAGAACCAATAATACGGTATTACGTTGTGGTACCAAAGATCATCACATTTCTGCACAAGCAACCGTGGTAGTCTTGGCTTAAGGTAGATATCGAGAGTGAAAGTTGGATGAATCGTTATCGAGAGTATGCTTGAAAATTTGCCAAATACCAGTTTGCAATCCATTCAATTAAATTTCCAAAGAGCGCTTCTCTAAAGTGAGGCCTAAGGGGTGGCGTCCAAGGTTGAAATTGCAATAATTGAGCGTGAAGATTACCATCGACATATTTACCTGACATGCCTATTATCTTTAACCAAAATTTCTTGACATTTATAAAAATTAAGGTGGCAGATCAGATCCTCTAAAACTTCTGACTAGATCCAGACCTAAACGCGTGAACCGATAACTGTGAAATTTTATGTGTGTATGTTAGTCATGAAAACTAAAAAACAAGGCGTTGCAAGGTGCCAAACTAACTCATCGGCGAGGGGTAGGTTTAAGGAAATGTTTCTCACTTATCTTAATAAAAGGCTAAAGGTCCCTATCACGAGTCAATTTTGGGGTTTTGTTAGACGCCACTTAGATCTTTTAAATGTACAACAGGTGCTTACTAAAAATCAGAGAAAAATGTAAACACTTGATAGGAAACGTTTCAAAATAAAAGAGAAACATGAATTACGCATGGTTTTCTATTGAAAACCCAAGCAAAATACAAAGCATTGATTACACCACGGTCGTGTTCTTTTAAATTAGTTTTCCGGAAAACTTTTTATTCTTTTTTCCTCTTGAACTATACGAGAACATGACAAACATTTTATTTAATGCTTGTCGATAGCAAGAAATGTTCGATAATTTTAACTATTGTAACTTTTTGTTTTTAAGATAAAAATTAAAAACTGTTTTTTGGGCAATCTTTAAGGGTTGTAACTAAATTGGCATTTTTCTTAGTTTATACTATTCACACGTGTCAATGTTTTACACGAGATGTCGTAAGACACACATTTACTTAAATAGGGATTGTTCATATAAATTTATTTTATATGAAACCCTCACATTATTTCTACCACTTTCATTTTTTTGTACTTATTTATTTACATCCTGTATAGTTTCTGTTCCATTAGTCTATTTTCTTTGATAACTCTCTCTAAGGCTATGGTAAAAAATCACCGATAGAAAATCTCCTTGTCTTAGTTATGATTTTCGTTTGACATCTGTTTTCCTTCACCTGCTCTATTTACCGTATCTTTAATGTAGCTCTCACTGAATAATTAAATTCTCAAAAGAAAAGTATTAAAAATTCTTTCTCAAGCTAGTCGGAAATCTTGTTCAATTTTGCCCATAATTTTTAGCTTGTAAGTAATTCTTTTAACACAAACAATTAGTCCTCTCCAAATTTGTTCAATTCCGGCCCGGATTTCACCTTTCCTGGGTTTTTATTGTTTTAAATCTTTTGATTGTTGCTATTATGGTACCTATTTTTGGTAAATTTTGTTGCTTAGAATTGTTATTAGTTCATTTTTTGCCATTGTTGTTGGTTTTTTTTTAACTTAGTTTGGTGTTTATTTTCCTAGTATCTATTTCTAGTGCCTCATCTGAACCCTTTCTAATTCATCCCATTCCTTTCATTTCTGTAATTCCGATCCGTACATCATGATAATTATCACCAGCTTTTCAGAGATCCACCTTCTTTTTGTAAATATTATTTCTTCTACAATCCTATTACACCTCTGCGCTAATTCTATGTCCTTCATATTTATTATTAAACTGTATTCTGCATCCCATACATCTACACTTATCCACACTTTCTATGTCCTTTTCTCCCCAACACCAACTTTCTTTTTTTCTGTTCCTCTTCTTTTTTGAAACCATTATTTTTGTTTTATTTACATTTGCCATAAGTTTTTTTTCTTAAATATCTTTTAATCACTTTAGTAATTATGCCTGTCATTTTATTTTCATTCCTTAAATATCCCTCTCGGTTATTTCTTCAATTTCTTTCCAAATCTACAATATAAATTGAAAATAGACATAGGCTCAACGGAGATCCCTGCCTAAAGCCTTTCATTGTCCAAAATGCTTCATTTAAATTTTCATTCACCATAGCCCTATTCTATTATTTCTTTGAATATTTCTCTAGTTACTTCCATCAAATCTACGGCGTGTATATATTTTTTTTCATTATCTTTCATACAATTTGTCTATCCACATTATTAATCGGTTTTGAAGTGCGTAAATTGGGAACAATTTAAAAACCTTAATTTTACAATTCAATATATAAAAACTGTATACAACTTTACCAAAACTTCTACCAGCTCAAATACCACGACAAAATTGATTTTACAAAATAACACATAAATTTTTGAAATTTTAAGTTTCGCGAAAATAAGTTTTTAATTTTTTACTCGATATATCTTACATTTTCAGTTAGATGTTTAAATGTTTATATTATTTTAAATCCTGCACATAGGTAACTTGTCGCTAAATTCAATTTTCGTTACTTTCCTGCAATACATTTTGTGCTAGATTTAGAAACAGAATTTAATAATGTTTCGCTAGCAACTAATGTAGGAATCGGAAAATTGCATGTCGTGCAATTGGCCCGAACGTCAATTAACTAAAGAAATAACTTGTAAGCGACGGTATTGAAAATTGTTTCAGTTTACAAAAATTAGTATTTATCAGATTTTATTTGTAATTTTAATTTATTTAACGTTTATTTAGTTTTGTTTTGTATTCTGATGTTAAACTTGCTTGTAGCTTTCGTCGCTTTTAAATTCAATTTGTTTAACTTGAGTAGGGACGGGAATGTAATAAGTTCTAACGTTTACACGACTACGAATTTAATAAAGTCAACAATTTTATTTTACTCTTAACGTATGAGTACGTTTATTTAAATTACTAATTAAGTTTTTTTATAGGTAAGACTATCATCTTTTATTCAGTCGTTTGTGAGTGCGCAGCTTTTGGTAAGTTTTTTTTTAATGTACAAACAATATTTATTAAAAAATATATATGACTACTTACGTGGTATATTAACTTTTGTAATGTGTGATAAAAAAATTTCAAATCTTAAACATAACGGTTTTTTTAATTTTAAATAAATTAAATATTCTTTAGCAGTAACTTCCAACTTGGTGTTTATTAGACAAACAAACCACTAAAGGTTTACTAATGGCTTCTTTTACAATTTATTTTCATTCTTTAAAATTGGTTTCAATGAATTAATTTATGTTACTCTTACCAAAATATATCACCCCAGTACGAAAACTTTTATTTAAACTAATTCCGTGAAATGAAATAAATACGACTTAATAAATTATATCTTTTCTATTACTTCGGTTTGCATATAGGAAAAGTGAACCCTTGCGGCAATGTGAATTTTTTAAGTAGTTTTGTAAAAGTAGCGCCATCTCGGAGTTTCAATTTTTAAAGCGTTTTGAATTTATTAAACGTAAACTAATTTGCAGAACTAATTGCATACATTGCGTATACAGAGGATTGCTTTTCATGAAATCTAATTATTGTCAATTTCTTCAAATAGACCACCTTGTATGTTTTTTTTGAAAATTGATTTCTCGTATAAAGTAGATAACAATGATATAAGGTTTTATAGTTATAAAACCAACTGTTCTTGAGATATTAATACTTTGTGATAACATTCTAAAGATTTCTAGTTCAAAAATAAAAATAATAATCACGTAAACCAATATTATAATATACTAGAAACAATTGCATCAATATTGTTTGACGTTGGTCAAATAATTTACTGCTTTTGTATTTTGTAAATTTTGTTACTGTTGATTATTCTGTTTCTAATTATGGTTAAAATGAATTTTTTCTAAAGAAGAAATGGTTGACATGATATTTATGTTTGGTGAAGCTCAAAAGTGCGTTGCTTCCCAGCCGATTGTACGCTCAACGGTATCCAGAAAGAAGACACCTCAGCAAGAGTCGTTTGTTAGTGTTGCTGAAAGATTTATCAATTCTGGAAGCGTGTGTTATCCGAAACAGTCTAGGCAAGGGCCGATAAAGAAAGAAAATTTGAAGTTGTAGTATCTTTGATTTACAACCCGCAAGTGAGCACCAGGGAATTAAGCACAAATCTAGATCTTAATAGAGGCTCTGTTCAAAAATTTATTTAAAAAAATAACTAACAGAAAACACCAAAGTATATATAGGGCAAACCAAGAGACCTATTAAAACTCGTTTTAAAGAGCACGTAGCTCATGTCAAATATCATCGCACAGATAGGTCCAGTGTTGCCATCCATATGCTTGAAAATGCCCATAGAGTAGGCGACATTGAATTAATGAAGAGGGTATATAATAAAAACTAACTTGATTCTTATGAAAGTTTAGAAATTTTTAAAAACAGAAATTTGCTTATGAATTATGATGATAACAGGCCATTAGGATTTTCGGAATTATTTAAGCTTATCTAAGAATCAATTAAGTTTAACGATGCGTGATAAGCAGATAGTATATATAAGCTTCCCGTTGTTTTATTTTTAGTATCGGTATCGCTGATGATAACAGCTTAGCTGTTGAAACACGTGTCCGAGTAAAGTTTTTGGTGCAGTTTTTGGTGTTTTCTGTTGGTTAAATAGACGCTGCAGTTGGTGTTCCTTTCCTTTGAAAAAAATAAGTTCCACCTTTATCATATTGAACCACATCAGGCTTTAACAGAAATAGATTTTCAAAATTGTGAAGGGTTCTGCCAATTGATAACTAACAAAATTAACGATCAACCGGATGGATTTAGTTTAACATTCTTTTACGTATGAGGCTACTTTTCATAATAATGCAAACTTCAATAAACATATCTATCATTACTATTCTGATAGTAATCCTCACATTTAAGAGTCGCCGACCACCAGCAGCGATGGTCCGTAATTTATGGAGTGGCATGTTTGATTGTACTCTCATTGGCTCCTTTTCTTTGATGCAAGTCTCACTAGTCAAAGATATTTACGGTTGCTGGAAGATATTGAGCTGGAACGAATTCGTGGGATGTGATTCCAACATGATGGTGCTCTTCCCCACTATTCAATAAACGTTAGACGATGTCTTCATGAAACTTTTAGAATGAAGTAGATAGTACGTGGTGATGTAAAAACTGGCTACCTTGATCTCCGGATCTTACGCCCTCAATTTGGTTTTCTGGGACTACGTTAGGGAGATAGGTATTCCTACCACAAAGGAAAATATGAAAAATAGAATACGCGTTCTATTAGAATCGATTTACACCCAAGGTATTCTCACGAGTTAAACGTTCTATTTTTGACCGTATTCAAATATGTTTAGTGAGGCATGAGCAGCATTTTGAACATATACTTTAAGTTTGTTGATTGGTTTTGTTGCTTATTTTGTTTACGTTTGTTGTTTCGTTATAAATTTTGTGTCAGTTCTACTTAGCATTTGTTTACCACGTATTTCATTATTTCTCATTAGATTACCTTTAGTTTGTTGCGATTTAAATTTATTATTTTTACTAAAGTATTAATATCCCATGAACAGTTGGTTTTATGACCATAAAAGCTTGTATCATTTATTATCTAATTATTACAAAAATCGAGAAGAATTATTTTCGCGTAAAGCAATCACCCTGTATAGTATTACGCCCTTAGAAAAGTTTGGTGCTTATTGTGTAAGTCGAATATTATCAAAGGTGGATGGCGCAACTTTCAAAATCTTAATTATAGCCATAACACCGCGGTTTCTACATTGAAGACACTATATCTCCAGAACGGTTGCATTTAAGTACCTAAAACCTTATAATATTTTGCTTGTAAATGTCACGAGGAATCAATTTTGGAAAAAATATTTGGGGAGTTTCATTTAAAAAAGGCAACTTTGGGTCAGAATTTTACGAATTACTCTGTATGCACCTAAATATTTTTAAAATGTAGGTATAATAACCTTACCACAGTTAGTTGTGATATTCTAACAATTCAGGAGCAAACCTACGTCCACGCATTAAACACCCACCCAATGACATCATGACCAATCACAGATCTGATTTTATTTTTTTTTAAATATTACACGTTTAAAAATGCATTTATTTCATGAACATGTTGCATACATTGTTGTTTTCTTGTAAATATATGTTTAACAGACATCTTACAGTGATTTGTAATAGGTTGTATCAAAATATGAATTTCACACGTTAATGATTTTGTTGTCATTTACAATTAGGATAAGGGACCATGTTTTTTATGACACCTTTTGATTTATATAATTAAAGCAATTTACTGTTTAAAGTGACTCATTACTCTAAAAATGAAACTATTCTGATAGCAAGTCTTTAAAAAGCATCGATTTACTGGAAATTTTGACAGTAGGTGGGAATAGCCCAAGGCGCTTTCACTATGGGTGTGATTGCCATCCCATCTTGGAGATGGAATTTTTTTAATTTTAACCCAAATAATTTTTCTAGTTATTCGCAACTAAAACGACTGTAATTAGTTTTTGTGAATAACTCAAAAGTATGCATTTTATCGAAATAAATGAGCGGGTTATGGTAAAAATAATGTCAGAAAATTACAGAAAACAGTTAAAAGTTTAGGGTAAAGAACATATTAATCAGAAAGGAAGACTGATTGTAGTAAAACTGGTAAAGCGTGCAGGTATAGCATTTTAACATTCTGTTATGATGGCACAGTTTAACGACTTAAGTAACAAAATATCCAAGATTTACATTTAGCTGGGCTGATTTCTATGAACCAAATCCAAAGAAGGCAATGCAATTAATGAAGCACATGGGGCTCATTTTACCTATAAAGTGCGTAGCAAGCAGATGGAAATAAAGGTCTGCAAAGAAGCTTTTCTTAATTTGTTTGGAATAAAAATGCTCGGATCAAGCGCATCAGCGATTCTTTAACGATATTAGAGGCATCACCGATGCACAAAAGATGCTCTCATAAAAACAGGCCTAATAAATATCCATTATTAAAGCTCATATTCTGACATTTCCTGCCCGGAAATCTCATTATTCCCGACGTTAAAACCCCAATTGCCGCTTCTGCCAAAAAGTCTTACCCTTAAAAATATGCACACATTGTTTTTGGACCATTTTCGTATAAACGCACCCTACAAAACACACTGGAAGGTCTTTAGAACACATTTCAATATAAAATTTGGGTTTCCAAGATCCGAGACTTGTGCGGATTGTGATAAATTTATACAGAGTATAAACTGCTTGGATCTAGAGCCAGAAGAAAGAGTAAACATTGAGAGAAAATAGAGCTACATCTTCGAAAGGTAGAAGCATTTTTGAGATGAAACGAAAATATAAAGTAAAAACTCAAGCAAGTGAAATAATGTGCATAAGCTTTGACTTTATGCAAAACCTTACTCTCCCTCACATACCTTCAATTTCCGTATTTTACTCGATAAATGTGGTATTACGTTTTTGAACCACGATCTAGGCACTAATTAGGTCAAAATGTATACCTACCTAGAAAGCGAAGCCAAAAAGGAGCAAATGACGTAACCTCTATGATTTTGCATTATTTGAAAAACAACAATCACAATCAAAATATAGTAATATTTAGTAATGGTTTCCCAGGGCAAAATAAAAACAATGTGATGGTTCATTTTCTATACACATTGGTTCATGTACTACAAATGGTGGATTCTGTGGAGTATGTTTTTCCCATGCGAGATCATTCACATTTCCCAACGATTCCGACTTCATTGAGATAAAAAGAGACTTCTGGAAATAGTAGAAATACCAGTCGGATAGGATAAAGTAATAGTGGAAGCTAGGCAGAAACCAAGTCAATTTTGTCTCATAAAGATGACCCAAGATTTCTTCTTTGACATGAAAATTTCAACATCCGAATTTTTCTTCAAAATCCTAAGCATGCATTCAACATTAAGAACGTCAGAATAATGAAGATTACTAAGCAGGCCCCTGGTATTTTTTAAAAGACAGTTATAGTAGACCTTTTTGTACCAGCGAACCTGACACCTCTATATATTGGCCCAATACCCATTCCACCTAATAAAGTTAAAAATTTAAAGTCGTTTGTTGCCTCTACTTCAATCATATAAAAAGAAAATATATTACCAAAAATTCTTGGAGGCCTCCCCCCGATATCCTGGACGAAGCAGAGTACATTGAGCCAGATGATAACAGCAGTAGCTGTGATTGATAAAATTTATATTTTTCATTACTTGTGACAATTTATTTTTGAGAAATAAAAATAAATAAAAACATAATTTTATTTTCCCCAAAAATCACATATGTCCATTAGTTTTTTGTTTCTTATCAGAAAAGCTAAACAGAACATAAGCTCATATCATGAAAAATATGTTTGTTTGCATAAATAAAACAAACGTGTGGAATTAGCTTTTTAAAAACTCCGTTGCATAGCCACCTAAGCTTTTTTTATGTCTCCTGTTTTATTTTATTTCTGGACATATGCTGTTTTGCTAAACCCGCCTCAATTATTAATGCTATGCTGTAATCAACTACTTTCTAACATTTTATGGGTGATTTTCCAAACTTTATTGATTGATTTATTAAATACGTATTTATCGGTTTACATTGTTTGTACTATCTTATACGTCATTTGGTCAGTAATGTTTGTAAGACACTCTATACGTGTACGTTGTTAGTTTCAAATAATAAATTTTTTAGAAATACAAATTTTAATCAATTATTTATGTAAGTAATTTAACTTGATTAATTTAATTATTATAATTTGACAATATATTATATATTTGTTTATACAGGGAGGCCCATTAGTGGTGGAAGTGCAATAACTACTTAGTATAAAAATATAAAAAAATTTTTCAAATAAAAAGTTGTTTATGCGCAGATACAAATTTCTAAAATATTTTGAAATATACAGGTGTTGAGCCTAAGCGAGACAGCACGAAGTAAGGTTTTTTTAAATAGAATACCCTGTATATTTGTTCGCTATCGAATTCAGCGTAAAATTATGAATTTAGCCCTGTGTGTTCTTTTCCCATAATGTGACGTTGCCAAGTTGTAGCGATAAATATGAAGATTTGACGATAATTGGTGCACTATAAATGCTACCTAGTAAACGTTATTAGTGATAAGTAAGTAAACTTATTTGGTAATTACGAAGGTAAAGGATGGCTGAAATGTCTGAACGTAGTAGAAGTTTGATTTGGGGTTCGGGGTGTTTTTCAGATAAGCATTAATTCAGGAGATTTCAATTAGCCAAAACTCCTTTTTTAAATGGAACACCCTAGTATATTATTTACCATCTTATAAAACTATTTTATTACTTCAAATTATGTCTTTGCAATATATTCTCTAAAATTGATTGTTTTTAAGAAAATTGCATTTTTAGTGAATGATTGAAAATATTCACGTTTTTTACAAGTAAACTCTGAATGTGACGTTTAAAATATTTTTATTTTCGGTAATTTTTGTAACAAAATGAAACCAGTAATTTTCTACCTTTAAAAACTTTAATGAAATAAATAGGTTATCTCCAAAACTCAAAATAAGCAATAATCAGCTTACCAACAAATGAAATAAAAATATCCATAGTTTTATCAAGTAACCTGTGAATTTGACAGTTTTACATTTTAAGTCAGAGTGATTAGTTATTATCTAGACGTATTAGTTATAAAGAACGAGAAAACAATTGAAATCATGAATTTTTCGATACAAGAATTGACGGATATGATTTTTGTACCGAGTGCCAATGATAAAAACTGTTTACTGCACAAAGGATTTATAAACAGAAATTTCCAGATAGAAGACAGCCCAGAAAAAACATTGGAAAATGTGCTTCAATGATTTACCAGAACTGGTAATGTAGCGTACAAGAAAAGCAAAAGGTTGAAGAATGCAATGTCACAGGACAACGAGATGACGGTAATGTTAAAAAATTACAGAATATCCTTATATCTCGACACGGGAAATATCAAAACAAACCGACATAAGTCGTACTGTCGTCCAAAAAATTCTGTCTCATGACATATACAGCGAATGCAGGAACTACTGGATGATGATTATGAAAAGCGGTTAACCTTGTATGAGTGGGCTCAAGAATAAATTCAGCAAAACAGAGATTTTTTCAATTTTGTATTATTTGCCGATGAATCAACTTTTCATAAAAATCGGTTTGTTAATAGACACAATTTCCATTATTATGCAACAGATCAACCGCATCGTATACGGACTACCAGTCAAACAAGGACGTCATTAAATATATAGGGTGGAATAATTGAGAATCATATCATAGGACCATATTTCTTTGACGAAACTGTTAATGGGCGAGTTTATTTAAATTTCTTACAAAACGAATTACCCCAACTACTTCAACATTTAGCTGTTCATGTTAGGCAGCGAATGTGGTACCTACATGACGGGGCACTAGTTCACCATACCCAACTGATCAACACACATTTAAATAATGCATTTCCCGGACGATGGATAGGTAGAGGAGGACCCCATAAATAGCCACCTCGTTCACCAGAACTTACAAAAATGGATTTTTTTTTGTGGGGTTACGTCAAAGAACGAGTGTACAAAACACCCGCGACTACTAAGGAAGACATGAAAAATAGAATTAGGGAAGTTTTCCGAACTGCTGATGTCGACATGTTACATCGTAGGTAGAAAATTACTAGTTTCATTTTGTTACAAAAAATTACAGAAAATAGAAGTATTTTAAACGTCACATTCAGAGTTTACTTGTAAAAAACGTGAATATTTCTCAATCATACACTAAAACAGTCAATTTTAGAGACTATATTGTAAAGACATAATTTGAAGGAATAAAATAGTTTTATAAGATGGTAAAATAATATACTGGGTGTTCCATTTAAAAAAAAGGAGTTTTGGCTAATTGAAATCTCCTGAATTAATGCTTATCTGAAAAACACCCCGAACCCCAAATCAAACTTCTACTACGTTCAGACATTCCAGCCATCCTTTACCTTCGTAATTACCAAAACAAGTTTACTTACTTATCACTAATAACGTTTACTAGGTAGCATTTATAGTGCACCAATTATCGTCAAATCTTCATATTTATCGCTACAACTTGGCAACGTCACAATTTATGGGAAAAGAAAAGACAGGGCTAGATGCATAATTTTACGCTTAATTCGATAGCAAACAAATTCTATTTAAAAAAACCTTATTTCGTGCTGTCTCGCTTAAGCTCAACACCCTGTATATCTCAAAATATTTTAGAAATGTGTATCTGCGCATATAAACAACTTTTATTAGAAATATTTTTTTAAATATTTTACACTAAGTAAGTTATTGCACTTCTACACACTAATGGGCCACCCTGTATATTATAGCTATTTATTGTATATGTGTTTTAGTAGGCAGATTATCCACGCAAGAATTTTTAATCGCGAGAACGAAGTTCGAGCGTTTAATTTTCTTAAGGGGATAATATGCCACTAAAACACGAATGCAATACAAGATTTTATCCACAATCAAACCAATTTAATTGAAAATAAGTAATCTGACAGTTCTAAAATTTCAATGTAATAGCAAATATTAGAAAATTTAGTGAAACTTTGGGCGGCTTTGCATTATTAGTTGCTAGGATGCTTGTTTATTAAAACAATATTTGTGAAAAAATTAGAAATCGTTTGTGTGCGTCGTTTTGAAAAATGTCAGAAAGTGATTCTTTGCCGGTAGAAATTAAAGCAGAAGCTGAAGAAGTAACCCTGCAACTGTTGCCGGCCAAATCTAAAGATGCATACATAAAAGAATTTGCTACCTTTAATGAATGGAGAGAGAAAAGAGGTGCAAACATCATAAACGAGGACGTCCTGTTGGCTTATTTTTTAAATGTAAGAAGCAAGTTTGCCTCCTCGTCGATGTGGACGAAATATTCAATGTTAAGAGCAACTTTGAATGTGCATAGAAATATTGACATATCAAAATACGGCAAATTAATTGCTTATCTCAAGAGCCAATCAAAAAACTACAAGGCAAAGAAGGCAAAAGTGCTTGAGAGGGACACATCGAACAATTTTTGAAAACAGCATCTGATGAAAAGTACTTAATGATGAAGGTACAACCAATTTTCTTTTCTTTTGTATTGGTATCTTAATTATTTTAAATATTTCTAGGTTGCTGTCATAATGGGTGTTTGTGGAGGTTTACGATGCAATGAACTGGTAAACTTAAATATTGAACATGTGAAAGATAAAGGATCTTTTATCTACGTGTCCATCCCAGAAACAAAGACCAATATGTCAAGAAGTTTCACTGTATTAGACGAAGGATTCTCTGTTAATGTTATGGAGATATGCAAGAAATACATACGCCTACGTCCTAAAAGTACTATTTCGCAGGGAAGATTTTTTTTGCGATATATAAATTCAAAATGCACCGTGCAACCTGTGGGAATTAACACTATTTCCAGAATCCCTCACAGATTGCTTCTTTCTTAAAACTTCTAGACGCTAAATCCTACACGGGCCATAGTATGCGCCGTTCTTCGGCGACTCTGTTGGCTAATGCTGGTGGTGATATTCTCACTCTTAAGAGGCACGGAGCGTGGAGGTCATCTAGTGTTGTTGAGGGTATATAGAAGAAAGCGAGTCAAATAAAATCGATATTGCTAGAAAAATTCAAGGAAAATCCAGCACAATGCAAGAGATCTCCGCGATGCAGTCTTCCTCAAACGTGGTTTGTGTAAATGTAAATCCTGATATTGCAAATAAGTTTACTTTTGATGTTAACGTGAATGTTAATATTAATGTTAATAAATAATTACTAAATTTTCTGCAAATTTTTCTTGAATTTTATATATTACAAAACACTAATGTTTTATGGAATATAAAACACTAGTGTTTTATAGGTGTTACAATACGTTTCATAACAGCATAATAATAGCTCTATAATATGGTGATTGTGGATAAATTAAATAAGTCACAACCAAAAATACTCTCTCTAAGTTAGTTACAACTTAATATTAACACCCTGTATAATAAGTCCACTAAAGCAGTTTAATAAAAACTAAACAATAAGGTTTTTAAAATTGATATTCATTCAAGCAAACCAAAACCAAAAGATATATTTAAGTCATAAATTTTGGTAACGTGTCATCAATCACGTTTCGTTTGAAACGTGGCTGATATAGGAAAGAAATTTATGGAAAAATAACGTAAGATTTTTTGCGGGGTAATAAAATAAAATTTTGATTTGTTATTAAATCTGCATGAAAATCTTTTATCTGTAGTAAAGGTTAACAACCAGCCGCAACAAAATATTTTTTACCGCATATTATTTTGTATTTTAATGTTTTCTAGAAATAATTCATAAAAATTCTTAATTCCTTTCTTCATTATAAGTAATATCTATTAATTAATTAATGTTGGTATCAAACAAATTAAGACGAAGCATTGTCGCCTGTAAAATTAAGAAGAAAACTAAATTTCAATTTTAAAATACATTAAGCTGAAGTTGACATATTTTACGTTTATGAATAGCACGAATAAGCCTTCGTTGCAGTAAATACTCGCACATAGAATGTTTTCCCGGTTTTATAGAATTCACATTACAATTTATTATAAAATAGTAAATGCTGTTCACACATCCAATTTGAAACTACTTTGTAAAACTAAAAGCTTAGGAAATAAGTTTTCTTTATAAATATACTTCATGCCAATATTGATTTTCTTTTGATAAACGTAGTTTTTAGTTTGAAAGTTTAAAATAAATTTTAAATATTTTTTTAAAAGTCAAATTTAAATCATTTTATTACAAATAAAATAATAGAAAGCTTTAGATATAATATTCACTGGATTGTGACAATTACGTGGTAAGGTAATATGAGGTGTAATGAGGTAATTATTGTTATTTTTACTGTCCTGAAGGTGGTATTTAAAATAGTCACGGGGACGTCCAAGTGCACTATCCTTATCAATCTAAAGTTATAATTATTAATGCCCCATTTCTGCTAATATTAAATTGTGCCATTAAATTCTTTTGTGGAAGAAAGGCAATGAATTATAATTTTTTTTCATCTCGATGTTAAAAGTAACATTGTCATAAAAATCATGTATGACTAAATAATTCATTTTTAATCAAATTTTGGAATACGATTACTTTGGTCAAACGAACTTTTCTGTGATATCATTTTTAATTATAGCCAGTGAATTACACAAAGAAGTGAATGAAAACTAAAATTCGAGAGAACTAATGTAATTTATAGTTGAACTTCTTTTAAATACAATTAATGATGATTTTCTCAAATGCTTAGCTTTTAATGAAGGAGCGCGAAAAGGACATTAAAGCCAATGTTTGTTATTCTTGCCAACGTTTTGACCGATCAGCCTGATCATTTCTCAAGGCATTCAAACAATTAGGGATCTTACAATTTACCGACTCCGCATTTTTTTTGTTGCAAAACGTGTCGAAACGTTGCCGAGAATAACAATACTAACATGGACTTTTAATCTCCTTTCACTACCACTTCTTTCATTGAAGACTCAGTAAAGCACCATGGACTAATGTAATTAATAATCAAAAGTTCCGCTTAAAATGTTTTAATTTTCTATATACTACTAAATTTGACGTCAAAAGCACATTTGGCATACTTTTTGGTAATACAACATCAAAAAATCAAAATTTGAAAAACAAGAATAATTATAATCGTCTTTGTAAAATGTAGGCAAACATTTCTAGAACGTTTTTCCAAAATTGTGTGAGTTTCCTACATACATATCTAGGATTATTATGAACATGTTAATGTTTCTTCTAACATCCTTCTGAAATGTATATTTGTTTGTCATTTAATAACTTTGTTTATAATTTAATTGTTGTCCGGGAATTTATTATATCATTTTTGCATACGATTTGATTGTCTGTTCTCGATTAAATACATGCGAAAAATAAAAGGTTTTATTTTTGTCATTTTAGTAAAATACACGTTGCCCTTCATTTTAGAATTTTGAAATTACAGTATGTCCCAAAAAGTGTGGCGCTACAATGTTATATTTTTTTTATCCTTACTTCTTTTACTCTTACGTCTAGATAGTAGCATATTGGCTGAAATGTGTTCCTAGATTGAATATTAAACATTTCTTTACATGGTGAGTCTAGAATTTACAAGTTAAATATTAGATCATTTAACATGTAATACGAGCTTTATTTTAAATGAAACAGCCTGAGTTTTATTAATTTATAACGTGTGCAATTTACAATTTTTTAAATTAATGGTAAAGCGACTTTAAAACAAAAAAATGCATACTACAAGTCTTATAATAATTATGTAAAGTCAATAACAAAAATTGAAAGCGTTCATCATAAAATACAGGATGTTCATTAAAAGAAATATATCTTGGATGCAGTAGATTGTTACGGTTTATTGGTAAGCAATTAAAACAAATATATAACAGTGTTCGATGACCCCCGGCAGCTCTTCTTGAGTCGGAAGTGGTCGTGGGTGGATTGAAAATCGTTCACAAAGAAGGCTTCTACACTGCTCGGAAATTTATAAGGCGCCACCTAAATTTATGTAAAAGAAATATCTGAGACCCCCCTAGGTAACTACATAGATACAGAAATAGACCGTACGTGCATAGAAATACGTATATTGGTTTAGCGACTAGAGTTTAATTTAACACAACGAGAAACACATAAACATACTAATAGACAATATCAATTAGATTCAATAGCATATAAAGTTATCAAATACTAATAATTCACGAGAGCGGGGTTAAAACACGAATATAAATTCGAGGCACAAACGCCCCCAAATAGGTTAGCGTATTTGACAGTCTCAAACCGATGAATCCTGCTAAATGATTTACACGACAAAGTACTGTTCAAACGGTACCTAATAATGATTCCCGTACAAGTACCAGACCGTGGCCGATTATTTAAATAAGTTTAAAGCGCACAGAGAATTAATTGTACTTAAAGCGCGATTCTTCGAGTTTATATAAAAATAAGAATAAGCGCCCAAAAAGGAGGTACGTTGCCATTAAACTCTCAACCACGATACAAATACATATAACGCGACAAAATTAATGAATGACATGCATAAATAATAACTTAGCTCGTGTAACCAGGAGGTCTTCAGTGTTTGACAGTCCATCGGTAGAGATAACAGCTCTCGTATCCAAATCTAGTATTTGAGTATCTACGAAGAAAAAAAAAAACAAAAATGGACGTCGATGATAACAGTTGTTGTTGGCTGCTCACAAAGGATTAGATAAATGGCTTTATCTTGAGTGGTGGCCTTGACTCGACAAGGGCTCCAAGGGAAGTTGATTAACCATTTAATTATAATTTAAGTCTTAAATTTCCTAAGTATCCCCTTCGATAGGTTATAAGTTTGGATTATTATCATTGCTAGTATAACCATCGCCTAAATATCCATTCACCAATTAAAATGGAAACGTCAAACGAAAACCAAAACACCAAAACGAAAAAGATGCCTATAATTAATAGAACCAGTAAGAACAAATATTTTATTCAAACAAAGGAAAGTAAAACAAAGAAAGGTTACTTACACCTGGAATCGAGGATTTATTTGTAATTAGAATGGGACATGTCCAATTTTTTCAACCCCTAGACAGCACTTTCCAAGGTACACCCTTTTACAACAAAGATTCAATAGGAAAAGAACGTATAATTCTTTGGGGGAGGAGAAAACTGAGGTGTAAATTTTAGAATACACGGATACCAAATGAAGACTCTCTAAACAGGTAAAATTCCCCAAAACTCTAATCTAAGAATGCATATTCAGACGCATTAGTGTAATAAACACGGCGGCCTATACTGTAGGGAGAAAATTACTCCAATAAATCAATTATTTATGAAATAATCTAGTCATAAGATCCTGTATGGCTCTTTTTTCTCAAACCACATTTTTTAAACGCTGAATTTATCTACGCATGTGATCCAATAAATTTTTTCCTTAAGACCTCATTGACGTTTCCATTAAAGTATTAGATGCAGTCCTCTAGCACCAAAACAGTTGGCATAATTAATACACATGAAATCAAAATAACTGAGTAGCCTACGTTTGACTATAAGTATCTTGAAAAATAATGACTTTATCGTTACAGAAGGAATTAGTGTCTTATTTGAAAACAAAGCATTTCAGAATGGAATAAATGTGTTAAAACTGCATTTTCCGCCATCTACGTATATTTTGCTGAGGGGACAAAGAATCACTTGCCCTTGTCGTACGCTCTCTAGAAATGGTATAATAACTAGGAAATACATACTTTACATTATTTAGTATTATTAACACTTCCTGCTGACTATGACGAAGATACCTCAAATTGCTTTAAAGATTACTGAGTACAACTAGTAATTAAATTTTACATTGAAACACTGTGTAGCTCAGTAAGGAGCCACATTTTATCTAAGTGATTTAAGTTAAATCTAATACTTTGAGGCTCACGGTACTACAGTTAATTTTTTTTTAATTATTTATGAGGTCACCCACCAGTCATAATAGATTCTGTAACAAGGTTAGAATGAAAACTCGATACGAGTAAAAGATTGAGAACGCGACGTTAGTTAACGTGAGGAACCAGGTAGAGCTAGATCGAATTTCTATTCTATTCAAGCGTTTCTCCAGGACCATATCTGATTCATGATTTGATTTTTTATTCCAATTTTTTAAATTTAATTAAAACTTCTCTCAAAAAAAGTGGGACGGTGCATTTGCATCTGATTTTGACAGTTTTGAGGAATGTACGACAATCTAATTATTGTATAGGGTGTGTAAGCGTTGCAATATAGATTTTAATTTATTCTGCCACTTGTAATAGAATAAAAATACATTACAAACTCATAAAAACAAGTGTTTCAAAACAAAATGTTGTATCTCAAGAATCAGAATTTTTACTCTATATTATTGCAAATGATTTGGAAAAAGATAGTGTGTTTAATATAAATTCATAAAAGCCTGGCAATCCTGAAAGTTACCGTATTAATTGTCGCTTACGACGGATGTTTTTCAAAAGAGTATGTCTATCTACAGTTGGGCGTACCTACCCACTACTTTTTGTAATTTCTTTTTTTGCAATAACAGCACAAATTGAGCACAAATTATGCTGCTCACTTTAGATTGATTTTTTTAAACATGGTATAGCCATTGTGTACTTGGGCGTATCCACTATTTTTTTGTAATATCTTTTTTAGAGAGCAGCACAATTTATAATATTTATGGAACATATTATCAAAAATTGAGCACTAATCAAGCTGCTAACTTCAAAATGGATTTTAAACATGGGTACAGTCATTGTGCACTTCAGGGCAACCACTACTTTTTGTAGTATCGTTTCTAATAACAGTACAAATTATATTACTTATTTCACAAATTAGCTCAAATTGAGCACTAATTATGCTGCTAACTTTAAAATGGATTTTTTAAACATTGGTACGGACATTTGTGAACTTGGGCGTACCTTATTATTGTTTGTAATATCTTTTTTCAGGAGAACAGCACAATTTATAATATTTATGGCACAAAGTGAGCACTAATTATGCTAACCAAAACACCAAGACTGCACCAAAAACTTTACTCGGACACGTGTTTCAACAGCTAAGCTGTCATCATCAGCGATACCGATACTAAAATTAAAAACAACGGGAAGCTTATATATACTATCTGCTTATCACGCATCGTTAAACTTAATTGATTTTTAGATAAGCTTAAATAATTCCGAAAATCCTAATGGACCGTTATTATCATAATTCATAAGCAAATTTCTGTTTTTAAAAATTTCTAAACTTTCATAAGAATCAAGTTCGTTTTTATTATCTACCTTCTTAATTAATTCAATGTCGCCTACTCTATGGCCATTTTCAAGTTTATGCATGGCAACACTGGACTTATCTGTGCGATGATATTTGACATGAGCTACGTGCTCTTCAAAACGAGTTTTAATAGGTCTCTTGGTTTGCCCTATATATACTTGGTTACAGTCTTTACAATTAATTTTATATATTCCCGATTTATCACACATTTCTATTGGGTCTTTCGGATTGCCTAAAAGATTTTGCAAGTTGTTACTACTAGAGGTTACTGTTTTATAATCAAATTTTGAAAATATTTTTTAAGATCTTTTGTGTATGTGGGATAGTTTGGTAATTTGACATATTTCTTATCTATTTTGCTATTACTAGTTCCTAACGTTGTAATGTTTGTGACAATTGATTCTTAAAACCATTGTATGATGCAATCTGCTTAATATTTCGCAGTTCTTATCAAAGTTTTGTTTTGACAATGGGAAATGTAATAATCTGTGAATCAAAAGTTGAATGATGCAAGTTTATGATGCATACTATGGTTGGAATCATTTTTATAAACCTCATAGTGTTAGTGTCTTTACGATAAATATCTATATCTAGTTTGTTGCCATTTCTTGTCACTAAAGTGTCTAAGAAAGGTAACTTAAGGCTTGTTTCTGTTTCATATGTAAACGTTAGGAACTAGTAATAACGCAAAATAGATAAGAAATATGTCAAATTACCAAATTATTCCACATACACAAAAGGTCTTCAAAAATATTTTCAAAATTTGATTATTAAACAGTAACCTCTAGTAGTAACAACTTCGAAAAATCTTAGGCAATTCGAAAAACCCAATAGAATTGTGTGATAAATCGGATATATAAAATTAATTGTAAAGACTGTAACCAAGTATATATAAGGCAAACCAAGAGAACTATTAAAACTCGTTTTAAAGAGCACGTAGCTCATGTCAAATACCATCGCACATATAGGTCCAGGTTGCCATGCATATGCTTGAAAATGGCCATAGAGTAGGCGACATTGAATTAATTAAGAGGGGTAGATAATAAAACAAACTTGATTCTTATGAAAGTTTAGAAATTTTTAATAACAGAAATTTGCTTATGAATTATGATGATAACGGTCCATTAAGATTTTCGGAATTATTTAAGCTTATCTAAGAATCAATTAAGTTTAACGATGCGTGATAAGCAGATAGTATATATAAGCTTCCCGTTGTTTTTAATTTTAGTATCGGTATATCGCTGATGATGACAGTTTAGCTGTTGAAACACGTGTCCGAGTAAAGTTTTTGGTGCAGTTTTTGGTGTTTTTCTGTTGGTTAAATAGACGCTGCAGTTGGTGTTCCTTTCCTTTGACTAATTATGCTGCTAACTTTAGTTGGATTTCTAAACATTTTAAAATACTTTTTGTAATATTGTTTCTGCAATAACAGCACAAATTATATTGCTTATTTCAAAAATTAAATACAAATTGATCAATAATTATGCTGCTTACTTAAAATAGATTTTCTTAAACATGGTACAGACACTGTGAACGTAGGCGCTCCCATTGGTTGTTTGTGATATCTTTTTCAAAGACAGCACAATTTATAATATTTATTGCAATAAATTGACCACTAATTGTGCTGCTTAACTTTAGATGGATTTTTAAACACAGCCATTGTGCACTTGGTGTACTCCACGATTTTTGTAATGTTCTCTTCAGAGAACAGTACAAATTGTAATATTTATGGCACAATATGAGCACTAATTATGCTGCTAACTTTAGAAGCATTTTTGAATATGGAAAACGTCCATCATCCACTCTGGGCGTACCTCCATAACTTTTTCTAATATCTCTGTTGGGACAACAGCACAAATTATAATATTTACGGCAACAAATTAGCACAAATTGAGCACTAATTACTAGTAACATTTACATCAAAATATTCTATGTGGGTACGCCCAACTGAACGGACTTTTATAAGATGTCTGTCTATCCACAATTGAAATTTTGCAAGATAAACAGGTTTCAAGTCATTTGCTAAGTTACAATTTGACAAAAGTGTGAGAGAGGTTCTCTAGTAGCTCAGTAAAGTAGAGTGTTCTCCAAAGCAATCGTAAATTATCTTTTGCTATTTCTTATAAAATTCTACAATTTATTTATTAATGAGGGCTACACCTAATTATTTTACACAAATGGAAAAAAATGACCAAACGTTACCACAAAAAGATAGTTTGAATACTATAGATAAATCAACATAAGTACTCTACATACACATAATTAGAAAGTAGAAGTTAAAAACTAAGACACAACTAATTTTATATCTGAATGTTGAAAAAATCAATTACATTCCATAAACTCAAACGTTACACAAAAAAAAATTAACAAAGAAGTATTTACAAACCAAGTGCGGAAAGATTTCTTTTTGCATGAGGTGTTACAAACCAACATGAAGGAACTTGGTGAACAATCTTATCTAAAGTCGCCGATGAGAGGCTAGCATTTAAAAACAGTAAAACAAGTTTTCATTTTTGACTATTTTTATAGAATAGAAAATTTGTCAGGAACATCAATTTCCTGGCCCAGCACTTAAAATTTGTTAACATTCTCGAGGTTGTGGGTTTGCAGTGTTTGTGTGCGTTTCTTCCGTCGTTTAACATGTAAAGTTTTCTCCAAATTGGGTATGAACGTATAGGCTCTTATTTGAGACCACATCAACTCGTATCTGCTACCAAAAGACATTGCAAGGCTTTAGACTTCTAGGGTACTTCTTAAAGTTAATTTCAAGAACACATTCAACACCCTCGAGAAAGACTCCTTCTTCAATAAAATTGTTAACCTTTTCCCCAAAGCCGCTCCGTTACCTTTGTCCCTCCTTCTTGACTTTCGGAAAGGGATGATGGGAACTCAAAAAGGGAACCACTTAAACCGATGCCATTTTGTTTAAGAATTCATAAAATTCACCAACTGTTTTCTGGCTTTAATGCCTGACGGAACTCTTAGTGGTAATCTTCAGACTGTTTTAAATCATTTTAAGACTAGATAGTTTGCAAGTCGTTAGGACTGGATATAAATCCTTCAAAATGTAAGATCTGTTTACTGGATTGATTTTCTGATGTTGTCTAAGTTTTTGACTTTTCTCTCCTGGTGTTAAAGTAATGAAGAATGATTTAATTTTCTTTTCACCCCCTTATTATTATCTTCAACCGAGAAGACTTTTTAAAAAAATTGATGACCTTTATCTGATGATTTCTAACTGAATTACAATTAACTTTGTCCAGTTGGGAATATTCCATTGACGATAAAATTAAATGCATGCCTTTGTGTTATGCTTCACCCACGCCTTCATACCTGCATCGTCAGCCGGCATTTTGCGCTCGCCTTTACAACGTCGTAAATTTAATAATTTGGAATTTCCATAGCTAAAATTTTGTACATCAAACTTTGTAACGTGCTTCACGTAGCAATGAGACATACCCGATTTTACTGAAGGTTATCCTTGAACTTCAGTTAAATCGAGATCGTTTGTACTTACCAGTTCATAGTTTTAAAAGAAAACGTAAATCTATATTCATGTTAAATCTATCATTTTGCTGGTATATGACAGTTAGGCGCGCATTATTAGGTGTGGACCTTTGTGTGCGCATTTATCGGCGCGTAAGTATTTTGGCATTGAACTCTGTATTATGCTGTTGGTTTCGTATAAGTAACAATTGTTTTAATAAAGAAGAATAAAAATGATTTCATTTAATTACTCCTGCTCATTTGCATTTTGAAGCCTACTCCAATTCCTGATTTCTCAGTCGGAAGTTTCTACATTTAACCGCAAACAAATTGAACAATTTCAGAAGAAGTAAAGAATGTTTTCTATTTTGTTACAGTTTTTTCTGAATCTTTTAGTAGGAACGTTCATTAGCGTGCAAGGGTTTAGCTTGAAGAAATAGTATCCCCTTAATTGTTATTTCAACATGATTATCAGTTTATGTCGTCAGAAAGATAAAACCCCCCAAAAAAAAAACACTTGTCCGAAAATAAAACATCAGGATTAAGACATAATACCAAAAAATAATTAAACTCTTAGATCCAGTAAGCTACAGGCTCTTAAATAAGGAGCCAACACAAACGAGACTATTTCTCATCAAGTAATCTACTCTACCATCAGATCGTCATAAGATCCGAAGCTGTTCCTCTGGCACGTTACGGTACACCCAAGATCTACAAGGCAGATCTCCCTCTGAGACTAAGAGTGAGCCGTCCTGGATTGTACTACTTGGCATTGCAACTCTAACCACATATGGGAAACTGATCAAACTATCATCAACAAGCTTTTCATAGTACTTCGTTTGAAAAGCAGTATTCTTTGAACAAGTGAACGGAGTGGCAATTGGAATTAAACTGAGTCAGCTAATAGCCTATCTATTCATTCAAAATTTTAAAGAGAGCCATCGAGACCAAGGCATACAAGCCAGCATCATGTTTCCGGTAATGCATATTGGATACATTTGCCGTTTGAAAACACGTCGTAGAGAATCTTAACTAGTGTCATTGACACCGAACATTTAATACCCTAGTATCCCATTTACCATAGAGACAGTATATAAACAACAACTGGTTTCACCAATTGTTTTTTTTAGTATTGTACATGATATTTGCTCAATTTTCTTAACTTGCATTATTGCTAGTCGCGACCAGTTAATCGACATCACCTTGAACTAAAATAAATGTTTGCTGGCTCACTGTAATTTTCTTAATCTAGTTCAGAACTACATCATTTAGAAAGTGCACAAGTACGTTTGGGTTCTAGGAGTAAAAAAAATTTCGAGTTTAAAGTTAGTGAGGGGTGTTTTTTTCCGTTTAGTAAGTTTGCGGATATTAGTATTGGTTCATACGACTGAAAATGTAACCTTCAAAGTTTACTAGGAGCTTAAGTCTTTACCTGGTGTTTCGTGATGTTGCGAATTTAAAATTCAGAAACTTAAATTTCTACTAAGTAAGATGCATTCAAAATAATTTATTATCTCCACGTGCCAGTTCTGCCGTTATTAAAAAGAATTATTTTGATTCGATTTCTCTTTGTTTCATCGTCGTCCGTTCTTGCTACAACAAATTCTGATTCATCTCAGCTAGTCCGGGTTTACAGTTAGCCAAGACTTGCAGATATTTATGTAATTATTTAAATGAATATGTGAACAATACCAAATTTACAAAGAGCTTTAAACCTCACGAAATTAATTATAAACTGTCGCGAAGTGTTTTCGTAATTACGTGTACATTAACTTTTGATGCGCATTTAATTCATTGAATAGACATTTTGTGTGTATATTTAACTTATTAATGCAAGACGCAAGGTTAAGAATTGTATTGGGTCAGATTGTTTCCATTTAATTTGTATGAACGTAACGCAAAAAACATTAAATTTATTTAGAAAAGTCGTTTTAATAATGAAAGGTAGTGATCACGTGATCAATTTAATTTTTCACTCTTTCAGTAATGTTAATCACTTTGTTAATTTTGGTAAATTTATGTCTTGATTAAATGTAATAAATCTTGTAGATTTTTTTATTTTTATTTTAATTTATTTTTGGGTGTTGTGTTAACTTTTAACAAATTTGTGACAGTACTTTCTTGAGGTGAATCAACTGAAAACTACCCTTTGCACAGGTTTTCAGTAAACAGTTAACGTCGTGACCTTCTTGTGACCCTCCGACCTTGACAAGTTTATCGATTGTTCTGACGACCTTACCATTTCACTAAAGTAAATCATTTCATGAAACTGAGGTATTGGTGCAATCCCTATTTATGTTACGTTTTTAATTCTAAATTGTCGTCAACTTTTTTTTAATGTAAAAAGCATGAAGTCAAAACTATCTTAAAACCAAGCAAGAAGATTTAGCAGACTATCAGATCAACAAAATCCGTTCATTAAAAACACACGAACAATATCTTACAAACTTCCGACGCGATGCAAGCTCTTCCCCTTTCAACCTGTATAAATACAATCTACAAAGCAGAAATCAACAGTCTACATCCAACATCAGAGGTAGAGGACTTCAAAGAAAGTGACAACTTGTGTTAGCAAAACGTTACAAATAAAATGAAAACAAACTTAATTGACGTTTTCACTGATGACGTAATATGGTTATATTAATTTAGGATCTACCCGTATTGTATTATGGATTGATTACGATAATGTTGGTATAATTTTTGTTTGTATTTGAGTCTAAAACATTTGACTAATTTAGTTTATAAAATTCCGTAATATCGTAGTTTCGACAGCGAACTGTGTCAGTTCGATGATGATGATGATAGCTTAGTTATCAAAACAAGTGAATACGAATATGGTTTTGTGTGCATTTTGAGTTTTATATTTTTTTTTTGTTGCAAAACGACAAATATTACATTTTAATAATTAGTTTATATAGATTGCAAAATTTAGTAAGAATAAAACTTGTAGACCAGTGTAGTTAGTTCTAAAACAGCCCAAAACAGAAAAAATTAATAACAGCACGCCATTATGTGGAAGTGGTAGATAATAGAAAGACAAACGACATACTAAAATTTAATCACTTTTGGAGTGGGGAAGGGGTTGTGGGGCTTTTTTTTATGGGAGGAATGCGGTTTTTGTCGATTCCGGCGAAGTTTGACTTTTATTAAAAATGTTTCATGACAAAGTTGTAGATATTAAAAATATCCAAAACTTTTGTAGATACCATTTTTCACATAACCTCAAAATTTTTCCCGGAAAATCAAAAAAACTGGATTTTTTGTTTTTATTTTTTTTTTCGTTACGATTTACATTCTAAATCATGAAAACATGTAATATTTAATGTTACATGAATAATTTTCATCAAAAAAATTGACTCAGCATTTCAAGACCGTCAGTAAATACAATAGCAATAGATCCATTATTGTTCTTTCAAAGGATATCATTAAACATCAGCAGCAAAGAAGACATGGAAACGTATTTGCAGTACGACCTTGCCCCCGTTTTCTCTATCACTGAGAAAAAATGTCAAATCGCAAATGTACGACGAATTTACCATTGTTGATGCACCAGCACGCTCGAACTGTATCGTGCATGTCGTGGACGGTGGATTTTTACTGCATAAGGTGGTTTGGCAGAAAAATGACACAGTGGAAGACATCATCCACAAGTATGTGTCGTACACACGCAAAAATTACGCATCAAACAGTTGGATAGTTTTTGATGGGTACCCAGACATAGCAAACACTGTCACTGGCACACTAGCAACAACATCCAGTAATTTCACGAAAAAATTTGAGCGTAATCGAAAAACCATCGGAAAAATTCTAAAATTTCATTACCAACTGCACACAAGAATTTCATTTACGCAACCAAAATTTTTATCCAACGACAAAAATAAGGATAAACTAATAAAGATTAATTATAAAATATATTTATGTCAGCCAATACATCTATTTATAAATTCTACACGGTTTCGACTTTATAATAAAATAAAAGTCATCTTTGGATATAATATAATATAAACAGAAGTATTGGCTGACATAAATATATTTTATAATTAATTAATAAATCCCAATACATTAATGGATCCATCATTCGTTTATAATTGAACTAATAAAGACTTTGTCGGAAATCTTACTGGTTGAAGGATTCATTTGTAAACAAACCCAAGAAGATGCTGATGCTGACATATAAAAAGAGCTTTAGAAATTACAACATTTATTTTCACAAACCAGGATCCGGTAATGTAAAGGTTCATTCTACACTCAGATAGTTTCAAACACAACAGTTCCAAAATAATAGTAGCGTTTCTGCATTGCTTTTTTGGTTGCTAAACAACATCTGGTTCGCAGGGAAAGGAAAAAAGCCATTGTTAAAGCATTACTGTCCGATAACAATTTATCACGATTGACCAGCATTTTCTACAAAAAAGATGCAAATCAGGAAGTCAAAGCTGAGTATGATTTCCAAATAATAAAATTAGTTAACAAGTGTAGAAAAGAAAAAGCATTACCAATCTGCGACAGTAAAATCAGCTTTTAAGTTGGAGAAACTTCCTCCAACAGAAGGTGCAGCGAAACAACATTGTTACAGAGCATACTACAGCTACAAACTTGGCTCGGTAACAATCAACTGTCAACAAAGAAATTGGGGATGGAAACGAGGCGAGCATAGAATTATTCCTGCATTTACTGACAAAGAACTAATCCCTGATATGCTTAAAACTATTTGTTGCAGCTGCGAAACCGGCTCACTGAGTAGAAAATGTGGTGGTCGTAAACATGGTGTGAAATGTACAGACTTATGTAACAACTGTAATGGTGTATGAATGTAAGCTTTCGCGGCTGTTGTCACTAAGATTATTATCTTCCGGGTTGAGCCGTGTTCGTCCTTCCTTCCTACGTTCTCTGCTTGACGTTTTGCTAACCATGCTGTTAGCTTCTTCAGAAGTTACTCTAAAGACTCTGATTATCCTTGGATAGTAGTTAGTCCTTGATAGAACTTTAGCTTTCTCGAAGTTGATGATGTGTTTTCCTTTTCGTGTAGATGTTCTGCGATTGCTGATTTATCTACCGCTCTAGATGGCGTCTCGGTGATGTTCTTTTTAATCTACATTTTATGTTGCGTCCGGTTTGACCAATGTAGACTTTTCCACATGAACAATCAATTTGGTAGACCCCTTTGTTGAGAGTTTCGGCAGGTTATCTTTATTAGAAGGTAGTAGTTGCTGGATTTTTTCTAACCGTTCCAAACCTGACACCGATGTTCTTCTTCTCCAATGATTTTCTTAATTTGTCAGTTACTCCAGCAATGAATGGCAAACGAGCGTAGGTGGTGACCTGTTCCTTCTCTTTTTGGATTTCCTGCGACAGGCGGCTCTTATTTCTGTTCTGGTATAGCCGTTCAACAACTTGTAAGGACTTCAGTGAGTTAGAAGAAGTCTTGGATGAGCCGCTGACGAACGCTTACGAGGATGACAGCTTTTCGATGAAAACGAAGAAGATATGGGTACCAACATAAAATCCGACGACGAACTCATACCAATAAAAAAACGCAAAGTGTAATACTGCTTTTATTGTTTAATGCAATTTTATTGATAGAAAAATAAATAGTATTTTTTTGTATTAAAAAATATTGCGTAATCATTTCTTTCTGTGCGAAACCATTTAAACCTTATAATTAATACTTAAACTTTGACGTGAGATTTTTTGGTTTAAAATGGGGGTAATTTTTTGGTTTTTCGCCGACATAACCTCGAAAAATGATTTTTTCTTTTTCTTTTAGACCAAAAAAAGGAACGTTTTAAAGAAATTTGGTGAAAAAAAAAATTTTTTTTGACGCGAGAGAAAAAAAAATGAAATCGAAAAATCCAGTTTTTTCAATATTCCGGGAATAATTTTCAGGTTATGTAAAAAATAATATTTACAAAAGTTTTAGATATTTTTAATATCTACAACATCGTCATGAAACATTTTTTGATAGGAGGTCAAACTTTGCCGGAAATCGACAGAAACCGCTTTCCCCACATAAAAAAACCCACCCCAACCCCCTTCCTCCACTACAAAAATTTTAATATGTCGTTTGTCTTCCAATTATCTACTTCTTACATATAGTGGCGTGCTGTTATTAATTTTTTTCTTTCTTTTTGGTAACTGCACTGGTCTATAGTAGCAAATTCAATCGGAAAATTGTTTTCTAATTTTATAAAAGTATAAATAAGACTTTACTAATAATTTAAATTGCAAGATGGATTATATTGCAATAAAGTACTACATTACCACTCCATATTTATTTATGGAGATTGTTGATTTATGGATATTGTTAGCGACAGTTATTAACAGAACCTTTTAATTTTTTTAAATATTGAGTTACTATTGCAATTTAAGAAATATTCGCTTAGACTTTAGAAAAAAAATTATAAAGAATTTTTAAGCTGAAAGAAAAGACAAAAATAACTATTCAATATTCTTTGATCTAAAGATCGGTGGCATTTGGACGTTATAAGAATAAGTTATTGCTTAAGCTGAATTATAAAATTTATTACAAGTTTTACAAAAAGAAAATAATGTTTCACTACAATCTTTTGTATGGGTGTGTTTCTTTCTTAAATAAAACATAAATCATTTTTATGAGAATCGAATATTGATAAAAATGACATATACCGTAAAGAGTAATGTTTACAGCATATTTACAAGTTCTGTTACAAAGACACAATTGAGAAAATTTTTTTTTAAATCGTATTTCAAAATGGAAACGAATAAAAATAAATTATAAAATATAGCTTCAAAAATGAAAAAAATGTTCTTTGACTACATTCTATATAAATATATATATATATTTATTTCTTTAAATGAGATATTGTGAAGCTTGACCCAAAAAGTTACTCCTTCATTTATTATTCTGTAGAAGTTTGCGGCATGTGACATGAACAGTAATTGGTCTGTTTGAAATATGTACATACACAAGACCACTTTTTTTAACTTTATTTGCAGAAAAATTATTGTAATTGTTATAAAGTTATAAACTTTTACTTTTGTACTTGAAACTAAAACTTTTGCAGAAATTGCTATTACAAGTATGTCAGTACATTATAAAAGGAAGCTTAATTTAAACAACTCCTATAAAATCAAACGTTAAATCAACTTACGAACATCTTGTCAACATATTTCATCATTTTACACAAACAAAGCATATTTAGGAAAATGTGTGTAATTCTGAGATACTGATGTGACTGCAAATATAAATATAAAATCTAATATTATTTTAAGTAAAAGAGTAAAGAAAATATTTCAGAAAACAATAAGGTGTTTTCTCCACGAACAATATAGAACGACACAATTCTGAAATTAAATTAATATCAAAATGGTAACTTTCTTACTCATTTGAATGAAAAATAGTGTGGCATACCTCTAGGCCTGTGTCATATAAATACATTACTTTCTAGCTCTAGAGGTAGAAATTTTTGTCACATTGGTGCAACAATATAACGTTTTTTTACTGGCATTGCGGTGACAGATTTGTCATGCAAATAATAATTAATTTTATGTTATAGTTATTTATTGTAATGTAATGAATCCAACGTAATGGCGGACGAAGTGGACGAGTCCGATTCGAGCTCAAATAATTTATGTTCGAGATACTGCTAAAAAACGTGTCATGTGTTCTAATGGTCACTGTTTTTGTCATAATAGTTGTGGTAATAAAATTTAAAAATTGTTAGATGTATTGTTAATGATCAAATAGTTTGTTGCATATCGGCAGAAATGTCAAGAAAACGGATTGTTTGAACCAAAGGAAATCGATTATTTAAAGTATATACTTCGACATAAAAATCAATTAATTTCCGTCTTGTATGACAAAATCAAATTATTGGAGGAAAAACTTTTCGTAAATGAAGATTCAAAATATATGTCCTTTGCAATAAACAAACCCGTTGATAATCCTATCATAACTCCAGACATGTGGCTGAAACCATTCAAAACGTAAACATTTTCGAGGTCAATAACGCCAACACGGAGAGTACTATTGAGCAAACAAAAATCAGAACACTTTGGTTCTACAAGTCAAATAAGCATATTTATTTTAATGTTTAGGATGTAGTACCTGCCCTTTGTACATTTTTAAACAATTTTTCTATATCGAGTATCAATTTCATTCTCACTATTTTAAACATGTCGCGTAATAAATATCAATTAAATTAACCAAATTAATTGCAACACGAGGAAGGGTTTCGTTTTTAATATTTTTTTAAATACACAATACGAATGTACGCATTTTAATGACTATTTTACTCATATCAAAATTTTCACATTATCTAGCTAATCACAAATCAGGGAAAACAGGTATTATCCCGACAATTTAATTCATCTGCCGAAAACAATGCATTTTGTAACGGTTGTAGTTTACAAATAACAAAAGAAAGCGGTACAACCTAGAGAGAAAAAGTAAGAAAATTTGGCTCGATGTAGCCCACTAAATTTGTAGAGGATTCAGTATTTATAGTAACGTCCAGCGCCACCTGCTGGGTAATAGAAAGAAATAAAACCGACCAACAGGAGACATTAGGTTTTACTTTAGGTCAATACGCTAAAACGAACACAAATTAGAAATACAAATAGACAATTCAATACAGCAAACAAATCTTAAGGTAATAAGAATGTGACAGAAGTAGAGAGACTGTCGCATATAATTACGTGCGTTAGCAACAACAATAATTAAAACTCGCAATTAATGTGCTTTTTAGTTACACCCAATTTGAAGTTAGCGTTCCAATTGAGGATTTGTTACTAAGAAGGTTCTGCGTACACACGTCACTTACACACGGTGACTTAAAACTAAACTTAAACTTGGATTAAAAAGGTAAGTACCTCCCGGCAACTCAAAAGGCCATATGTAAAGCGCCCGAGCTCGTATTGGCTGATTAAAAACAAAACCAAACGTCGGTTCTGGAGTCTACTTCGAATAAAAATTTGCTTAAGTATTAGAGATCAAACCGTACTATGTCACATGCATGTGAACTTCATACACATTAACATTGAATGTATGTAGCAAAGAACAGAAGGCGAATATGTTCCCTCGAAGTAGAAATTATGCAGCATGAACGACCCCTGCAGACCGTAGCGTCCACCGGTTGTTTGAAGCTTAACTGAATGCGAAACCGTAGTAGCCGTTAATTTTATAGGGAAAGGTTCTTAATTAGTCATTCCAGCACCCCCAGGAGTTATCCAGGTGTAATACACGATGAGGATATAAGGACAACGCACGTGCCAAAGCATACGTCGTAATTAGAACTAACACAACCACGAAAGAAAGAAAACAAAATGTACTTACGGCGAATGCGGCCGAATTTAAATTTAAACACCAATTCAACTTGGAAATCTTGAATCACACATTAATAATTTATGTGTAAAATTTTAACTTCAAGTGGCACGCCACAACACCCATGTAGAAAAAAAAAATGTCCGCTGATCGTCTCCGAAATTTTTGTGAATTTTATTTCCACCAATGGAAAATTAGCAACATGCGCGGCAAATTCGACTTTCGTCGTAACGTGCTACACACGACACACGTTTTTAAATAGGCTCTTGACATACGTTCTAACTTTGAAAATAATGTTACGCTCAAAGACCAAAAACCCCTATTGAGCGGAAAAAATGCACACAACGCGTTGTGGTCATTGTAAAACATCCACATCGCGAAATTCGTGGTATGGCTCTTATGAAAACGCCCACAACGCGTTGTGGCATTCACAGAAAGACCATGTAGCGAAATTCGTATCGTGGCTAAGATGCTATACGGCCACAACTCATTGTGGAAATAAAGAAAAGCTATAACCCGGTCTGAGCAGTAGTTGGGAGAACCACATCACAAAGGACAAGTTGAATATAACAACACATTAAAAGATTAGTAGAGATTTATATATTTTTTTCTGTTTTTGTCCAACAAAAAGCGAAATATTTTTTTATGATAAAGTACGTTGAGTTAGTAAAAACAAACACTCATCGTAGTTTTGTCTCTTTAAGAAACTATGTCGACAGATATGTAGAAGCAGTTACAGTTACGTACGTGATTGTTTACACCAGTCGACACTAGGTGTCGCAACATTTTTTGTCTCTTTCTTCAAAGCAGTAATATGGTCTTAAACAATATGACGTCTTGAACATCGAAAAGTCTGTCGAAGTTGAAATAGATGGCACAAGTTCAAAAGTTGGTTACACCAAAAACTGCACTAAAAAACTTTACTCGGACACGTGTTTCAATAGGTAAGCTATCATCATCAGCAAACCGATACTAAAAATAAGAACAATAGGAAGCTTATACAGGGTGGCCCATTAGTTCGAAAAAGGTGGATATCTCGGAAAATATTGGGGTTAGAAAAAAACCTTTTTTACTAAAAAGTTGTGCAAATCAATGAGCTGCATATGCTAAAATTATTTTCGTTTATACCTAGTTTTTGGATTCCTTGGGACATTCTAATGTAACTTTATGCATTATACATAGTCTCTAAAAATAGAAGGTTTTCGCATTATTGCACTTTTTCTGGAAAAATTGACGTTTCGAAACAATTAAATAACTCAGTTATCAATTGAACAACTAACTATAGTTAACACATATTAAAACTGCGAAATCGCAGTTTGATAAATTCCAGGATAACTGAGTTGTTTAATTTCTTTGAAACGTCAATTTTCCAGGAAAAAAACTGAAATAATGCGAAAACCCTCAGTTTTAGGCACTATGTTAATGCATAGTCACATTAGATTCCAAGGAATCCAAACCTGTAATAAAAAATGGATGGTACATTTAAAAAAAATAACTTTGGTATGTCGCAGTTTGATAGAACACCCTGTATAAACGAAAATAATTTTAAAATGTGCAGCTGATTGATTTGCACAACTTTTATTGCAAAAGTTTTTTTCTAACCCTAATATTTTCTGAGATATCCACTTCCTCGAACTAATGAGCCACTCTGAATATACTATTTGCGTGTAACGCATCATTACACTTCCTTGACTCTTATATAAGTTTGAATAATTCTGAAAATCCTAATGGATCGTGATTATCATAATTTATAGCCAAGTTTCTGTGTTTAAAAATTTCCGAACTTTCACAAGAATCAAGTTCGTTTTTATTATCCTACCCTCATAATTAATTCAATGTCGCCTACTCTATGGACAGATTTTTCAAATAATCAATGTTATACAAACTTACCCTTATTTTGAACCACGAATGAGATAAAAATATAAAAATCGGTATGTTACATTTACCTTTGACGATTTTCAAAACTACTATTTTGGTACCAATTTTCAAACACTTTTTATATATTTTTTTGACAATTTTGCATAAATACTCTTCTAAAGGACCCAGCTTAACATAATAAAATACATAAACTAAGTAAAAAATGTTTTTGAATTGTTGGTGATTTAAATTAGTTTTTGGTGTGCAAACGCCAATTTTGACATAAAACATTAAATAAGTCAGAAACGATTGAGGTGAGGTATGTGACATTGTACATAAAATATGCCTAGAATTAGACGTTGAATCCAAAAATGTAGTAATATATAGAGTTTTCTATTTAAAATAGAAGATACATACTTCCGGTAAAACCGAAAATTCTGTCATCCTTAAAATATTTTGGTTGAATGACCCGCATCGACTTTGGTATGTTCGCAAATTTTCAAAATTTTTCTACGTACCGTTTTTCCATAAACAATCGCGGCGGTTCCCGTAAATCACCCTGTATATAAAGAATTAAATTGAAATACTTTTATTTCTTAACTACATCACACAAACACAAATAAAAAAATACAACAAATTTACAAAATAAATAAAACATTCTAGAAACACATTGAAAATTTCAGTTATCTAAGCACTTTGCGCATATGTCGTTGTAGTGTTGTGGACATACCTATTTATTGCATCTTTTACAAAAACGTCTCGTTTTTTTATGTCGAGATCGTTCACAAAGGTAACGGCGACCTGTCGTGTTTTTATCTATAGGGGAAAACTGTTCATCTTGAATTCCAAGAAGATGACTAGCTCGTTGTTTTAATTGTATGGATATTTGAGGTATTGCTTCTCTTCTCTCGATTTGAGGTTTTATGAATATCCAAGCTATATTTTCAATAAAATGCCGCCAAACAAATTTTTTATATTCTGTATTTGCAAAATATACGCATGTTGCATTTATATACGCAATATTTAGCAAATTATACAAAATTACTAAAGGCCACCTCATATAGTTACGACTGACGTCATATTTATTGCAAAGCTGATCGAGAAGATCTATTCCTCCTTTTGTCACAATTACTTTTGCAGAATTGTCTACGTAATATGAACCAGTCGGTATAAAATATTAAGGTTAGAGGTATAAGCAGTTCTTGTGTCGACAAGAGCAAAAACCTTAATGCCGGCTTGCTTGGTATATATTGCCTAAATGAGCATTTCTTCCTAAATGCCAGTAGTTGTTCACCTACTGTTACATACTCACCTGGAGCATAGTGTTTCTGTTAATAATTAATAAACAGCTCTAACATTTGCTCATATGGCAGCCAATTTGTTTGTCTATTTGCGCTGATACGGGTATTTGAACAATCTACGCGGCCAAAATTCACAAAATGTTCAAATCCATTTTTCTAGAAAACGGTGTATCCTAATGACTTAAGGTAAGAGTACCTTTTAGTACTAGAATACCTAAAAATTTAATAATCTAGTGTCACAAATGCTTAAAAGCATTTAAAGCCAAAAAGTTATGCGTTAAAATAACCGTTGACCTACCCAAAACGGACGCCTATGACCGGTACTAGAAATTCGCAATTGATGGAATCGATTCATCTCTGAAAGCTAAACAAGCATTCCAGTTTTTGCTTTTCTAAGTAGAAGCGTTCTGGTGGTATTTAAAAAAAACTATTTACAAGGCGCCATCTTCAAAGAGCTTTAGCTCGCTTAGGAAGCATTTTTGGACTAGGTGAATTGGGTTAAATTGTCTTAAAATTATCTGAGGAATCTCCGGTCTTCGTTTGTCAGGAGAGTTTCTGGACATCCTGTATATTATTTTAAACTAATTTCCATCCTCATCGCTCTCTGAAGAATCATTAGTAACATTGGACTTCGCAGGCATAAGTAGCGCAATTGTTTCCGGCATAAAACTGTTCATACAGCTTATGCATTGTTGGGGTCATTGGATGCCAAGAGTATAAATCAACATATAAACGAGCAGTATCTAGGGCATGTTTGTCGTATTTTCCCGAATCAATTATGTGACCACTAGAAATAGTTTCTAAAATGACTTTTAATCGGTATATTAAATCATAACTAATTCCTGTTATATCAGAAGCCAATTTCGGGTCTTCAAAAAATCTTCTACTGGTATTACCATCATTGGTATTGCCAAAATTTGCTTTTGGTATATCGACCAGTAAACCAGTTTCTATGCGAAATTTTTTGTTGATTTCGAGTTTTCTTTCTTGTTCAATAGTTTTCTCTCTTTCTGTCTTCCTTTCTCTCTGTATTTCTTTACTAGTAACTTATAAGTCAAATGGATAATGCTTTCAAAAAGTCTAATTCTTGCATGTAGAACTGAAAGCCCGAACTCGATAGCCTCAGTATTTATTATTTCTTTGTAATCATCAATTTTGTTGAAGTCCTTTGATGTTGCACCACAGATGTAGCATCGACTTGTAGATTTCGTGCCAGTCGCAGCATTGTAGACCTTTCCGTGTATCATTGTCATTATAAATACATGAGCAACTTAGAACCCCTGTAAGTCAACTTCTGTCATGTTGAGTGATTTCGCAGAATTTTTTAAATAATTAATTTCATTTTCAGCGATGTCAGTATTTTCTTTGACAAAGCGAAATCTTATAGGACGGCAATATCGGAGAGAATAAGGTGTTGGGTTTTCCCACATTAATTTTTTATCTTTGTTGCCAGATACTAGTCGTAGAAGGACTAAGCGACTTTGAAATATGTTGGAATCTGAGTCCGCATAATTTACAAATTTCTGTTTGAATTGAGATTGCTGTGAGCCATCTCCATTTAGAAATCAACCTCAAGCTTTCTCGGTCTGCTTTTTTAATATTATTAAAACTTCTTCTAGGAAGATAGATAAACGCTTAACTATATGGACAACCAAAGGTTGTAAATCAGTTTTAGCGTAAGTACTAGTTACTCTGCAGGATTCTGGGGGCGGATAGCGTTCTTGTTTAGCTTTTTGTAACAAAGTATAACAACGGAAAAACTTCTTGTTGGTATTTCTTATGATTTCATATTGTCGACGAGTTAAATCGGCTTCTATAAACATTGACAATTCTTGTATTGGCGTTAGTGGGCAACTTCATTTTCTGATTTAGAAAAAGCCTTTTTATATTTTGTTGCACGTGTTGGTGTACTGGTGATTTCTTTGAGTACTTTAGAAGCATCTCGTTTTCCAGCTTTCCCCAACTCTACCTGAGCAGCGTGAATAATTACGTGTTTTTCCTAAGTAGACCGTACTTCTTCAGTTTTTCTCCTCTTAGTTCTATCATTTAAATTCTTATAACTTAGATTGTCGACCTGGCCGATTTTGTGGAACAACGGGTATTACAAACGTTCCTTCTATCCATGATTGATTGTTTTTGAGGAAGATGTCTCCCTTCTTATAAACTCCTAACCACCTTGCTTTATTTGCAATTTGAAGTATGCAAAATTACGTTTCAGATTCTTAACGTGGTTGTCTGTGTAAGTTTCACACGAAAGTAGGTCATTGATCTTTTAATAAATTTAATTTATCCTCCATATTAGGCAAACTAAAGCTCTGCATTCGATCAAACAAGCATCACCGGGTAACAATCCTCACTCCTGAGGTACCTTGCAAAATTAAAATGAAAATATAATTTTTTTAATGCTAGTAAAACGAACACAAAATTTTTCGGTAGATTATTAGAAAAATTTTAAAGTACCAAAACACTACTTATCCCCACTTTTCCGCGGTAACGGTTTTGATTTATCATTACTCAAAGCTTCAAACTGTTGATTGCTTAAGAATGTATAATAAGATCTACCTTGATTGTATAACAAAACGACTATTAGAAACGAAATTTGAAAACTTTTTTGTTAAAGCTGTTGAAGAATTCAAATTTAAATTTAGCCCGCTATTCATTTGTAAAAGAAAGGGAAATGAGGAGGGAGTGAAAAATATACTCACTTGAATTTATGTACGCCATGCAAATAAACGTGTAAAATACAAAACTCTTGGTATTTATTAAAACAACTAAACATTTGGTCATTTGAGTCGAGCCGAATCAAGAAGCATCGAAATACATTTATTGAAATTAAAACAATTAAAGTATATCGTCGTGTTTACAATTAATCCATTTCCACATGGAAAATACAATTGGTGAACAAGAATAGTCAACTTGAACAATCTCAAAAATATTAAGCAATCTGAAGAAGATCTTGGGCAACTACAATCGCACCTTCAACAAGGTAGGTCACGCTCTTCTTATCAATCCTTTTAATTTCAATTCCTTTGTCGGTCCTAAAAATAAAATACACATTATACTTGATATGTGTAACAATGGATAAATTAGTAAGGCAACGAGCGGGTAAAAAGCATACGTTAACTTCGATTGATACATATTTAAAAACAATTGAAAAAGATTACGCATATTCTAACTTAGAAATTCTTGAAATTAAACACAGATTACAAAAATTAGAAACAACCTTTATAGAATTTAACGAAGTACAATCGGAAATAGTAATATCATGTGAAGAGGAAAACTTCGAAATGCAACTAATGGAACGAGATAATCTTGAAAATCTTTACTTTAACCCATTAGTGCATAAAGTTTATCTGTGCTAATTTTAAAATAAAAAACAAATAATTCTTTTATTTTTAATTAAAATCAAAAGATAATTTAACAAAACAAAATATTTTTTTGACATTTCTCCAGAAAAAATGTGCCCGTTTTAACGGACACTATGCCTACAGTTCGGATAATAAAGTTTATTTAAAGAAAACTAAAAACTATTTTATATGATATATTTTAAAACACTGCTTTGGATGGAGTGCATAGTTGCATTTCTCACATATAAAATGTGCTTTTTTACCACAAAGTTTGCATCTGCGTTCGGTTTCGTTGTACACTATCAGATGGTTCCGTTCATCGTAACGTATATTCTCGCTAGGTGGTCGGACCAACTTTCCTCTTGATGATGGTGTCCCGTATGTTGTTAGTAAATCCAAGGTACTAGACATTCTGAAGATCAAAAGACTTGACGTTAAATTATCATTTTGTCGAATCTTCCTCATAAGAAGCCAAGCGTTTGAAATACAAACATCTAACAAATAGACAAAAATAGGACACCACCATTTTCTCTGTCTCATTCGGGTGCAATAAGTTGCTACTGCTTGGTCCATTTTGTGTACTCCTCCCATTCCCCTGTTGTAATGGGCTATCGGTTTTGGTTGGACAGAAGCAATCTTAGCCCTACTGTCGCGCGAATATCTGTTACAGGTTCCTTCTTCAACTGGATCATAATTAGTTATGCATGTAACTGTTTTATTATCTTTTGACCTCATTAGTGATATTTTATTATCAGTATCTGTTCGATAATCATAGCTACCCCGTATCTTTTTATTCATTGTTTTGACATCATTTGGGCCCTTTTGCTAGTTAGTGAATCTTAAATGGTTCCTGTTGCACAATACCCTTTTTCTGAAAGATGTTTGAAAAATCACTCGATGAAAAATAATTATCAAAAAAATCTTGAATCCTTTATGAGGAGGAATTTTTGCTGCACTGATAAGTGAAACCACCGTATCACCTCCTATGCCAAAAACTTTGTTGTCATTATTACCTTTTCCAGTGTATATATCAAAAGCTAGCAAGTACCCAAAACTCGTGCAACAAGCCCAATTTTGAAACCGAACCTTATTGGCTTTCCTCTAATATACTGCTTAGCATAATGCTTTCCATAATAGGGTATCATGCTTTCATCTATAGATATATTTTCGTCACATCCACCATAGAGTTTAAATTTTTCATTTAGGTGTGTTATCAGTGGCCTTAGCTTGAATAAGCGATCTGTATTATCATGCTTACTATTATTATTTAGGTGAAAGTTTCGTAGAATTTCTTCAATCCGGTTTAGCCAAATACTGTTTGTTAATACAACAGGTATATCTGGATAATTCGAGCAAAAAAGTCTTTTATTTGGATATTTGGAATATCCAGAAAACAATAGAGCTCCAATAAAAACGTTCATTTCGTCCAGTGTCACATTCAAAATTTTATTTTTCTGTCCGGCATATAAATTGGTTTGCTCTATGAAGTGTTGTAGCGTAGTATCAGTGAAAAATAATTTTAAAAAATCAAGAGGTGTTTTACATGCCTTTTGCTGCCTCTGATGGAGGAATTTCTTCGCAGTTTACATTCATACTGAATGATGGTTTGCTGTGTGCCCAGGTATAATTTGTTTTACTCGTCTTTTGATTTACCTTTTTTTTGGGGTTGACTCTTGCTTGTTTCGATAGGACCTCTTCGTCACTGGAACAATGGGAACAAGAGGGTGTAGGTCTTCAGCCGTAGCTTTAGGAGTCTTTCTTGTTTCAACTTCACAAGTAGTTGTAAGCATTTTTGGACCGAGGCAATTGAGATCTGCAACATGTTCGTCGTCACTCAAATCCTCGTCCATATCGGTATCATTGCCATCTTCTGGAGGAATGGCATATATATCAAGTGGAGCATCAATATCATTTTCGTCTAACGCTTGTAGAAGTTCTTCAAGAGACAATCTGCAAGAGCATTACGTAGTTACTAAAACACATCTACCCGCACCGCATAGTGGCCGTTATAACGGACGTCACATATAAACAAGTATAAACAAATTAATTGTTATTATTAGACAAATCAGTCAGCACAGTTAATTGCGTAAACCATAAACTTTTAAAAATATGACATTTTGACGAAAATTGTTCTCTAATTACACACAAATCGTAATAAAGGCATACACTATTTTTTTTTGTATTCAAACACATATCAGAGTAAACACTCGTGCAACTGTATATTTGTAGGTGAAGTTTATTAAAGCGCACGCTACCGTTAAATGATCGTCCGTTTAAACGGACCATATGCACTAATGGGTTAAACTAATTTTGTTAGGACAGTCTATTATTTCAAAATAAGAATCTATAAATGAGATTCAACCTATTAGTGTTTCGAGACGCAGTTCAGTGAGTTCAGTTACTGCACGGTGTGCAAACAATAATGCAGTAATGCTACCTACTATTCAATTGAAAAAATTCAACGGTTTGTTGGATTTTTGGGTTAAATATAGGGATATATTTAATTCATTAGTTCATTCCAATGCAAATATTTCTAACGCGCAAAAACTTCACTATTTAAAAGGTAGTTTAGAAGGTCAAGCTGCTCAAATAATTCATTCCATACAAATCAGTGACTCAAATTATGAAATTGCTTGGAAACTTCTTTGTGAAAGATATGATAACAAAAAACTTCTTGTTAATAACCACATGAAATCATTATTTAACTTGCCATGCATAAAATTTGAAAATTCTAGTGAATTACGTAAATTAATTGATGAACTCACAAAACATTTATTGTCACTTTGGAATGCTATAATTATATACTTGATTAAAACGAAATTAGATATTCAAACAAAAAAAGAGTGGCAATTAGCTTGTATAAATGATGATTACCTTACAATTGAAAACATAAAAACGTTTTTAAAAAGTAGATGTGAAGTTTTGGAATCATTAGATAACAAATCATTTGTAAAATTCAAACCAGCTGTAAAAGCCTTTGCATTAATGGACAATCAAAGACATCAGTTATGTAATTATGGTCATTCTAAAGAGCATGCAATTTATGCTTGTAAAGAATTTTTAAAACTAGAAATTAAAGACAGACTAGAAGAGATAAAAAATCGAAAATTATGTTTAAATTGTTTAAAGAAAAATCACATGTGCAATGAATGTAACAGTATTACTTGCAGATACTGTAAAAAGAAACATCACTCCTTATTACATTTTACCAGTTTAAGTGAAGAACCTACAGATGAAAATAAAGAAATTGCTAAAACAACATCGACAACCATTTCAAATTGCAGCAGCAAAGTTATTTCTAATCAAGTCATTTTATCCATAGCTGCTATTAAAGTAACAAACAATGGGATTTTTAAAATATGCAGAGCCCTATTAGATTGCGGCTCAGAAAGTAATTTTATTACTACCGAATTATGTGACAATTTAAATCTAGACAAGCAAAAAATTAATTTGTCAATATTAGGGATTAATGAAAGTTTATCAAAAATACACTATAATTAGAAATTCAGTCTATCTGTTACAATTAACATAAGTAATATCCCATCACATAACATTGATGCGTCGACAATAAAAATACCCAACGACATAAAGCTTGCTGATCCAAAATTTGATGAAGTCAATAAAATAGACATATTGCTCGGAGCAAATATTTTCTGGGACCTACTTTGTCCTAAACAAATAAAATTTGGAAAATCGAAACCTGTACTTCAAAAAACAGTTTTGGGTTGGGTTATATCGGGAACAATCACAAATACAATGCAAAATAACAAATTAAATCAATGCAATCACGCAATTGAAGTCATTTTAGGAAATTGAAGAAATTTATAATGAAAAATTATTAAGTGCAGAAGAAAAAAAATGTGAACAACATTTTTTAGAAAATACTTATCGCGATGACTCGGGAAGATTTGTTGTTTCAATCCCATTTAAAACTGATAATCCAATTTTTAAATGTTCCTTAGACAGCGTAAAAAGTAGGTTTTATTGTTTAGAAAACAGTTTTAAGTTTAGAGTAAAGTGCCCTAATATCGGATACTTTTTTTTTAACCCTAATAATAATTTTAATACATCAATAAATCTACAAAGTTTTTAAAACAAAACAAATAATAGGCTATAGAGAATCATATATTAAACCAAAATAAATCATTGCCACATGTTAAAAAATAAAATTTAAGTTTTTCGAAAAATGGTCAATTTACGTTGACAAAAAATAATGTTCCTAATACCGGATAGGGTATCCGATATTAGGATAACGATATAAAACTAGCCATCAAAGCAGAAATCACAAATGTATGTGTTTTCTTTGTCTATATTGGCACAGTCGGCATGAGCCCACCTGAAACATTTTGAGCACTGAATCCATTGTTCACCCGAGGTAACTTCAGAGAAGAGTCCAGAACAAAACATACATTCTGCTTCCTCTTCTCCAATGTCACAATCCATGTCAGAATCATCATCTAAAATTAGTACTTCATCTTCTTCAGATGAACTAAAAGATTCGTCATTATTAACACTAGTCTTTCTAACTTTCGTTGTCATTGTCTTTTTAGCAATAGATTTTCCTTTCTTTTATTTGTTTCTTTAGAAGGATTAAATTTGTCTGTTTTCAATTTCGGAATTCCCTTTGAAGTACTTTTCTTTCTCCTCTGTTCTGACAAACTTCTTTCTAAGGCATCTTTATATGGTCACCTTCCGCTTGATGGTGAATAGCAAAATCGTGGTCTCGAAAAATGTGCTTATTAAATGGAAAGATACCGCTCTTTATAGCGATTTCAGCTGTAGCACATCTTACATACGCTCTTCCAAGCAATTCGCAAACTTGATAGCTGGTGACCACTCTTCCAGGGTTGTTTCTCAGCCAATTTTCAATCTCCTGTGAGTAATAGGTTTTAAGAGGACCCATGCATGCAAGGTCCAGCGGCTGCATTTTGTGAGTAGAATGCGGCGGGAGACATACAATAACCACATGGTTCTGTCGGGCCAAGTTTATCGTGTTAAAGTTTCGCGTATGGGAGTAGTCACCGTCCAAGATTAATAAAACAGAATCAGCGTTACTTGGTTTAGCGTGGCTAATAAAATGTTGTAACCAATTGGTAAAAATGTGGCTCTGAATCCAGCCAGACACATGGCAGGCAGCAATTGTCCCTGGTAGAGCGCCATTGAGTAATTCTGCCTTCATTTTTTCGGGGAAATATGACCATTGGAGGCACATAACCACCAGCCGCATTCATACAGGTAACCACCGTCACTAGTGATCCTCTTTCTGCAGAGGTAATTGCCCCTACTTACTTTTTACCTTTTAAAGTGATTATCCTGGTATACTTGGATTGTACAGACGTTATACCTGTTTCATCTATGTTGTATATTCGACAGGGATTGAATTTTACCTTCTCCATCGCAGGTTCCAAAATTTTAAAAAGAGATTTACATTTTCTTCTGTGAATCCCTTGATTCGGGCAGTTGATAAACGTTGTGGTCTCCTAAACGTTAGTTCAGGGTGCCTTTTTAAAAACGAACGCAACCATTTATAACCTGCTTTTTCCTGATTCTTTGAAAACCTATGTTTTAAATTGTTCCGAATGGCTAATTGAAAGGCTAATCTTCGAATATCAGAAGCTCGCAATCCGTAAAATCTTTTATCCAACCAAATCCGCTTCAATTTCTTTAGGCAACACTGGTGGACGTCCTAGATTGGTTTGAATAAGCTCTTCAGGTCACTTTATTTTATTTTTTACGTAGTCTTCCAACGTGCTCTTGGGTACTTTAAAAGTTCTTGCAACTAGCAAGTATCCCATTTCTTTATTTTTAACCACAGTAACAACTGCAAGCATGGATTTACTATCCCTCGTCTTTCGTTTTTGTTTGGGTTTCAATGACATTTTATTCCTGAAATTAAGAAAAAGTGTAAGATAGAAAATTAAATGAGCAGGTGTAGCACAAGGATTATAGCATAAATCTTCCTTTTTGTCGGCGAAACATAAAAATTTAGTTATTAATAAGGCCTTAGCTACGTAGAGATTATATAGACAGATAAGAAATATTTTATCCTAATATCGGATATCTGATATTAAGACAACGTGACCATCCAATATTAGGCAAATTGTCTCCTGTTGAAGGTCAAAGTCATGGAACAAAGAAAACTATAATAATCCATTGTCCGCATGCACTGAATTGAAGTAGACATATTATAGACTAACTTAAACTACAGAGACAAATTTAGAAACTTACCTGAATGTCTAAAAATTACGTTTTCAACTAGCACGTGTAAAAACTCGGAATGTGACAGTTCGGTATAAATGACTCTAGAGCCATCTATGTTTTATCAGATACACTAAAATATTATTCGGTGGCTTGGGAAACCCCATGTTAAACTGTAGATAGGTTTCTTCGTAATTAGATGACAAATTTCTTTAAAACAGAACTATTCGATATTAGGGCACTTTACTCTAACCCTAAATTAAATGGTTCTTTTCAAACAACTAGTGGGCAATCTTTAAATGAAAAACAATTAGTAGGACCGGTACTTCAACAAGATTTGTTTAATATTTTATTAAAATTCCGAACATACACATACGTAATTTCAGCTGACGTAGAAAAAATGTATAGGCAAATTTTAATAAACCCTAAATATCGTAACTATCAGAGAATAATTTGGAGAGAAAATTCAAGCGATAAATTAATTCTTTATACTCTCAATACCTGTGGAACGACCTGTGCGCCGTACCTTGCCATTCGCTGTTTACAACAGACAGCACATGATGCATCATACAAATTTCCAAAAGCGGCAAATGTAATTCTAACAGATTTCTACGTTGATGATCTGTTAACCGGTTGTATTCCATACCTGAACTAATTAGCTTACAGAAAGACATTCGTTCTATACTCAGAAAGCTCAATTTAGGTTACACAAATGGACAACTAATAATGTCGAAATTCAGCATTTTTTAGAAAATAATATTAACAAAAACGACAAAATAAGTTTGGGAGAACATCAATTCAAAAAAACGTTAGCGTTAACTTGGATACCAAATCTGATGTACTAAATTACAATGTTGATAATTTAAATACAGAATCAAAACTTACAAAACGTATAATGTTGTCTAGTGTATCAAAAATTTATGACCCTTTGGGTCTCTTGGGTCCTTGTATAATCGTGGTCAAAATTTTATTGCAATCATTGTTGAAACATAAGTTGAATTGGGACAATCCTGTACCAGATTCAATTAATACAAAATACAACAACTTTATTACTGATTTAAATTACTTAAACATACCAAGACTTGTCTTAAACAATTATTACAAAACAATAGAACTACATGCATTTTCGGAAGCTTCCGAATCCGCATACGGGTCTTGCATTTACATTAGATGCTTAACAATTGACCATAACATAACAACTAATCTTTTATGTGCAAAATCAAAAGTCGCACCATTAAAAACAATAAGTATTCCACGTTTAGAGTTATGTGGAGCTTTACTATCTTCACGATTAAAGTCTGTATACTATTGGCGCGGAGTAATAAAACATAATTGCTTGAAATAATTCTTTATTTTCTTGTGAAAGCGGTACTTCTACGGTTAAGTAAAAACCAATAAATTCTAACCAAAATACGATCATTGTGACGCTCTTGCAGCATATCAACCCATCTAGGGTTTGAGAACAATAGCTTAATCTGTGTAAACACGTTGCCATCAGCCCAGGTACTGACGAAACGAGAATCATAGCCGTAGATGTGGGTATTATACCAAGATACAAAAATAATGGTATATAATACGTAAGAAGTAAAATTTGTAATGTGATCTACTTTACAAATAAAATAAATAACATATAAATAATATAGGACATAAATATAAAATAAAATAGTAATGCAGATATCGTCAGTACATTTATTACAATTACAATTAATTTGCGGGGACCGATTTTAGGCTTTTAGGATTGAAACAATAAAAGAAACCACATAATAATTCATATCAAGATAGATTTTACTATTATAATATATTTACCTACTAAAATATGATTTTCCAAACGTATCAGGTACCTACGCCACTGCAATACGGGAGATTCGATAATTCTGACAGGTTTATTACTCCGCGCCAATAGTATACTGAGTATAGTACAAAAAATTATTAAATATTCAAACTTACAATATAAACTCTTGGCATTACGTAAAAACTAATGAAAACCCAGCAGATCTCATATCAAGGGGCACATCTCACAAACCCAGCAGATCTCTTTCTCTATTTGGTGGAGTGGATCACACTGGTTATGACTTCCTAATAACGATCGGTCAAACACAATTAATATCGAACAGATTGATTTACCAGAGCTAAAAACTAAAATAGTTGCAATATGTATGCAAAATACTACAATAACAAATCCTGTATTTACGATTACAAATTCGTTCTCTAAATTAAAAAGAATAATATTGTACGTTTTGAGATTTATTAAGAATTGCAATTCAAAAAAAGAATGTCGTAATACTTGATGTTTAACAGTAATTGAATTAGAAAATGCAACGCATTGTCTAATTAAAAATGCTCAATTAGAATGTTTTCAAGAAGAAATTAAAAATTATTAGACACCAAAAATACTATTCAAAAATCAAAATATTGTAGCCTTTCCTTATTTTTAGATACACATGGTCTTATCAGAGTTGGGGAAGATTAAAAATTCAAATTCTTCGTTTAATAAAAAACATTCCTTGTTAATTTCAAGCAAGCACATACTTACGAAAATAATTTTTAGCTTTGAACATCTTAGATTGTTGCATTCCCCCAACAGTTACTATTATCTAATATACGTCAAAGATTTTGGCCCATAGGAGGCAGAATTTTATCACGTCAAGTAATACGACACAATGCATTACCTGCTTTAGAGTACACTCATGAAATTTAAAACTTGGACACCGCAATTTCTGTAAACAAAAGTTTGCACATTGTGAAGCGGGCTTAAGGGTATCATTTACAATTCTAACGGCAGGTAGTCTCAGCAGGGGTTATCTTATAGAAGGACTGTAGAATGAATCATTCGCTAATTAAACACCATAGCTCGATTAATTATCGAATCAAAACTTAAAAACCGAAAACCTGCCAGACTATGTAAAACGTAGTGATAAACAAATTATTTACGGCATGTATGCTCGAAAAGAGCACGTAACATTAAAAAAGTTACAGGGTGAAATTGTAGAAAGAGAGTTGTGTACCGAAATATGTATAACAAGCCTTTAGAAAATAGTGACAGAGTTTGGTTTTAAATATAAAAAAATGTGCAACAGAAAAGTGCTGTGTGAGCAGACCCACGTCTTTACCCAAAGAAATAGGTTTTTACAAGAATTTCTTAAAAAATTTTAATCCTTTAAATCGCAAACCATGCGTTTACTTAGACGATACTTGGGTAATGAGCAAAGGTACAAATCGGACATCTTGAAAAGATTGTAGCAGCAAGAGTTTAATGTAACCCACCAAAACATCGTACGGCAAGAGGTACGTGACAGTCTACGCGGGTACGGAAGAGGGGTTTATCCCGGATGCAAGTTTATGTTTCGGGTCCTCCAACAAATCACTGGATTATCATGATTGCATAAATGAGGAACTCTTCGAAAGGTGGTTGGAGGACAAAGTTTTAAAGCAATTAGAAGAACCATGTATAATTGTTATGGATAATGCTCCGTACCATAGCAGAACGCTTCACAAAAATTCTTCTTCGACCTGGAAAAAGGAAGAAATTGCTCAATGGTTGAAGAACAATGGAATCAATTTTAAAGAAAACTTACTAAAAGCTGTTTTGTTGAATTTGGCAAGGCAGAACAAAAAAGAAAAAAAAAATGTGTTGTTGATGAGCTAATTGCATCCTATGGACACGAAGTACTCCGCCTCCCGCCATACCGCCACTTCAACCCCATAGAAATGATATGGTCGATTTCAAAAACTTTCTATGGCAAGAATATTAGTCAAATCAAAGGAAAGGAACACCAACTGCAGCGTCTATTTAACCAACACAAAAACACCAAAAACTTTACTCGGACACGTGTTTCAACAGCTAAGCTGTCATCATCAGCGATTCCGATACTAAAATTAAAAACAACGGGAAGCTTATATATACTATCTGCTTATCACGCATCGTTAAACTTAATTGATTCTTAGATAAGATTAAATAATTCCGAAAATCCTAATGGAGTGTTATCATCATAATTCATAAGCAAATTTCTGTTATTAAAAATTTCTAAACTTTCATAAGAATCAAGTTCGTTTTTATTATCTACCCTCTTAAGTAATTCAATGTCGCCTACTCTATGGCCATTTTCAAGCATATGCATGGCAACACTGGACCTATCAGTGCGATGATATTTGACATGAGCCACGTGCTCTTTAAAACGAGTTTTAATAAGTCTCTTAGTTTGCCCTATATATACTTGGTTACAGTCTTTACAATTAATTTTATATATTCCCGATTTATCATACATTTCTATTGGGTTTTTCGGATTGCCTAAAAGATTTTGCAAGTTGTTACTACTAGAGGTTACTATTTTATAATCAAATTTTGAAAATATTTTTTGAAGACATTTTGTGTATGTGGGATAATTTGGTAATTTGACATATTTCCTATCTACAGTATGTCCCCGGATTAAGTTTACAATAGGTATAATTGACCAAAAATTTTCGAATTGAAATTTTATATTTTGGGATTTCGCCCTGCTTGGTCTGAAACTTATTTTTAGTTTACTTTCGATTTTTTCAAGTCAAGTGCGCCTTGACAGTCGAACAAACACTATTTTAGTTCTAGGTAAACTACCCTTTTTGTTCACAGTACGCCAAAGTGTTACTAAAAAATGTTGTTCAGAATTAACAGTTATGGCGTTATGCAAATTTTCAGAATGATCGGCCTACTTTGATAAAATCCAGTATTGGTCAGTTTCCTTTTGTGTCAACTTTATCTTCAACTTCATTTTGTGTCAACTTTGTGTCAGTTTGACTTTAAAGAAACAAATCTGCAATTGACACTACAATCATACCTTGAGAATGGTTAATGATCACAAAAACAAAAAATATAAGGAATTTTTTATTAAATTATTAAAACAAAAAACAAGTATTAAGTTATTCTATTAACCCTCCACCTTCGTCGCAGCATAATTCAATCCTACGTCGGAGTTCCTTAAAGCTATTTCTGATTTACTGAATTAGTAAGGCCGATATAGCATCTGTTATACGATTTTTTAATACTTCCGCATCATTAGGTAAATTTTCTGCATACTCTACTTGTTTTAAACGTCCCCACAAATAAAAATCGGCAATAGTCAAATCAGGGCCCCTTGGGGGCCATAAAACAGGACCATTCCTACCCATCCAACGGTGACCAAATTTATGGTTTAACCAATTCACAACAATTTGTGAATAATGCGCCGGACAACCATCGTGTTGGAAATACATTGATCGCCGATAATTGAGAGGCAACTCACCTAAAGCGTCATCGAAGAAATTTTCTAGCATATTTAAGTATGTATGCTGGTTAACATTATTATCAAAAAAATATGGCCCTATTATTCCATAATATGAAATAATAGCACACCATACATTGACTTTAACAAAATACTGCCGGTGATTTGTAATTTAAAGAAAAGGATTAGTGTCACTCCAATATTGAACATGTTGCGAGGAAACAGTTCCATTGGTAGAAAATGTAACCTCGTCGGAGAACAAAATGTTTCGATAAAAATAACGATTACTTGCTATTTTGCTTCCTATCCATAAACAGAAATCTAGACGTTTTGCTTCGTCTCCTGGTTCCAAAGTATGATTAAAAATGGGTTTGTAGGGATAAATCTTCCGGTCTTTCAAAGTTCGTTGTATTTGTGATTTACTAATGCCTAAGCAAATCGACCGCTTCCTCAAAGACAGTTTTGGATCATTTTGTACCGAATCTAAAATTAGCAGAGTAGCGACATCGTCTTCATTATGTATTCTCTTAGCTTTCTTTACATTTAGTACTGAACCAGTTCTTAAAATTTCTTAATAAGCTTCTGTACACCCGTATGTGATACATAAATATCTGGAAATTTTTCATTAAATCTTTCAATCACGTAACGGTAACTTTTTCCACGTCCATAACACTGTACTAAATATATTTTCTGTTCTAACGTTAGCATTTTATTGTAAAAATATTGTCATTACTTCGCAATGAAAATCAGTTTTGTGATAATATTACTTTAACTTTATTAAAGATAACAACACATGTCATACTACAATAAACACTTGACATGTAATCCATGTTTTTGTTTTTGTAAATATTAAGCCATCTCATGCTATTATTGCTGGAACTGGAATTTATCAAAGTAGGCCGATCATTCTGAAAATTTTCATAACCCCATAAATGTTAATTTTGAACAACTTTTCTTAGTAACACTTTGGCGTACTGTAAACGAAAATGGTAGTTTACCTAGAACTAAAATAGTGTTTGCTCGCCTGTCAAGGCTTACTTGACTTGAAAAAATCGAAAGTAAACTAAAAATAAGTTTTAGACCAAGCAGGGCGGAATCCCAAAATATGAAATTCTAATTCAAAAATTTTTGGTCAATCATACCTATTGTAAACTCAATCCGGGGACATACTGTATTTTGCTATCACTAGTTCCTAACGTTGTAATGTTTCTACTGTTTAACTTATGTTTATGTTTTCTAATTATGTTTGTGACAATTGATTCTTGAAAACCATTGTATGATGCAATCCGCTTAATATTTTGCAGTTCTTTATTAAAGTTTTGTTTTGATAATGGGAAATGTAATAATCTGTGAATCAAAAAGTTGAAAGATGCAAGTTTATGTTACATACTATGGTTGGAATTATTTGTTATAAACCTCATAGTGTTAGTGTCTTTACAATAAATATCTATATCTAGTTTGTTGTCATTTCTTGCCACTAAAGTGTCTAAGAAAGATAACTTAAGGTTTGTTTCTGTTTTATAGGTAAACTTGATCGTCTCAAATTTTAAAATTTCTACAAATTGCTGAGGGCTGTAAACTTTGGTGTCGATGACTGCATAAACATCATCTACATATCTACACCAAATTCTAGGAAAATATTCTAAATTATTTCTTAAATCAGTTTGAAATTTACCCATGAACAGGTTAGCCATAAACGGAGATAAGCTGTTACCCATTGTTGTACCATAATTTTGTTGATAAATATTATTGTTAATTTGAAAGTAGGTTTGACTCATACATAATCTTGCTAATTTAATAAAATTATCTACTTCCAAATTGTCTAAATGGTTTTGGTGTAACATATCTTTCAAATAATCTAAAGTGATATCAATCGGAACGCTTGGAAACAATGAACAAACATCGAATAAAACTAAAACTTCGTTCTCAGTCAGCTCAATGTTTTTAATTTTTTCAATAAAATCGTATGAATTTTGAACACTAAAATTTGATTGTTGATATTCAAAACTGTTGAATTTATTTGACAACCATTTAGACATCAGATAAGAAGGAGCATTAATACCTGAAACACTGGGACGCATTGCTTTCCCGAGTTTATATATCTTTGGTAAACAATACATTCTAGGAAGAACCGGGTTAGATACCGTTAGTCTAAACCTAAGTTGTTTTGGTATAATATTTCCACATTCTAATAAGACTCTACGGGTATCAGCAATCATTTTGGGAAGAGGATTTGTGGATATTAATGAATAGGAGCCTTCATTAAGCATCACCTGAACTGACTCAAAATAATCGTCTCTGTCCAAATTAACTACTTTATTGCCTTTATCTGCTTTGAGTTAACAACAACTTTTCTCTTTAAGATTTTTAACAATGTTTATTTCTCTCGCGTCAAATTAAAATTTTGGTAACTGCTGAATATTATCTGAAATTTGAATTTTACAAGCATTCCTAATGAATTTTTTAGAGTTATCATCTAAAAGTTTGATCGAACTTTCAATTCCTACAATCATCTTATCTATGGGCGCTTTGTTAATTTTGAGGTTATATTTCAAGCCTTTATTCAACAAAGTTAATTTGTCATTGTTAAAAATCTCCGAGGATTTGTTTACCACTATGTTAGATTTTTGGGGATCAAGTCTGTGCACCTCTTTTTCTTTTTTAGATAATTCTGTAAACTTTTTGTTGTGGGTCACCTTTTTTTACCAAAATTTGTGTTGAATAATTCATTAATATGGTGCAAAAACTTAATCCATTCAACATACTCGTCACCATTTGCATGTGCAGTTTTTGGTGTTTTTCTGTTGGTTAATATTAGTCAAACGTCAGAAAAGGAGGATGAAGTGTTGAGTACATGGAACCTTCCATTACATCATGTAACTCCGGAAATGTGGAAAAAGAGTGTTCAACACACTAATAAATTAATACAAGAAACTTTTGAAGCAGAACGAGTTATAGATGAAATAAGACCGTTAATTGAACGCACAGCGAAGATGAGGAAGCTGGTGATTCTGACTGCAGTTTCCAATCAGAAGAAGATGAATTTTAATTTATTTATAGTAGTACTTGTAAGCCATTAAAATAAAATGTAGAAGGAATGTTTGTAATTGTGTCTTTTCTAAATTGTCCTTAATCAGTAAATAATGTATTTCGAAATAAGAAAAAATGTTGTAGAAATTCTTTATAAATACTTATACTGTGACGTTGACGATACTAATTTCCTTAATTATCTAATTACCTTAAGACAAAATAACAAGCCAGATTAATGATATATTGTCGTTATTTTTAAAACCTATGGTAATTAACTTTGGTTATCAGTAAAACATTTCTTTACGATAATTTATGGCTAGGGTGGTGAAATTTATCTCTCGTATAGCCAAATATTATTAACAATAAAAATAATTAACTGCTAATAATAGGCATTAAACATAATACGCAATTGCTAATAAAGCAATTATGTTTTTAAAATTTTGCTAAATTTGAATGTTATAATTAAATAATTGTTTATCGATGCATTTGTTTATCTTCATAATAAAAAATCAATTCTCACTTTCTTGTTAACTAAAGTATTATTAGACAACTCAATTAAAATAGTTAAAATAAGTTTGAGACTTTTTTAGAGAAGTTGATGAGAAATCTAAAAATAAAAACAAAAACACGATTAAAATATTAAATTTATTCATTCAATGTTGAAAATAAACATGGAATTGTAGCATCGGAACAGGATTAATACAAGACAACAATTATATCCATACATTTAAGTTTACCTGAATTGTTCACCTTATTTTTGTAAGATTGTAAATAATGTAGGAAAGCCAGGGTTAATAATCTTAAAGTAGATATGTTTATTTAACTTGTAGAACTAAAGTGTCCGGATTTTTGTTTCCTCAATATATTTAAATTAATATCAAATCTCATCAAATTACTGTGACAGTATTTCTTTCAAAAACGCAAACCATCAAATACCTCAGTATCTACTCACATAAATAGTACGGAACTTCTTTCAAAATACTAAAGTAAATTCTACTGTTTCTAACAAGATCGCAAATGAATGGACCGCAGTTGTTAAAAGGAACAACAAAAAGAGAACTGGAATTTATTTATGTCAGGAAGATGTTTCATCAAAAGCGGCAATAAGATTTTCTCATATATATGTGCGCGATTTATACGTGAACTTATTTATTTATTTATTTAATCGTATACGTGAACTATACCAAAGAAATGGTTATTAATCCCGACAAAGAAAATAAAATACCATATAACAAACATTTTTATAAATGTAATGTGAATTGAAATTCACTGTGAACTAACTTCTGTGTTACTCACTGCGCTAGATATTACTATAATCTCAGTTCACCGCTCTCCTAATGGAGATTTTAATAAATTCATTGAGAATGTCAATTTTTAATCTAAAGTTTGTCGCTATAGTAGGTGATTTTAATATAAAATTGAACGTCTATCTCCAAACCATTTTCTCCGCTACTAGGTATCATAACTGCTTTGATATCATTTTTGGAATTTTCTAGATGAATCATGTCTAACCCTCAAAGATAAATTTGATATATAGTGGAAGAAGAACTAGAAATAGAAAAAATAAGGATACAAGTAGGAAAAATTGCAGTAAGGTATGAAGAAAAAATGGGAAGTAGGAAGGAAAATGAAATACTTTATGAAGTTTAGAAAGAGATCGAGGCACAGAAGGTAAAATATGGGGAAGAAGAAAAAAGAAAATACTATTAAAGAGTGTGATACGCAAGAGAAGAGATAAAGAGATTAAGAGAGGGGGAGAAAGATGGAAGAGGAAATAATTGCAAAAGATAAAGATACTCAGAAGCAGGAAAGATGGGCAAAAATAAAGGAAGAAAAATATAACGAGAAATACATAAAAATAATGACAGACAAGACACCAAGGTACATAACAGAAGGAAAAGGAATGAATGAAATATGAATGATTGCAAGGTTCAGAATGGGTAATGAAGAAAAGGAAAATAAATATTGGATGAGTGATGAGGAGAGATTATGTAGGTTGTGTGGGGATGAATGGGAAAATATAATACATATAAAAGAGGGATGCAGGGAAACAAGACACGAAAAAGGAATGGAAGGTACTACTAGGAGAGAAAGGGAAGGAAAACAATGGATGAGGGAAGCGTTGGAGAGGAGGAAAGGGATGGAGGAGAGGAAAAGAAAATACTGAAAGTTTAGAGAAGAGAGGGATGGAAGGTTGAAGAAGAATACAGGAATTAGTGGAATTATAATTTAATGAAATGTTATGTTGTCTTTTGTTTATTTTTGTAAAGGAAAAACTGAATCTTTTGTTATAGTAATTTTTAAGACAAAATAAATATTGATTGATTGATTGACATGTTTCTTAAAAATCAAGGATGCCTGCTTTTCCAAGTAAAACATTTTGTGCACGATATCAAGATAATAACATTATATGGTTCAACAACAATTTAAAGCTAATCAGAGAACAGCTTGTATTACTAAATGATATGTACTAAATCACAAAGTTTTATTCTTTAAAAAAGATTAGAAATAACCTGAGATCTCAATACAGACTTACTATTAAAAGGACTAAACGTCTTTCAAATAATACTATATTTTTAAATTCAAACAACCCCAATACGGCTGCCTAGAATATTATTAACTGGGGTCAACGGAAGTATCCAATTTGTACGCTCACGCCGCACTCAACGCAAATTTATCTCACCAGCCCAAGTAATGGTTGATTTTATATGGATTGGTATCGAAAAGTAAAAGCCTAAAAAAATATAAGGACGAAGTTGTATTTATTGTCAAATCCTCCGAAGAGCTCGAAGAAATGACTTTATGTCAAATGGCAAATTATAAATCCAATATAATCTTCGATTCTTATATATGTACTCATTTATGATTCCAGTATTTGCTGTAAGAGAATTCTTGTTTGAAATAATTACACCAGCACCACTTATACAACCAAATACGAATACCTAATAATCAAAAAGTCACGAATACCAAAAGTGATAAATTCAAAATTTTCAATACATTGAAAGTGGGGTCTGGAATTGTTAGTGGTCTAAATGTCAGTATTTATTTAATTTAAAAGAATAAATATATGAAAATCAATACGGCACATAACACTACCTTCCTCGCTCAACGTATATTTACTTCTCTTGTTGCCGTTATCCACAATAATTGATGATTCGCTAACAATGTGTTATATCTATATGCTGCATTTACTTATTTCTATAAATGTTTTATGCATTACAAAAATTTCAAATTCGTTTAAATAGTTTATAAAATTTACAATACCGAGTTTCCTAGTAAGGCCATGCACTTTGTATGACACAATCTTTACTTTCACAAAGACCTGACTGTTCACTTTGATCACATTCATCACCTTTTCAGCTCCATTGTCTATTTTGACACATCTTTATTTTTCTCTGTGAATTGTTTTTGGAAACCCTTTTTTTATCTATTAACTCTGTCTTTATCTGATCCCTCATACTGCGTTTTATTTACTTTTAGTCTTCTGTATCCTATTTTTATTCTCTTGCCGTTTTTCTTTTCCTTTTTAAAGCTACTGCTCTTATGGCTATCTGAATTCTCTACTCTTCTTTTATTAGGTTACTTTCTATATACAGAGTGTCACAATATATGCATTAGAGCCTGAGAGGGGTTATAGAGGGCAATAAAATAAACAACTTTTTTAGTAAAATTTTTATGTTAGACAAATAGTTACGCCAAGATGGCGCCCTAAAGTCAAAAATTAAAAATTTTAATGGCTTTTTTGACAGTCCTAAAACAATTGAAAAATAATCAATAGTATCTTATAGTATGTTTTTGACTATGTCCAATTCAAATTTGACAAAGATTTTGATCTAGAAAATTCAAAATGGCGGATTCAATTTTTAAGTACTTGATGTAATAATTTGATTTAAACAAAAATTGGTTTTATCGGTTTTTAATAACCAAAAAAAATGGTGCAGTTGATTTTTAAATATTTTAAAAAAGTGGCCACGGTCGATTCTTGTCGAAATACAAAATGTCAACCAATTTTGATGAAAATTTACAAAAGTGTACTTTAAAATATTATTAAATGTAATTGTCAAACAGATTTTTAATAACTTTAACAATAAAAATTTTGTACGATTTTAAAGTTAAAAAATTTAAAAATTAATTGCGTTCAAATATTATGAAATTTTGCAAAAATGGTGTCTGAACTCCCTAAAACCAAATAAAATGTCAAAATTAAAATTTACCAAATTTATAAGCTAAAACTTTAGCATCTAATTTAATACAAACAACCTAAAATAATAGGAATTACAAAGGCGACCAAGATGTAATTATAATTTTTACAAATGGTTTCTTATTACGTAAATATTAATTTACACATGTTAAAAATAATTAATTTTAATATACCAAAAACACTCCACATTTCGCAATTCAATTATACTTAGAGACTATTCGTACAAATTTTCATTGTATTTGAATAACATCCATATTTTCAATTTTTCAATATGTCAACCAATTTTAACAAAAATTTGATAACTTTAAAAATAAAATTTTTATTCAAGGATTAAAACAAAAAATGTAGGCATGAATTAATTTATTGTAGATTAAATCCTTTTTCATTAGAGGGGTTCAGAAATAAATCAGTTATGAGAGACTTTTTACCTAGGTTTGCGGAAAGTTTTTATTTCAGTTTACTTCATTAGACTTTCCTCAAGTTATAAATCTTCTCAGTTAATAGTATAAAACATGTTACTTAGTCCTAGTTACACGATCACAATTTAAAAAAATGTGGTAATAACAGAAGATAACATAATAGTTATTACTAGATTAAAAATTAATAACATCATTTGACTAATTTTTAATTAAAAATAAATCTTGTAGTAAATAATAAGATTGACACTAATAACGAACTTATTTAAAAACTATTGTCGTTTGAAAACAATGAAATACAATGAATTTCGAAGTTGATTTCTTTTGTAAACTAAAATTTAACATTTTTATAATGATCGGAAGTGTCATATTAATTAAAAATAATGGTTTTCAACTTAAAGTCATCCAAGAATGTAGGCTCAAATGTAGGCTCCAACTCACGAATTTAATTGTGTAGAAAAAATTACCAGTTTACTATGTTTTACCATCATGTGTATTAGATTTTAGTTAAAAATTGTTTGATAATGGCCTAGAATCGGCCGAAACTAGTCACAAACAAAATGACTTTTTTTAGTTGTTAAGTATATTTTCAATAAAAAAATTCACGATGGGCGTACGACTTTAAGTTGAAAACCATTACTTTTAATTTGTATTGTTGTATTACTCCAGGTTGTTCGCGAACTTGATCACATGCTAAAACCATCCTCGCTACTAGCTCTATTTCGGATTCAATTGGGGTACCGTCGTAAACAATATTTTTTAAAACCCCCCAAAGAAAGAAATCGAGTGGCGTAAGATCTGGAGATCTTGCAGGCCACGCAACAGGACCTCCTCTCCCTATCCATCGTGGCCCATAAACTTCATTTAGATGGTTTCTAACTGACATAAAGTTATGATACGGAGCACCGTCATGCTGGAACCACATGCGTTGACGTGACCGCAAAGGAATTTCCTCTAACAGTTCTGGTAACACCTCTTGAAGGAAAATTAGGTATACGTTCCCAGTAAGCCGGTTTGGTAAAACATAAGGTCCAACTAAATGATTGCCAATAATACCTGTCCACACGTTTTTCGAAATTGTCGCTGGTGGCTCTTTTGAATAAAAGCATGAGGATTTTCGAAGAATCCAACCAGAAAATGTTATTCGAGCATCTTCATCACCTGGGTATAATGCTTGCACAGAATGAAGATGATAGGGATACAAAAGTTGTTCATGCAAAACTCTCCACATAGTGCTGTGATTTAAGTTTAAATTATTCGCTACTGCTCTCGTGCTTGTGCTCGGATTATCTTCAACGCGACGTAATACTTCTGCTTAAAAATTAGCAGTCCTAGTTACTCGTGGACGACCAGCAGACCAAATTATGATTAGTTAATATGAAACGTACCTCGCTGGAAACTTCATGTAGTTTGAGGTCTATCATACAAACTATTAAAAATTTAATGACTCGGTGCATTTCTGTTGGGAAAACGTTGTCGATAGATTCTTTGAGTTTCTCTTCCGTTACGTTTTACTTCTTCATAAATAACAATCATTTCTGCTATCTCCTTGTTAGAATAATTCATTTTTATAATTAATTTAGTAAATAAGAATAATGAAATATCTAACTTATAATTATTTAAATGAAATGAATTAACTAATAAAAACTTTGAACAAACAGCTAAATAACCACAAAAACTGACACAACTAACAAAAACAAAACTAATAAAAACTACAAACAAACAACTAAATAATCATAAAAATCGACACAATGTAACGCAAGTGCAAAAAACAATGCTTAATGTTAGCTATCGCAATTGTTTTTTAAATAAATAACAGGCGACAAACGCGACTCAGATATGATCATAATTTGCATTTATTGGTTGTTTAAAGGTAGGAAATATTTTAACCGTGATAAAAATGTTAAAAGAAAACTTTGAAAATATTTCCAGTTTGATTAGATTGAAAGAACAATAATTTATAAATACCGTCGTTAGTGTAAATATCGTTATTTAGTATAATATTTATTTTTAATTTATAACTTATACAATTACTTAATGTTATTAACCCTTATGTGGCTGAAGGTGGTACCCGGGTACTTTTAAGATGTACAAATTGGTAATTTAGGTTTCCATGAAGCCCCATCAAATTTATCCTCCCTGACATCTTTAAGAAGATCATTTTACATACTATTAGAACATCTTAGACGTAAGGGATAATATTGACTCAATTATTTTGACTATAGGATTATTTATCACGACTCTGGCGGACGGTGTTACCGCGGTACCACCTAATATTCAATACTAAAAATACGTAAAAAACCAGAAGTATTGTCAATATATATTATTGTAGTCGTTATTATATTCACAAAAGTATATGACAAAATATAAAATAATGTTTATAACAATCTTTTACCTACATTCAAGGCAGTGCACTGTTTGATTCGTGTGCTGGAGACATACAGGATTTTTACAAATAGCACACCTTTTGCGAGTTTTTCTTTTTTTTTTGTCGCCGCGATAACACATTTTACATATACCTTTTACTGAAATACGTCCAGAAGAATCTCTGTCAGTCAAAGTATTGGAAGTAATGGGAATTTCCTGATAAACACCTGTGACGCTTTCAATGGCATTTTTTGTAGATCGGTTTCGCAATACTATTGGATTTTCACTTCTTAGGTTTACCGCAGGTAAACACAAATCACGAGCTAAATCTTTCAGAAAGTTTCGTCTTTTATTTGTTCTCTGGTAGCTTGTGGGATTGTTTTCTGTGTAGATAATATAGGCGGCCAGAGCTGCTACATCTAATATATTGAAAAAATAAGCCAATGGCCAACGACTTGTTCGCCTTTTGCACGTATACGTTCCCAGCATTTTGTCCATAACGTCCACACCTGATTTAGTTTTATTATAAAAAGAAATTACCTCAGGTTTTTTCTTCAAAGTATCATCAATTACATCAGTAGAATGCATTGTGGACAATAAAATTACGGCTTTGTTCACTTTTGGTACGTATGAACATAACATTGCATCTCTATGAAAAGCGAAACGAGTTGAGAGAGCGGGTCGTTCCTTACTTGGTAGAAGAGCTTTCGGAATATAGGGTTTATTCTTCCTTAGTGTGCCAACGAGAGTGAGACCATCAGATTTTAGCATGCGAGCCAGAGGAAGTGATGTGAAAAGTTGTCAGTAGTGATATTACGCCCCGAACCTTTGTAATGTTGACATAAGCGCATCACAGTTTTTTCACCAATATTTGCTTGCCGCTCGGAACCTGCCAATCTTCCGGTGTAATTGAACCTTGGCACGGATAAAAAGATAATGCATCACACACCCAGAATACTTTTATGCCGTACTTAGCAGGTTTTGAGGGGATATACTGAGTGAACTTTGTTCGTCCACGATAGGGAAAGAGCTGTTCATCAACAGTTAGATGTTCATTCGCCTTATAAAGCTTTAAGAGATTTTGGTTTAGGATCAACCAGATATCGCTTATTGCGGCCGCTTTATCGATTGCAACTCTAGCTGGTCGTGTTGTGGGATTATCAAATCTAATAAAACGAAGAATCTGTTTGAAGCGGTCTCTACTCATTGCAGCCTTGTACAATGGTAATGCGTCTGCCTTCCACAATTCATCAATGTGTTCAGTATTAGATTTATGAACGCCTGCCATAAGCAAGATCCCAAAAATGCATCAAGTTCCTCATATGTAATAGGTTTCCATAGTTTAGGTGCTAAAGGTGAGTTTTTATTGAAATCATAATGCACTTGATTCGCTTTGCGGTTGGATTCCCTTATAATAATTGATTTTATTTCAGGTGTCACCAAAGCATTGAATGTGTCGGTACGAGTATACAATGTGGTTACACGATTCGGCCCTCCTGAAATTTGCAAACAGAAAATTCAAATGAAGTTAAAAAGGAATTATTTTTTACTATTGTCTCAGACAGAAAACTATTACCTGACTCTCGAATGATATTATACACTCGTGTTTGAGATACACATCAGCTACTGATGGCAATGTTGCACTTTCTGCTTCGGTAATCAGTTCCTCCTCTTCGTCACTGTTAACTTCCACTTCCTTTTCGATAGCAATCTGTTCTCCTACACGAACATCTTCAATATCTGATTCTTCGTCGTTTATAGGCGGCACATAATCTTCGTCACCACTATCTTCAAATGTCTCACTAATCTCTTCATCAGACATTTCACAAAACTTCACAATATCTTCTTCTCTTATTCTATATCGAAAACATAGTATATTGCCCAAGGAAAATGAATAATTATAACATACTTATCCATTTGAAGGAATTCTCTGGAGTCAAATGGGAGACTTTCAACGACGGAGCAACGCGTATTATAGTTTTTAAAAGTTTTACTACACTCTCCATCAGATGCATTTGCTATATTAGTTTTAGTGCGAGGCATCTTCTATTCTTTACAAAACTACACTCGAGTAAATCACCCCAAACACTAACGCAATATGGATGTACTTGTCACGCGCAGCCGCACAAAAATACGATAACGTTACGGCGTTGATTGAAATATTGGTACCAATATTTCAATCAACGGTTACGGCGAACGCACGAAAAGAGTCGTTGGTACCTAGGTACCACCTCCCGCTTTCTACGTTACATTATTTCTTCCGCCACATAAAGGTTAATTTTGTGCACTCTAGGAATCACCTTTTTTCATCTTTTGTTATTAGCGCATTTTGTAATAATTGTGATAGTTACATGTTTTGTATTAAATAGAGACGATTCTTATTATAACTCAATAAAAGTCTGATAAAGTAAACTGAAATAAAAACTTTCCCGAAACGTAGCTGAAAATTCAAGTCCATCATAAATGTTTTATTTGTAAACTCTATCTCTAATGAAAATAAATTTTATCTGCAGTAAAAGTTAACCAATTCCCACATTTTGTTAAAATTGGCTGACAAATTAAGAAATAGAAATAATGTTATCCGACTACAATGAAAATTTTCACGAATAGTCTCCAAGTCGAATTGAATTGTGAAATGTGGCGTTTTTAAAACTAAAACTAAATATTTTTAACACGGGTAAAATTAATATTCACGCAATTAAAAACTATTTGTGAAAATTACAATTACATAGTGATTGCCTTCCCAATTCCTATTATTTTAAGTTGTTTATTTAGATATTAAATTAGTCATGCTAAAGTTTTAGTTTATAAATTAAATAAATTTAATTTTGACATTTCATTTGGTTTTAGGGGAGTTTAGAGACCATTTTTGCAAAATTTTATACTTTTATAAACTTTTAAGTCGTACAAAATTTTTATTTTTAAAGTTATTTAAAATCTGTTCGACAGTTACATTTAATAATATTTTAAAGTACACTTTTGTAAATTTTCATCAAAATTGGTTGACATTTTGTATTTCGACAAGAATCGACCGTAGCAATCTTTTTTTTAATTTTCAAGAATGAAGTGCACCATTTTTTTTGTTTATTTAGAAACCGATAAAACCAAATTTTCGTTTAAATCAAATTATTACATCAAGTACTTGAAAATTAAATCCGCCATTTTGAATTATTCTAGATCAAAATTTTTGTCAAATTTGAATTGGACATAGTCAAAAACATACTATAAGATACTATTGATTATTTTTCAATTGTTTCAGGACTGTTAAAAAAGCCATTAAAAATTTTTGATAAGTTCTTTGAAATAAATTTGGTATTTCCTCCTTTTATCCTTGAAGCTTCGCATTGTAAGTGTTAAAATTAATGGAAGCATTTTAGGAAAATAATATTTCTAATCATTGTATATGTACGAAATCGTGTAATATATAGAAATAATAAACTGTATGACAATCCTGAATAAACCTGGGAGTCTGGAATACATTATTTAAAGTCTTACTCAGAGCCGAACTCGACGCTTTTGTTGGGGTAGTCAGCCAAAGAAATAATTTCCCTCCAGCCGTTCCCCGACGTTAGGACGATCGTAGCGGTGTTGGGTCCGCTGACGCACGAGGAAGGTCCGCGGTCGCAGGTGGCGCATTTTCATGGAAATTCCCAGATCAAGACGGGGAGGCTAGTTTTGAGGGAAGATTGTAAGAAGGTGGTGCTGGATCTGCAGTACGGGTTCAGTTGGTTCCCCCAGGTCCAGATTCGAGTTGCTGTAGTGGTATTAAATCCATATTTTATTCGACACAATTGTTATTTAATTATTAAATGTGATCAATTTGTATATGTACGGAATCGTAACCATTCAGTCGAGTAAATATAGTAGTTAATTGGATTTCGGTTTTAATCTTCGGTACAGCCTCATTATTTGCCGTTATCTCTGCATTTGCAGTTTAAAAGCACTCGCGAAGTGTAAATAGGGAAGTTATTCTTTAAAAGCTAGAAATTGTGACAATTTTAGAAATAATGATTGTGTAAATGTAAACTGTAGAAGTATACAGACACAAACAAAATCATTGAAATTAATTGGTTATATTTTTTCGACATTTTCACAATAAAATTCGATTACTACTAATAAACCCAATAAATGATTTGATGCATTAGAAAGTCAATACTTCTAATAAAATTATTTTATCTTAAACTTTTAATATTTTTCTTTTTTATTTTTCTTATTATTTTTTGGTCATGTAATAAATATGAGTAAAAATAAGACAACCTACCTCATAACATTTTCAAAAGTGTTTAAATATTCTTCAGAATTAAGACGACCGTCTGTAAACCCAGCAAACTCCCGTTGCGCGCACGCTTACCCAACTCTTAACTGAGAAATAGCCACTAAGCTTTTTCGGAGTTATATCATTATGCTGGTAAAGCGTTCTTTCCGTTCAGAATACTTTAACAAGCCCATCGCTACTATTAAATGTTTTTTCATTGCTAAAGATTAATCTATTACAAAAGTCCTAGTGGTTAGTTTACATATCGTCTTAAAAATTCCAGACTGTGCTTAATGTTGTCTTGACTTAGGACATCTGTACTGGTGAATTCTCACTTTCTTTAACCTTTTTAAGCAGTAATACAGCATCCAGGAAATTCTGTATTGCTATCGCAGTGGTGAATGTAGAAAATAGTTGGACTCTTACATAATTTACAAACGCCATATTTTGTGTAGGTGTAGATATCCTGGGTCTACCATTACCGATGGCTCTTCCTAAAGTATGTTCGCGGATCCATTTTAATCGCAAACGTCCTATGGTACTTTTTGGTATATCTAGCATCTGAGTAATTTTATGCACAGTACACCCCCCAATGTTTGTCTGCGCTTTCAAATCGACACTAATATGGGGAGGTATTTTCACAGCACTAAAAAATTTTAAAATACGGTTAAATATACATTTCTTTTTTCTATTTATATCTACCTCTTCGCAAACAGCAAATGTTTAATAATTATACTAAGACCATAACTAAACACAATATTGTATATTTGGCTATTGTAATAGTAATTAAACCATAAATCATTTCATATAATAAGGATAACTGATAAGCTTTAATAGAAAGTATTAAGTTTACAATAGAGTGTTTAAACTTTTCTAAAATTTAAACAATTAAACAAAGAGGAAACCAACGGCCAATTTTTATTTAGTAATTATTTTTTTTACGAAATGGAATAACAAAGACAAAGAGGAGATAGCCGTTAGTTATTTGTAAATCTTTGCATGAAAAGTTCACATAACAACAAAGTACAGTATAATCAAGTGCGGTTATATAAACCTTGCCGCCAAGAGCGTGCAGCTAAAAGTTGATGTTCGCATAAACATAATCGACTTTTACAAAAAAGTACATATGTTTTCGATTATCAAATAAGGATAATAATATTACGTCTTTTTCCTAAAAATTATAGGTTTAGATGTCATTTCTGTGACGCGTACTTATTTATGTGGTGTACAATATGACAAATAAATAATAAACACATCTGAACTGGTTTTATTTTCTCATTAAATAAAATCTTCCACTAAAAAAAGGGCCCAGAAGCCATTTCACTTTCATGGCGAGTACAATAACATAAATAATAACTATAAAAAATTAAATACAATATTGTAAACAGTTACAATTAATAAGGAATTAAATATAACATACTTATATTTACTATGATATTTTAATTTTATAATTAAACAGCACTGAAGAGGGAACATAAAGAAATAGTTTGACATAAATTATAAAACACTGTAAAATATAAATAAATTAAAGGAGGTACATTTTGTCCAAGAGGTTTGTGAAGGTAGAGTTCCAAGGACATTTGCTGCGTTTCCTCTTTGTATAGCCAGACTGATACGTTGAGTGAGGTATGACTTGGATCTTGGTTCTCCTGTGACATCCCGCAAAAGGTTGCCAAGATGAGTAACAAACTGTAAGGCATCATCACTAAAAGATCCCAAGGTCTCTACTGCGAAGGGGACGAAATGATATACGTCATTTTCTACAATCTCCTTATATTTTCTTCGTTTGTTTGAGGCGGCTAAATTAGAGGCACCACGGGAAACTTTGGCGAAAACAGCAATGTTAGATGGGAATAAAGTGTCCGTGCACGTGGCGTCCCAAATAAAAGCTTTCCACTTGTCCAGGGAACAAGGGACATTCCATCTGCTCGTTTTCCATCATTTCTACAGATACTTGGTTCCAAAACAGAGGGAACGTCAGCAGAACAAAGTCTTTATGAATAATTGAGTTGAGCTCTGAATGTCTCGGAATGCGATCGGCATTGAGAAGGCAAGAAAGACTATGAGATCCAATCGCAGACACTTGTTCTCCACATTTCCAAAGGAGAGGGCGGTGGCAATTTGAAAGGTTGTATTATCCAAGAGGGTACCTACTTTGGAAAAAGGTTGCATCAACAGGCGTTAGATTTCCTAGCTCGTCCCATGCCTTTAGTGCATCATTGACCCCAGCAATCAAAGACTCGTTGTTGAACGTTAGAATAAGTGATTGAACTAAATCCAAAACTGAAATAGTAGATGAGAAATTTCTAGACTGCCATGTTTCACAGGCAAAGCAGCAATCAGCAAATGTTGGTCAGAGATTTGTAGATTTGTTATTGTCTGTATGGTTTGGTAAAACTCTTGATCAAATTTGTGATATAACAGGCTGTGTGAGAGTTCAAATCTTTGATTCTTAAAGATAAGCGTTGTAATTCGGTAAGTTTTTGTTCTAAAATGTCTTTGGTGGCAGATTCTGACAAAGGTGCTCCCAGGAGGGTAAGTGCTGATGATATTTTGTCTATCCCATAGAATTAGATGGACTCCAAGCTGTAGCATTAATGTAAGAGGGGAAACAGCTTAAGACAAGTTGATAAAGCCAACAAGAGCATATTATCCTTTTCGATTAAGTTAAACGCGTTTTAAAAGTCGATTTTTAAAATAACTTTGCTGGTATTAGTATTATTTCGAATGTAGGTTCTCGCGGCATGGACAATAGCCTCACACCCTCCTTTGGTGCTAAATCCTAACTAAATTGGTCGAAGGTGGTTTCCGACTTTTTCCCTGACTGAGTTACAAAATAATTTTGCTGCAATGCGGCGATTAACCATTCCGACAGCAATAGTTTGTATTCCCCCATCTTTTTTCGTTAAAGCTGTGAGTGACTCTCCAAAAAGAATAGGCTGGATAAGGGGATTTACTCTACCAGACAGATTAGGTTGACGGGTTTTGTGGCGAAAACTGAAAATTGCGTGTTGAACCATAGCAATCGTAACAATGGAAGCATCAAAAGGTGGTACTTTGACATCCTTTGATGGTTTAGGATGTTTTGACTGTAGTGAAGGTAATGGGTCTTTGTTAGACGGGGCGATAGTATCACTGGTTGAAAGCAATGTGATTACTCCATTGACATCACCGTTATCTATTTCGGCTTGGACAACTTTAGAAAAGTTGTGTGAATGCTTTTTTTTAAAGTTTGAAATTGGAGGGTGTGAGGGGTTTGATAAGTTGAACTTGACAGCTGTTGCTAGACCTTCCTTTTGCTTTTTAATTGTCACGCAGATTGAATAATAAGGAAATAATAGTAGCTCCCTCCAGGTACAAACGTCATTAATGGAAACCCATTTCTCAATAAAGGGAGGGCAAGGTATATGCTGCAAGTATCCTTGCTGAATTTGGAATTCTTTTCAATACTGGAACTGATGTTTTGAAATCCGTTAGGTATTCAATTAGCTTCTGTATAACTTCACCCTCTTTGTCTTCTAATTCGCGGTCATTGTTCCCCAATTTGTGTTTTCTTGACAGGGTATCTTAGCTTTATTGGGAGGTTGTTGCGCACTAGACATACTGTTTCCTGTTGTTGCAGTCAAGGAAACAACTTCGAAGCAGGAGAAAGTGAAATCCTTCAAAAGGCAAGGAAATTCAAAAATGGTGGTGGATGAGGTCAGGTTAGGATGGCCGTAACTTGAAAGCCAAGAGGGAGGGCAATCGGAAATTATCGCAAAAAGCATGCGTACACTTTAGGCTATTGGATGATATATAATTCGACTTATTTCAGCACTCAATTATTGATCGCTGTCAAATTTAACGGGTTAATTGATATTATTGAAATAAATGTACTTAAAATGACAATTGAAAACAAATATTAAAAACGTTTCGCTTTAATGATAGTAAAACTTTCACTTTTAAACAGTTTTAAAACCTTTCATCTAAAATGGATGCATTATTTTTTAAAATTTCATATATTTTCAGTGTTACCCGACTTCAAACTCTCCTATAAAAGAAGTGCAAAAAACAGCCCTTTTTTGATTTATTTATAAATAACTACCAAAGAAGTTACATACATGCCAGCTTTCAAAACAATCTAACGCCAAATAAAAAAATTATAACTTTCTAAACTCAGGTGTCTTGCATTTTGAAACCGATACTAGTTATGTTTTTAAAGAATAAACAAAGAAAATATACAAAAAAAAAATAGAAAACATTCCTATCAATCTAAAATAGTAGTAGCAATGGGGGCATTCAGCAGCAATAACTAGTGCATTTTGCAATTACTTTCTGTACATGCAAGTACACGGCGTGTACTTAGTGTAATTGCGCGCTTGCAGGGTGTGGACGATGTACATGTAGTGCTTTTTCAATTACCTCGGTGCTTGCTACTTTTTAATTACTCTCGGTACTTGTGGGGTGTAATTGGTGCAACCCTTTTCACCGCCTCCTTGATGAAGTAAGATGGCGGATGCATGTTCGCTTGCGGGGTGTAAACGATGTACATGTAGTGCTTTTTCAATTACTCGGTGCTTGCTACATTTTTAATTACTCTCGGTACTTGTGGGTGTAATTGGTGCAACCCTTTTCACCGCCCCCTTGATGAAGTAAGATGGCCGATGCATGTGCGCTTGCGGGGTGTAAACGATGTATATGTAGTGCTTTTCGGATTACTCTCAGTACTTGCTACATTTTTAATTACTCTCGGTACTTGTGGGGTGTAACTGCTGCATCCCTTTTCGCCGCCCCCTTGATGAAGTAAGATGGCTGATAGTGGGATTCGCCCCATTGAGGGTGGCCATCTTTTCGAGTACTTG